>VWZV01011460.1:194692-391760 GCA_013397155.1 Irena cyanogastra | reverse complement strand
GAAGCACCGGGGGCTGGGCGGGGTCAGCGGGGCAGAGGAAGAAGGAGGCGGCGGGAGGGGATGGGGCGAGCCGGGACCTTCGGCCGGGGATTCGCGGGGGGGATGGAGGTGAGGGTACCCGGCCTTTCTCCCTGGGGCTGCCGGGCTGCCGTGGGCCCCCTCGCGAAAGTCCGGGAGGTGCAAGGGGCGGGCCGGGACAGGGCAGGGGGCGGCGGAGGCCGGTATCAACTTTCTTGGCTCTTCTCGTCTTTTTCGGCTCCTTTGTTCCCGTCGCCAGTCGCCCCTTCCCCTGTCCTGCCGGCCCGCCGCCCGCACCTCCCCAGCGCCTTTGTCTCCGCGGAGCCGGGGGGAGCAGCCGAGGGGACGCGGCCGATGCCCCGGGCGGGGAGGGACGCGGTGCCTGGGGAGGGGCGGTGCGAGGGCACGCGGTGCCTCCGCCGGCCTGCAGGGAGGGCCCAGGCCCTTGGCACTTGGTGGCCACACTTTGTGTCACCGTGGTAGTTTCGACCACTGCGTGGCATCAGCAGGGCTGGGTGGCACAAACCGCCCCCGGCCGCTGGCGGCCCCGGGTGACGTGCAGCATCCCGGCTGGAGATAGGCGCTGTCGCCTGATTGTGGCCAGGTAAATGAACCTCACCTCCCACGCAGGCAGGCATTGCCTGTGTGGAAAGCATCGCAGTCAGGAATGGGAGAGGCCAAGGCAGAGCCGCACTTAAATGTTAGTTGTTTGGTGGGAATATTAACGTGGAACAAAACAAACCTCCAGCAAAACTGGCTGTCAAGTAACCCCAGCTGCGCTGGGCGAGTGAGACACTTCTGTCCCTGTGCCGACCCTGCTGCTTTAATCTTTACATAATATGCTTAGCTATGTTATGTAAACTATCACCTCAAACCTTTCTTCCTCTAACAGGGAAATATACCAGCCAAGGTAAAGGGGTAATGCCAAGTCAAAATGTTTTCCCTCTTCTAAAAACTAAAGGGAATTAAAAGAAAAAAAAAAAGTGTTCTCACCATTCCACATGTAGGAGGAGAAGCTTCTCTCTGCTTGAGCTGCGAAGTATTGTATTTTTCGACTTATGGTTGAGGTGTAGGTGGAGTCTATGCCACCAAATATACAGAAGTTGAGAACTTGAAGCATTACCGAGATATATAAGGATTAGAAACATCATTAATACCCGCTCTGGTATTATATTCAGATAACATTAGTGCTTTTTGCAGTTTCCCTGTATGTAAAATTAATAGTTTTCTTTGTTAAGAAATTGTTTTTAAATTACTAGGTTTATTTCCGCTTCCTATTTCTTTGCTAAGTAATCCCAGTGAAATTTTCTCCTAAACCTAAAAATACCACAGTCAGCTTGTTCTTCCTATTCTGTGTGCATTTACAAGATATTTTTGTGCTTGTGATGGAGAGCTCCTAATGTCAGCTAGGTGGGTTTCTATTTGCTAGCATACATTGACTTCTCAGAAGAGCTAATAATGAAGTAATTACTAGAATATGATGTGTGACAGTCCTTCAAAAAATGCAAACCTCCTGCAAGTAGTGCTACTCATTGTGCTGAAAGGTGCATTGCACACTCTTGACATCATGGTTCCCTTTTCTAAAGTCACTTAAACCATGCTTTCTCCTTTCAGTCATTTGAAAGCAAACCTCTTGAAAACCATCCAGGAAGTGATAAAATTAAATTCTAAATGATTCTTCTAACCAGATTTCCTTAATGTTGCTCTGACAGCTTAAAGGTGCATTAAAAGGAGGCATACATTGATCTGTGTTAACTCCTCGGCCCATCTCAGGGCGTCTCTTTGGTGGCAGTTCATGGTGCTTCATTACAGATCTTTTCTGCTAGGATTTGCAGGAAGCACAGAGAGAATTTGAGTGAATAGCCTAATTGAGACAGGGGCAGGATGGGCCATACAGTGTCCCAGAATCTGGGTCATAATTTCCCTGTGCCAAAATAATCAAGGGAGCACTGATGTGTTACAGAACCGAGTGAGAGGTTTGAGTCATCACAAGTCAGGCCCTGATTTTTTTCTTTTGGTGTGTAACCTCTGGCCCAGAACCCTAAATGGTAGGGCTTAAATTAAGGACAACTAAACTAGGCAGAAGGTTTGTACTGCCTTATGAATAGAACATACACACTGAGGTGTGCCCTGTTTTAAAAGCTGAGGTTTTAAATGAGCCCTACCTATGCAGGGTAAAGAGAGTAGGGCAGGGTAGTCAGCTGCTCCCATTTTCATCCTTTTGACCTTTCAAAATAACGTGTTTGGCCCTCAGATGTTAAAGGTGGCATAATATTGCTCAAAATCCTCTGGAAGACTTTTCTAAGTTTGGATTGTATAGGTTGAATCCTGGCCCTTTTGAAGTGAGTGGCAATACTTCAGTGCTAGATGTCACCCATGCTGGAGTGCTAAGGCACACAGTTACACTTTTTTTTCCTCCCCATCCTTGTGTGGTTTCTAAAAGCTGACACTGTTTACACCACCAGACACATCCAAAGCAAGCAACATGAGTTCTTTACTCTCACAGAGGCTTCGAGCTTCCTTGTAGAGACACGCTGGAGTTCATCTCACCTGGCGCAGGCAGTCATGCTTTAAAACTGTTACAGTTGAGGACACTTTTGTTAAGGGCTCTTGATTTGAGTGTCTGTTATAAGGACAGATATGTCAGTCAAAATCTCTGAAGTTGGAGAAACCTGAGGAAAGTTTCCATTTAGAGGAGTTTAATTCAAACAAGTAATAGATATATTTAGATTTTTCAGGGGTTTTTTGCATTTTTTAGCTATGCTGAGAGCTGTACTCAATTATAGTGAGTTTTATCCATTTCTGTTTAGTTAAAAACCAGGGAAATATTGTTCCATGTCGAAAAAAGAAATAGGAAAATGCAACTTTGATTTTTTTTCTGCATTTCTATTTAGGCACTACTGTTTAAAATTCCCATTTAAAAGGAAGTGTCATTTTTATATCACTGTTAGAGTCATTGACTGAACACCATTGTCGAGTTGTAACTGGTAGAAAGGGTTTGGTTTTCTGAGGTAGAGAAAAGATGAGAAATCTTCTCATCTGTGTTATAAATGAAGACATAACTGTCTCTCTTGTGATAGCATATCTCTCTTTCAAAACTTTATTCTTTTTTATTAAAAAGTGAAATGATAATATTCATTTGTCCATGATGTGCCTGATTGTTGCGTCAATCTTTTCCAGCCAAGTCCTAATGAGCCAGTTTGTTTCATCCATCTGAACTAGTATCAGCAGAAGGTTGGAGGAATGGGGACAAAGGTGCCTTTGTTCATTTTTTACCTGATTCCACTTTACCAGCTCCACAGGAGCTGTCAAAGCCTGTGTTGTTCCCCCATCTCTCCCCTGCTGGGAGTTGGGCCCCATGGGGCTGTTTGGATAGTGGACAGCAGGCAGCTCTCAGCAGCAGGCCCTCTCTTGCCCAGTCTGGTCTTCCGTCCTGAGCTGTGGTGTTTCTGCAGCAGCTTTATGCTGTTCCAGGATTCTTCTCCCATAGCTGGTTTTCCTTATGCTACTATGATGGCATCTGTGAAGATCATCCTGAGGATCTAGCCTGTCGTCTGTTTTTTCCCTCTTTAGTAGTTCTCTTTCTCATATTTGTGGATAGCTTATTCTCACACTGCATCTAATTTTTTTTTTTTCTACAGTCTTACTTTGCTTTTGTTGCCACGTGGATGAATCCCAGTCTGTATGTTGACTAATGTAAACTGAAATTCACAGGTACCCTGATCTCTGAAGTGCCAGATGTGTTTGAAAATGCAGTATCTGAGTGATTCTGAGATCAGGGTTCTTCTTTTTGTTTCTCTTCTATCGGCATGTAGAATGAAATGGCATAGCAAGGAAGATATCTGCAGCAAAAATTTAATTAGAGTTTTCAGTTAATTGTGTATGTCCTCATCACTTAAAAAATGACATCCTATATCAAGGAAAACATTGATTGAATCCTGAACACTAGGTAAGCCTATTATTCAAACAATGCCTTGACAGAAGTCTGTTTAAAGTATTTTCATGGCATGCTGAAGTAAAATGATTGTGTGAACACAAAGGCAAGTTACTGCTAGCCTGACTTCTTTATTTGCTCTACAATACTGCAAACCCCCAAATCATTAGCATTTATTCACTCTAATATTTTCAGGCCATTAAATACAAAAGGAGTTGTAAGTTGTGTGGCAAACAGCTTTTAAGGTCTCTTTCATTCTAGCCTAAAAAATGAAGAATTTGCAGCTCCTCCTCCCCTTTGCTCAGAAGCAGAACATCTCCCACTATCATTCAGCTGGAACCAGAACAAACAACTGGGACAATAACCATGTGGCATCAGAAATCCTGGTGGCTCTCAGCTGCTTTGCCATCCAGTATTGTAAAGAATAAAGATAAAACGTATTAGGAGTGGGTAGGAGGGAGGTAATAACTTGCTTCCGTGTCCTTAATGAAAGCCTGTATTTTTGTTTAAGATAGGGAATAAGTTAACTGCATAGTGTCCGGAACAGAGGTTTGTTTATGTGCTGGTTTAGAGCACATAAACTTAGAACCTAACTGCAAGATAATTGCACAGGATAATTCTGTGATAGTTTCTACACAGAAATTGTTGACAACTGAATCCTAGACTAAGCCGCTGCTTTAAAAATCTCATATTGCATGTACTGAAAGGAAAAATCTTTATTTCCAGAGCTATTGTAATGCATTGACCTGTAACTGGAAGAATTCCCTGCATTGCCTGTCTTAATTCATCACCATATGTGGGAGAGAATGTTCAAAAGTGAAGATAGGTTACAAAAGAAAATTGGGGTGTTTTAGGTGTTACTTCCACACTCTCTTCAACACCTCCTCATTCCTATTATTTTCTGTTGGTTTCATAACATAATTCACAGGATCAGAGCTTGCTTTTCTGATTAAAGATGGGTAAAATTCTGAGGTTCTCTTGTGGTTCTGTTGGGAAAGTTACATCTTTACACTGAAAAAGAAGCCGTGGGCACTCATGTTCCCTTTTAATAAAGTTAAGGTTCCAGAAGAATGTGGGCTAATGTTCTCTATGTTTTAATGCATGATTAATGCATGCCTAGGGAGTAGGCCCTGCATCCTCCACAGCAAACCAAACCCCATAAGCAGGCTTGTTCAGTCCCTTCAATAGGAGTGACCAAATACATTTCAGGAACCCAGCAGACTACAATCAGTCTAAAGCAGACTGTCTGCCTTGTACACGGTGGAAAATACCCCATCTTCTCTGCCGGGGATTCCCTCAGGGAAGTGGAAGTCCCCTGCAGTAATAAGTCAGACTGGCCACATTTTGCACTTGTTTCCTGAAAATCCCAGCCAAAGAGCCTGGTTTGGGCTGTAATTGGAAGGGATGAAGGGGAATGTCTGCAGTTTGATAAACCTAAATTATTCCTTCTCCTTTATGGAATTTTATACACAACTGATGCTGATACAGCAGCTGCCAGTGGCTAAGTCCAGGGACAAACGAAGGAAAAATCAAACATCTTTTGTCTCATCCTTAGTGGTAACTATGACAGGGAATAAATGGATTCTTTTGCCTATAGGTCTAGGCAGAAACAGGAAAACTTCTCTCTGCTCTTCCGTAAGCAACATCTATAGAACTTCAGGGAGCAGGAATCAAAACAGAAAGTGCTCATCTTCCTCAGCTGCACAAAATGAAGCACACAGTGGGTGCAGCAACTTCGGGGTAGGGACTCACTCTCTTTATCACACTAGAACTGTTCCCAAGGCTGCAAAATCATGGAGAGGCAGTGGGGAGGACACAGGTGAAGCAAATATTTATTTTAGGAAGCTGTGAAGCACAACACAGGAACACATATCTACTTCCTAAGGAAGCAGACTTTTTTCCTGTATCCTTACCACAGTTCAGGGCCCTGAGCTGCACAAAAGTGGACTCTTGGACATCTTCATCTTATCATAAGGGGTTATGATAAGATTGAAGGAATTTTGCTTAACCTCATAACTCAGCTGAGAGCCTTCATAGCTGTATTTTTTCCTGTATTTTAATCTAAGTGAATCCTTATTTACACCAGTTTTGCATCTTACGTAGGCATTTCTACCTCTGAAAAGTGCATGCTTCTTGCATATTACAGTTAATTTGGAAATTTGGAAAGTAATTAGAGAATCCAACGCACAATTTCTCTTTGTCTTTGTTTCCTGTGTTTGACAAATTTTCGGAACTGGAACCCATGGCATAGCTGAGGACTAGGCCCACAAAGGCAATTTGATATCTGTCGCAATTGCTAACTATTGGTGCTGTAAAAGCTAGCGAAGCACACAGTTCTCAGGGAAGGCCGCACATTTCAAGGGAGCTAGATTAGCAGAGCTAGATATTTAGGCAGTGGAGATCCACAAATATTTGGCTGAGTAGTTAACCTAGTCCACTTAATCTGGTTAAGTGGACTAGGTTAACTACTACATCAGGAAGTGACAGGGAGAGATGACAATGGCACAGAGTCTTCCACAACTGTGGGTGCACACCTCTCATTGGGGCTTTAACTACAGGTAGATTAGCTGAGTTGATTGGAACATGGTGCCGGTATCAGCAATGAGTTCATTATCTCCTGGTTCTAGCAGAAGACACTTGCCTGTCCAATCTGCTGGCAGAGGCATCACTGATAATGTGGGAAGTAGAAATTTAATTCTGTCTGCTGCATGAAAGGACAAAACCCCCACAGCTTATAACTCTCAGAATTGTGTCCTAAACACTACAGCATTTTGGTGCTTGCCTTATTTGTTCTCCCTCATTGTGTCTCCTCTCTCTAAAATGTACCTACATCTTCACTGGGTTGGAACTGAAAACGTGAGATGCCTAACAAACAGGCTAAAAGTCATTCTCTATCTTTTGATCTTTCACTCTTTTAATATTTAATGATCCTGTTCAAAATGGAACAGCATTAGCAAAAGGGATTAGGAAGTCCCCTGTCCCCTTCCCACACCACTGCATGTTTTCAAGGTAGCAATGTGAGATTGTCACTCCAGGAAAACAGGTGGCTTGTGCCTGTGTCTCTGACATCCTCTGTCAAAGGTCTAACCTCTTCACGTTTTGAAGAGGTGCTTCTGCCTGTGCTTTGGTGGAAATTGGAATGCTTGCTGTGCTAGGACAATATCTGCAGGCAAGATTACAGGATCTTTAGCTTGTGAATCATGATTGCTGGGATCACAAATAGGTGTTAAATTGCTTGATGACATCAAGACTGGGTTTCTACTCATGAGATCAAAGGTATGACTTACTTAAACCAGGAAAACACCACAATCCACCACTAACTGGAAAAATACATTAAAATAACTAATTGTGTGTTACAGATTCAAACATGCCCTGCAGCTATGTGCTGATGCACTAGTGAGGTTTCCAAGCATCCAGTTCAGATAAAGTGGGACAAACAGATGGGTGAATGGTCAGTCTCAGTGAGGACATTTTTGTTTGCAATTCCTTCCAATACAATGCACTGTGCTCTGCCCTGGACATTGGGAACCTCCCTTGGGATTAATCTGACAGTCCTGGGGGTCTCACATGGATCCTGGAGCAGGGTGGGGCAATCCCCAGGAGAGGCTGGACAAGGAGAATTGGGCTGGCAGGTGCCCTCAGGGTTTTACTATGTCAGTAAAACCACTTTCAATAACCATGTATTTTTGCTAAGAGCATTTTATTTTGATTATAGACACACAAGGAGTATGATTCTGAGTATAACATTTCTAAATTTCTTAAATTTAGTTTCCATATAGTTATGTATACATAAATCCTGTTTTCCAGAGAAGAATTATTGTCTTCAAAAAAAAAAGAAATGCTCTTGGGAAAAAGCAGAAATCAGTCACTCCCAGGAATGCCCACTAATTCAGCTAGATTATTATTATATTCCACGATCAGCCAGGCAGGGTTTATTATTCCTTTGAGACAATGGGAGATATAATTTGGTTTTGGAAGAGATTCAACAATAGCTTTTCCCTCCTGCACGCCGGCAGCTTGGATTGCGCTGTGTTGCCGGACCAAAGTTCCTGGTGGCGGGGGATGCCAGCTAAATGGCTTGCTGTGCTACATCTCTCTGGAGGTGAAATGCCATGGAAGCTGTGAGCTGCACAGCTGCCTCGGCATCTGCTCACAGAGCCCACAGATCTGAAACAATGGGCCAGAAATTGGATGGTAATTTAAATATAATGGTCTGCCCATTACTGGTAATTAAAAATCCATTGGTAACAGCCCAGAAGGTAAGGGAGGCACGTGAATCAGACACAGGTTTCCTCTCACCTGGCTGGACTAGGATAGACTTAGAGACCAGTGTACTTTTTTTTCATGTGGACCTACTGCAAACTCTTGGAAATAAATGGAAACATTTCCATTGGCATTAATGGACTTTGGATAAAATCCTAATTGCCACTATAAAACCCTTTTTAGTGTTGCCATACATTATTTGCCGTGTATGCATTTTAATAACGTAGTCCTGAATGTACCGTAGGGAATGTGCTCCTTAAAATCTGTCTCTGTTTTGAAACTCTAACAAGGGCAAGCTCTCTGACAGAAGGCTTCAGCTTTATTTCTAAAGGAAGGCTTAAAGTGCTCTTTAATTTAATAGGGAAAATAGAAAACTGTGCAAAAGTTTGTGTGTTTCTTTAGGGAGGACCTCACATGAGCATTTTCTCTATTCTGATTCATAACAGTTCTTTCCCTCAA
The DNA here is from genome assembly GCA_013397155.1 of Irena cyanogastra. Lineage (NCBI taxonomy): Eukaryota > Metazoa > Chordata > Aves > Passeriformes > Irenidae > Irena > Irena cyanogastra. The sequence goes on along the minus strand of VWZV01011460.1, from coordinate 383,086 downwards.
CTGTGGCTTTGGTCTGGAACTCAAAATGCAAACCAAAACTAACTTAAAAGCATCAAAGCTTGGGTGATGTGGTTTCATTTACTTCATGTAGTTTGATCACCAAAACATATCTATAAGCATGTTTGCTCAAAACAGTATCTAGATCAATTCAAGAGTTAATGAATGTCATAGTAAGGATTTTTCTAAAAATTAACTAAGTTTTAAACTTACAATGAAACTGTAGACTAGTGTAGTTTTATGTGGCATCAGATTTTGTTACAAGTGTCGTGGAGTAAGAACGGTCTTTCAAGATGTAGAATATAAAGTAAGAAGAGCTAAGCAAACTTGTGAAACTACACAAATGAGCAACTTTTCCTCAGTTCCTCTCACAAAATGTGCATAATAGTCACATGAATGTTAAAAACTCAGCCCCCCCTCCCCCTGATATTTGTATAGGTTTATGAATCCTTCAGGTCAAGATGCCAAATATTGATAAAACTCTTGGAAGCATCAGTGAATGCTACAAGACCTTTAATTCTCCAATTTTTTCACTCCAGGAAGAGAAAAAATATACTTTTGACATCTCAGGTTGCAGCTGCATTCTTGGTAGCAGCAATAATGTACCGTTCTAACAATGGTATGGGAAGACAGAGATCCTAAGCAAACTACAAGTGATTGTTATCAGAGATTCAGATTAAGCTGGAAGATTCTTTTAGGTTGTTTGTTTTGTGGTCTTCTCCACAGTGAACTTCCCATAAAGGTATCGGTGCATAGCTAATGCAGGTGAAAGGGAGGTGGCTGAAGCAAATAAAAAGCACCCCCATTTCTGCTGTCTTCCATCTACCTTGCAGCAGGGGAGACTGAATGGCTTGCAAATCAGCTTCTGAACCTTGCAGTTCAGCATAAACCAAATTCAATGTTGGTTTACCTTAATAGGCTAAGCTGTAGGCTGTGGTGGTTTAGAGCTGATTCATGAGCTGTTCAGCTTCCTGCTGTTAGGAGCAGCCTCAGAGAGAAGTCTGGTAACCTCTGTAAAGATTCCTGGGAGAAGAGCAGCCAACACTTCAACACCTTCTATTTAGTTTGTCACTATTTACTGCAAGCTGTAGATCTCTACCTACCATTCTTTTAGGTGGGATCAAGATTGGGCCTCGCTTTACTCACTACTTGTAGCAAAGATTTAAGGCTGTATGCCTATCCCAAGGAATTTCAGTTTAGATCTGCATCTAGCCTTGTATCTGAGGGACATAGAAGAAATCAAACAACTAACTTTACTGCAAAGAAAAATATTACTGAAAATATTTACTTCAAAACAGTCAACAACATGTTTCATTTGCCAGGTATTTCCCTTCTGCATGAATACTTGTAATCTTTATCCATAGTAGATACCTAAGTTTTTCAGACGAAGCCTATTTCTGTTTTCTTTTTATTACCAGTTTTTTGTATAAATACAGTTGGTTTTGAAACCTTTTTTTCTCCAAACCACACTTCTGTCATGGTTTCTGTTCTAAAGCCACATACTCTTGCAAAGAGTCATGGAACCAAAAGCACCCTGGCAGGGTATGTGCCTCAGCAAACCTTCCTCATCTTTTGCTTACAGTATTTTTCAGATTTTCCATGTGCATAAAGTTCCAGGTAGCCTTCTGTCTGCTTCAGAGGATTCTTCCCATAGATACCCTATGTGACAGTGAAAAACCACAGCCTCTCTCACTCCCCTATGCTTTCTTGTGATGCTTCATACTTCATTGTCTGAAGACAAGGATTGCTTTCATAGCTCGCCTTTGGCAGCCACTGTGACTGTTAGGACAACTCTGTGTAAAGCCTGCTTTCCACATGATGTTGCCCTAAAAGGTTGTGATCCAAGGCAAAATGTGTCTTTCCATGAATAAGCTGTTTTATCCCTCCTATCCCTTCAGGGAGCAGATGATAATGTGTTATATATTTGACTTGTCTGTCAGCTTATGGCCTTATTCATTAATTTATTTAGTAGCAAACAGGTTTTGGCATCTGGAATGAAGTCCACTTTCATTATCTACCTTGAGATAATGAAGATGGAGCTGAGTATTTTAAGCTTTAAAAGTCCACAAAACCAAAGTAAGAAAAAGGCCCTTACAGCAAGTGGAGAAGAGGTGAACTATGGAGAAAAAACTATGGTGAGCATTTAACGTTTAATTCTGTTTGAGTAAGCCTCCCGTTGTCCTTTCTCTGCCTTTGTATTTGCTTTTTGCCTTTTTTGTCACTTACCTTCTACTTTTTCCCTTTTTTTTCCTTCAAATAAGCCTTTCATACCTGAACAGCTTGCTATTTTCTGTCTTCCTTCTTCCCTTTCCTTTTTCAACAACTCTGTTTTTTCCTGTTGTCTCTTTACACACATACTTTTTCTTGACTTTGTCCCTGGATAATCTTCTCTCCCCGAATCCAATCTGTTGTGACTTTTTTTTCCTTTCAGATGTGTGAACTCGTGCCTTAGTCCCTCACTTCACAAACTGTAAACCACAGACTGTTGATTGATGACAAATTGGGAGGCTGTTAATCAGAGAGCTGTTCTCTTCCAGATATTGAGCATCTGAGCCACCTTCAAAGACAAAGCCAGTCAGATACCTATCTAGTACTATTTCCTGCATAACTGTAGATGTTGTTATAACATCATGAGGGTACAGGTCTATGCAGTTGTAAGTAAAAGCAGCTATTTATACTGCCTGTGTGAAATCTGCAAAGATGCCATCTACACTAAAAGTCAGAATTGCTAAAAATGTGTGGCAGTCATTGAAATTGCAGCCCTCTCTGTACTGAGACATGTATTAATCTGGTAATGCCCCTAACCTCTTACAATATAGCATTTTTTACTTGATCTTCATTTTTAGTTTGAACACCTTATGGTGGCCTTGTTTCATACTTTTAGCATACCTGGAAAACTCTAGATGGAATTCAAATGCACAGCAGTAGCTGTCTCATTAATGACTGATTTTGGAAGTGGAAAATATTTCCAGATTAGCAGCAACTCCCAAAGATATTAGAAGTATTGTAAGGGGGAGATTTTGATTACAGTAGGAATACTACTGTCAGAAGAGAATCCTCTTTAACTAACTAAAATATTGTGGAGTTAAGTGAGTAATGGGCCAGACATAAACTGTACATTAGATCTGAGCTGTGTGGATCTGAAGGGCCAAAACTAAAGTAACTGCCTTAGCTTTTCAATACACTCTGCCTAAGAAAAGAAGGGCCTCAGCTCCTAGGAGACTCTACTTCCTTCAGTGTACTGATCAGCAGTCTGGTCAGGTCGGCAGTATTAGAGCAATGATACTAACAAGGACACTTGTCTCTTCAGGGCCTTTCTTCTACTGCTCTCCGAACAATACCTGTGTGTTCTGCCCTGACCCAGGCTGTCATTTTACAGTTTAGCACAAGTGCTTTGGTCCAAGGTGCTGTTTAAGTGACGAAAAGGAATGCTTTGATAAGTCTGTCTTAGTATGGAAGGAGTCACTGAAATACTGAGAAGGAGTTTCCCTTAACTTTCAGCCATTAAAAAAAGTGATTTCTTGGAGTCAGTTTACATGTAGAACAAAATAAATCTCACAAAACACAAAATGCCAACCATGTTTCCAGAATCAATGTCTTGGAATATTATTTAATTAAATTTCAGTGAGATTCACAGAGTAAGCATAGATCAAGAGGAGAGTTGTTTGAAAAAGCTAGCCCCAGTATCTTATTGCTATTGATTTATCACTACTCCTTCAACACACTTTCAAGGGGGGAATTCTCTCTGTTCTGTAAAAGAAATATTTTTAGGTTTAAAAATTATGTATACAAACAAAGAGCATAACTTATTTCAAGCTGAAATAGGCCAGCTTTGGAAATGTGATATCATAGCTAGACTTAACCATGCTTGATTCAGCTGGGTAGTGTGCCATTCCTTAGGGAATACTTCAAAGAATGACGCAGAGCAGCAGCAACTGGGAGGATGCAGACAATTCACACAGACTGCATGCTTTCACACCCTTGTCTCAGATCAGCAATCCCAGATGGCGATCACCCAGAAGAGTCTCAATCTTTTTATATGCAATACTCTGCAGTCACAAAGTGGTTTAACACATAAACTCAGTAAACTCAGACGGGATTGGCATTGCCTTCAGTAGGCTGAGCACTCCTCTACATCCACTTACTGAAGGAAATCAGCATGATCACTTCAGGGACAGTGCATACCTCTGTAATTAACAGTAGTACAAAGCGAGGACACATTCCTCAACATCGTCGAGGGAGGGATCTGGGCCCAGGAAAATAATATGCATCTCAACATCTGGAAGGCTAACAAATATAATAATCAATTACACCAGTGTAAATCTGTGAGGTACATGTCATCATAGGTATGGTACTCTCAGTAAAGAAAATAGCAGAGTGATTTTGGCATCTCCTCTGCCAGAGTGAAGCACTCAGCTTTGCTCCCAGTGGGCAGCAGTTACCAATATTTATTCCTTCATGCAGGTTAAGCCTTAGCTTTTTTATCCCTATCTTACCTCAAACCTCTTGAGAATGTATTATGACACCAGAAAGAGATGCAAACAAGTGTCTAGTCTGACTATTTTGTGAAGTGAGTTGTGGAAGCAGTAGGAGTAGGAATGATATGAAAAAGAAGAAGGTAATATTTTCTATCCCTTATATACAAACAAAAATTAAACAACTTTTTACTCTCTCTGTACAATCTGGCCATTATAGATTTGGTCATCTATATTACTTCCACACGATTTTCTACCCTGGTGAAAAATTAATTTGTCCATTTCTTATGGAGGGTGGTGTTTGCCTGGCATGGGTGATCCCATTGGTATAGAGACTGAATCTCCAAGCTAAAGCACTCCTTGGCAGAAGTCACCATTCACAGCACCATGATAGTAATGAATCTGTTCCTCACAGCTGTGGAGCCAGTGTGGCTTCCTCTACATCAAGCATCTTTACACCATCCTCCACTGTGTCTTCACTTCCAGTGAGAGGCCTCTGAAGCACGATAATTCCTGATAATGGAATGCACATGTTAAACAGACTATTAATTAACAAATCTCATTATCAAAAAAGATTATTACTAAAACACCATGTTTTTCACATGAAAACACTAGAATTCCTCCACTGATCTCTGGTCCTTCTAGAATGCCTCGCCATCCCATATACTGTCCTTTAAAAATAATTTTACAGTGAAAATGTATTTTCTCTAATAACTTGTAACCTTTTATAAAATGATTCAATTTGAAATTATATTTTAATCATTTTTTCACAGCAAAGAAGAGATACTAAACCATGTAATTTGTATTCATGACAGCAGGCATCATTGCATCCAGACAATGCTAGGAAAATTTTGTGAGACAGAGATAGGCAAATCAATTGTAATGAAACTTTTGTTTACTGGATTCTTCTTGTTGGATTTTAATGTCTGGACATATAACATGCATGTATAAACTATTTCAGAATTATTTAAAATCTTTTGTGGGACTCATCAAAAAATAAATTAGTCTGACATTTGCACTTTTGAGATTAGATTAAGCTGTCTGCTCTGTCCCCCTTGTGAAGTGTGAAAGAGGAGACTTTGGCTAGAAATTAGCAGTTTAGGGAAAGCCAACATATATGAATTGTGGACAGAACCACTTTAAAATTTTAGCAAATGTCACAAGTATTCTTTTATTCAGACTCTGAGAGGCTTTGGAGAAAAAATATAACAAGCATTAGAAAAAGCAGCAAGGAAAACAGAAGTAATTTCCAACTTTCTGTATGTCAGTTATTATTGTGGCTCCCAGATATTACATTATTTAGACCTTCCTTCTCCTCCTCGGTGCATTTGATTTATTTTATTCCACCCATGCAAATAGTGTTGGGATCATATTTGAGCTCATATTTGTATACTATAAACATTAATTGCACTGTTTTAAAACAAAGATCTTCACTCAGCCAGACCAGGTATAGTTACAGCTGGGAATCCTGAACTGCTTATTTAAGCAGATAATTTTTTTCTATTCTAAAGCCTGTATTCAGTTGTGTGTTCTGGGAGGAAGAGAATTAAAGGCAGAGATGTAAAAGATACTGGATCAAGTCAGATATCTTTACTAACTCAACATTTGGACAAACACACTTTGCCAGTAGTAAAGATTTGAAGATCTGGCCCATAACCATTCTTACAATAGTAGACTGTATTTTGTTCTTGGCAGAAGACCAAATCTAATTTACTCTGAGTTTACAGGAGAAAAAAATACGAAAGTGTTCTGCCTCCCATTTGTTACACAGCATAATCAGCAGTGAACTGTCACTCTGAACAGCAGCAAAAGAACCGAAAGAGGAATGCTCGGCTCTGCCCATGCTGCTGGGTGATGTCAGGAAATCGCTACTGGGTGACGTCAGGACATCAGTCTCTTGAGGACAAACAGCCAGCAAGCAACCAGCCTTTGTTCTACTCTTTTCCCCCCTCCCTCCTCTTCTGGCACAATAGCTTTAGCAGACAGATAAAATGTTAACAAAAAACTGATATTTACACGTGTGACAATGGTTCCTCGTACCTAGGGCTCACAGGTGGGGAAGAAGGGCTCTATGGACAGTGCAGAAATGCAAGGAGCTGAAGCCAAAGGCAGTATAATGCCAGTGAAAATCTGCCCAGCTCTGCATGGGGAGGCTCAGGAAGCTGCTGCTTTTCCAGGCAGTAGTAATTTGCATGTAGTAGGCCATGCACCTAGATATCTCGCAGGAGCAGAGGATCAGTGCCTGAACACTGGCATAAAACTCATAGGACTGGTGTGAGGGTTTGAGCACCATAAATATGCAGATGTCCAGTGTGGCAATATCACCAGTCAAGTGCTTGAAGAGAGTGATATGCCTTGCCTCCCTTCCTTTATTTTGAATAACACTGAGTGCCATTTTTGAAGGCAGATGTCTGGTTTCTAAAAGACTGTCTGCAGGAGCTCAGCCTGAGGCAGGATGCAGCTGATCAGCTGCCTCCAGCAAGGCTCCTGCTAAATTTCTGCAGGCAGTGTGGAGCAGGCTGCTTTGACAGATACCATGGAGGTCCAGCACCCTTGTCCTTATTGAAGCACCTCCCCTTCACTTTACTTTCTCTAAAAATAAAGTAAAAACCCCATAGAATTCAGCCACGTTTCTCTATTTTTATATCAGCATCATCAATTCCAAAGTCTGGCACACCACCCTTTCACTGTTATGCTTTTATGATGATTAAGCACATGTATTTTTAAGGTGAGGCTCTCTATTGTCTCCCCTATGATTTCCAATATTGGCTAGCGTAAGTCGTCCGTATGTCCAGCTACTCATCTCAAAGGATAAATTACCAAGGAAGAAAGAAATGTTGGAGGAATGTACATCCCAAATCAACTTGAGGAGACAGAGTTTAAAAAGAAAGGAATGCAGAAGAAGCTTCGCAGACAAAACCAATGAGGTGATGAAGGGTCTCATCATCTAGGGCTGTTCCCGCAGGAGATTTCTTTAATTCTCCTCCAACAAATCAGTATCTTAAAAAAGAGGAAACACTTCTATCCTAGCCCACTGTGTTCAAATCAGGTTAGCTCAGCTGCGGTTTGTAGATTTGTGAATTTCTTTGCCATTTGTATGGGATACAGTTAGCCCAGGATAAAGACATCTAATACAGAAGAGATGACCATCTGCTAAACCATAACAGATTTGCAATTCCCTGCTGTAGAGCTCTATTTTCCTTTTTGGCCGTGTACTATGTAATTTTGACCGTGCAGATTTTTAAATCTTTATTGCTAATAAAAAGACAGGAGTTTCTACTGAAACAACGCTGATTGTGTGTTCAGAATCTTTATGTCTGGTGGCCTTTGAAGCACCACTATCACCTGTGAAAGTTCACGCTGCTTTGGAGTTCTTGAACTTGGGGTTTTCCACCCCCTTGTTGGCTTGGGTTATTTGGAGGTTTTTTTTGCTAAAGGTTGTGGGAAATTGATTAAAGTGCTGTTTAATATCTTTATCGATGATTTGAATGATGGGATTGAGTGCACCTTCAGTAAGATACTAACCTGGGCAGGAGTGTTGATCTGCTGGAGGGTGAGAAGGCTTTGCAGAGGGATCTGGACAGTCTGGGTTGATGAGCTGAGGCCTTTTGTGAGAAGCTCAACAAGGCCAAGTGCTGAGTCCTGCATTTAGGTCACAACAGCACCCTGCAGTGCTATAGGCTTGGGGCAGAGTGGCTGGAAAACTGCCTGGTGGAAAAGAACCTGGAGGTGCTGGTTGACAGCAGCTGAACATGATCCAACATGTGTCCAGTGGCCAAGAAGGCCAGTAGTATCCTGGCCTGTATCAGGAATAGTGTGGTCAGCAGGACCAGGGCAGTGATTGTCCCTCTGTGCTCGGCACTGGTGAGGCCAGACCTCAAATCCTGTGTTCAGTTCTGGGCCCTCCACCGCAAGAAAGACACTGAGAGGCTGGACGGTGTCCAGAGGAGGGCAGTGAGACTGGTGAAGAGTCTGGAGCACAAGTCCTGTGGGGAACAGCTGAGGAAGCTGGGGGTGTTTAGCCTAGAGAAAAGGAGGCTCAGGGTGACCTTATTGCTCTCTCCAACTGCCTGAAAGGAGGATGTAGTGAGATGGAGATCGGTCTCCTCTTCCAGGCAGCCAGTGATTGAACAAGAGGAAATGGCCTTAAGCTGTGCCAGAGAAGGTTCAGTTTGGATATCAGGAAGAACACTGAAAGGGTGGTTAAGCATTGGAATAAGCTGTCCAGGGAGTTGGTGGAGTCACCATCCCTGAAAGTGCTCAAGGAATGACTGGACGTTGCTCTTAGTACTAAGGTTTAGTTTGCAGGGTGGAGTTCAGTCAAAGGTTGGACTTCATGATCTTGCAGGTCTTTTCCAACCTTAATGATTCTATGATTCTAAATGCAGTTTTTTCTTAGCTCTCAGAGGGAACAAAAATTCTGTCTTATAAACTACCTCGATAAAGAATTCTGAACATCTAAATTGTCAAATTTTGTTCCTTGTTACTTCTCGTTATCAGATGTGAACTGAATAGTTCCCACAGTTGTATTTTACTCACATAAGGTTCTCATTTGACACTAGTCATATATTTATATCAATGCAATCTTGCTGCGTGACTTTGTGTATCTTTGCATTTTGAAGTCTTCAAACGAAATAGAAAAAAAAATTTCATTCACTCACTTTATTAGCACAGTAATCAGATTTTCAGTTTCACAATAACAGGAGAAGCTTGAAAAGTAATTAAGAGATTCTCAACACAGCAGGAGTTTTTGTTAAAGGAGAAAACTAATTCAGACTGTAGTTTGCAGATACAAGAGAAGCTGGGGCTGGAGTCCAAGAGACTCCTAATCTTCAAGAAAAGTAGCTGCTCTGAAAGCCGTGGGGAGGGAGAGGTCATTCATATACTTTCGCTTTCCTTTAAAGGAAAGCAAACCATTAGGAGCTTATCTAACAATTAAAACATCTGCTTCACAAAGGAAAAGCACGTCAGCTTGCATTGCCTTTGATTGAAAGGATGCATTTTATTATATAAGAACTTGGAAATATAAAAAGTACTACATGAATTTGCATTTGTAAGGAACAAAGTTGATTTCCAAAGATTAATAACAGACTGTACATATGCCTTTGAGGAAGCACCCAACCACATGAATGACTGTTTCCAAATGCACGCTTATTTAGATGTAACCAGATCCTGTAAGTGATGTGCGTGTAAATCAAACCGGAGATTTTGGTGATCAGTTTTGATATTATCATAATGTTCCGACGTTTTCGAAACTGTGATTCTTCTAAACTTCATTTTTCCCTGATGTAGATATAGATGGTAATGAATGGCAGCAAGTAACTCATTTGTAAATATTTGCTATCACCTACAATTTCGTGTCTCCCTTGTTACTGCTTTCCCTATCTCATCTGCCCTTTTCTGTGGCTAGCTGACACCTCTCCTACTGCTTTGGTTCCGCAGTGCAGACACAGATTTCTTTAATGCTTTTCAGCAGCTGTGCTTGACTTTAAGCTTTTATTTTCTAAGAAAGTAGGAATTATGAAAAACTGCTTTAATAGAAAAAAATAAATTGGTGCCGCCTCTTGTGATGAATAATGTACTGATACAATTCATAATGTGGTTTCATTTCTTTAAATGTAATAATTACCTTTTAAAATGTGCATGTGGGTTAATCTTTTTATGGTGTATGATAATGAAGGAGTTTTATATGACTCACAAGTGATGATAAGGATGTACATTGTAGATTACTGCTCTATCACCATGCATTTGAAGAGAGCTCCCTCATGGCAGTAAAATAATAATAGGACTGATTGCCTTGTCCTAAACTCCCCTGGAAAGCACCACTCTGGGTTATTTTAGGACGTAATACAGAGATTTGTTCTCCTGTGGGCTTCTCTTAGGTGGTAAGGACATTCAGCTGACCTGTGGAAGGCACTGTGCTCAGCAGTTTGTCTAGATCTCCTAATCCATACCAGAATACTCTCACCCAAAAGCTGTGCCTTGGCTCTTACTTTCCCATGCTCTCTAGGGCTGGAAGGAAGGAGAAACATATGGAAAGAAGCAGAAAATTAAATAATACATCCTAAGAGGTCAGTGGGAAACCAGTGTGCACCCACTTCTTGCTTTTGTCCCCTGCCATCTCTCTCTACTTTCAGAGAAAACTGCTCTTCAGACACGTGGCATTTCCTTACAGGAATGAGCATGTCTGAGCCAACTCCACTTGAGTTTTATGGACTGAAATATCTAGATTTGAGGGAGTTTCTTACACTGAGCAAGTGCCATGTCATTTTTAACCTGCAGTAGCCAAGAAATCTGTATTGAGGAAGTACATTTTAAAAAGCTAATAGAAACTGAAGAAGAGGCAATGATTTTGTCAGAAACTTTTATTTTAAAAGTGGAACAAATCAGACAGTGGCTGTTGCCAAACATCTTTCAGGAGACTCTTGTTGCAGATGCTGACCCACAGTAGGAATCAGTCATGAGGACTGGGACAAAAAATACAACCAAATGTGATTCAGCACATCAGCACTGTATTTGCATGTGTAATCCTCTTAATATCAGTTTCAATTACCACTGTAAACCTGTACCCACCCCATCTTTATCTCAGCTGTCTCATCCTTCTAGTCACCTTAGTCTAGTGATATCTGTTTGAGTTGTAAATCAGAAAACAAATATTTTTGCCACCTGAATTTTACAGGGTGCTCAGTTTATCCAGATTTGACAGATTGAAACTTTTCAAGCCAGAACCACAAATTGATGGAAAATGCACAAAGTGAGGACACACAGTAGCATAACCATCCTTTGTCCCACAGGCAAGGATAAAATGATGTGTGCGCTTTTCTAGGAGGTGCTAAGAGGAACTCCAATTCTCATCACTTCTTCTTTTCCTCTCCTGCCTACAGGAATTCCTGCCACGCTGCTCTATTGCTGAACTGAGTTCCCTGTAGCCCCAAAAGAAGATTTCTGCTGGTAATACTGCAGAGGCAGGCTGGCAGTCTGCGTATTAGTATTTTTAGTGACGTGGAATGTTCTCCTGAAATCAGCATAATCAGATGTTCTGAGACCATGGGGAGAATCTCAGGTTTATATAAACCATGTAAAAATTTTTGAAAAAGGAAATCCTGTGGTTTCAAAATTCTTAGCAAAAGCACTCACCCCTCAGTGTCAGGCTGTTCAAGCCAAAGTAGTGATTTTTGCCTCACTGTTTTTGAATGCTTGTGGGTAGCAAGTTGTGTCACTACTGCTGCTGCCTTAGGCCTGTTTAGAAGGATTTGGATTTAAGGTTAAATCCAAGTTTGAGGTTAAATCAAAGTTTATAGGCAAAAGTATGTTTCTTCTTTTGTGGTATCTTTCACTTAGCTCTGGTTCTCATCTGTTCAAGGAAACCCCTTATTGCTGAGGTGATTTAGGGTGAATCCTCACTAAAGGCTGTTTTACATGACAGAGAAGTGCTGGAAAGAGGGATTCATTGACACAATCCTATTGCAGGATTTGGAGAAATTTACCTTTGCTAGAGTTCAGTTGGTATCAATGACTTTGATTTGAGGAGGCTGCTATTCCAACACAATGATTAACCAAAAAAAAATCTATGAAAATTTGGAACTCATTCCAGCCAGGAGTTCAGAGTATCTTTTGAGTTCTCAGGAATCACTGTAGGTTTTCAACTGGCTGGTTCAGAGGTTCTCACCTTCCCTGCCTTCAGATGTCTACTAGTTCTTCCAGAGAGACCTAGAAGTTTTGCAATAATGCTTCTTCCATGCTGTTGAAAACTACATACCAAGCTGAGGAACTGATATCTTTATTCCGATTATTTTAAAAATGCACATATTTCTTACATGAAAAAGGTAGAGTCACACATAGAGTCACACAAACAAAGGATTGCTTTCAGTTGAGTGGTTTTTATTTCCTACATATAATTTATGACATAGCTCAGAGATGACATGAGTCAATAGCTGGTAACGTAGTTCCAGACTTTGGAAAGAGACCTGGCAGAGAATAGTCCTATGCTGCTATTACACTTGGAATGAAACTACCTTGTGCAGAAATGACTCACACGTGAAGGGGAGATGAGTCTTGGAGAAAAGGTACCTGCATCCTACGAGTTTGTAGAAACTGTGCAGTGGTCTTTAAAATATCCTGTTAATTGATTGTGCTCTCTGGCACTAACAAGAACATTTGGTGCATAGTGAAGTTATATTGGAATTGAGAGTGGCAAATCTTCATATTCTCTGGTGTTTCTTTTTTTTTTTTACCCTCTAACTGGTTTATAAACAATTGCCTTCTTCTGCTGTCCTACCTCTCAGCCTCCAGGGCCACATTTGTGATTGGTGTATGAAGAGCAGGGGATGAGGAATTGTGCTGTAGGCTTCTTGCAGGTGATAAGGGCAACAAGCACTTCACACAAAATTCTTTTGATGACATCTGGATGGTAGCTCATTTAGGGAAAATGCATATAAAGTAGATTTAGATTGGATATTAGGAAGAAATTCTATACTGTGAGGGTGGTGAGGCACTGGAGCAGGTTGCCCAGTTGTGGGTGCCCCATTCCTGGAAGTGTTTAAGGCGAGGTTGAATGGGGCTTTGAGCAACCTGGTCTAGGGCAAGGTGTCCTTAATTGTTTTTCTTTTTAAAAAAGGTAATGAATGTCAATATTCAAATTCATTAAGAATCAAGTTTTCCCCTATTGCTTCAATACCTTAATGTTAAACATTATCATATGCATAACAGCATGGTACATATTAAACAAAGAAGTTCATACTGAGTCAAATAATTTACATAATTATTAGCAGTTCTCTTTGCTATCTGTACAACCTTTTAAAAAAAAACAAACAAAAAAGCTGAAGAGTGTAATCTCCTTTTGAAATGCTGCAGAGGCCATTTTATATTTCTGAGACTTGGGAAATCCCACTGTCTCTTTATGACATATATCTAGGGATAATCTAAAATTGGAGTTAATTAGTGTAATGTTTATTCTGATGTTAATATTATTTTTCCACTCATAGCTCTTGTACGGGTATATCTGTTGAAGTGTCCTGTGTTACTACACATCAGTTTAGACCAAATCCACCATGTTCCTATGTATCCATCCTCTCTGCATGGGTGTAGCTTCCTTGGTTTAAATAGAAGTAGGCTCAATCAAGTGTTTGTTTACAGGGTACAATAAAGGTTTAATACATTAATACTGTTTTTGCTAAAATGTGCCCCTAACATTGTTCCTTTTCCCCAGCTGTCAATCACATACTTGATTCTCTTATCACTTTATCTCAAATTATTTCAGGATAGCTGTCCCAAATATTATACAGATCATATGTAAATAAAAACATACTTTAAGTAACCATCTTAAATTGTTGAGCAAACATAGAGCTAAATGGAGAATAATAAATAAATATAAAGAAAGCCCAGTCAAACACACTTTTACAAAAGCCATCCAATGAACTATATCTCCAGCACAGATATAAGGTTCCAGAATGAGTTGAGGGGGTGGATAATGCAGGACTGAAGGGCCTCTTTCCCTGTTTTTGTGCTTTTGAGCCAGACAGACCTTTGCATACCCAATTGAGACATTGCTAAAGGAACAAGAAGCAAGAATTACCTAAGCTGGCATAGCTGCTCAAAGAAGTGAGCTTCAGGAACCAAATAACATTCTCAATATAGACAGCCATACCATGGCCTTGCTCCAGACTGGCATGACACAAGGGGGGCAAGGGAGACCCTCTTTGCTTCTGTAGAGCAGGAGTAGCAAGAGGCTACTTTCACAGCTCTCTGCTGTAGCAGCAGGCTTTTCCCTGGAGAAAGGGAAGGAAGGGAGGTAGTAGATAAGCCTTCCAGTCCTTACACTGTCTGGAGTGACTGTCTGGGACCTGCCACTGTGCTTGTCACATCCATGCTTGGCCGGCCCGAGGGGCTGTTGACAGCATCCCCAGAGCACTTTGTTCACACACTATTGACATTCATGGTGCGCCTCACGTTTCCCAAAGTTAATGATCCGGACTGTCTGCAGATGCAGGCAGGCATCGCTGCTCAGACCTGTGGTGCTGATGAGCTAGCTACAAAAAAAATCATGTTTTACCTAGAGTGACTAAATACATATATAAGGTTTGTGAAAATTGACCTTTCTTGTTGGATGAGTTTCAGGAAACAGTTTTTCACTTAATAACTGGCTTGAATCTAGGCCAAATTGGTAAGTCTGTAAGTCTGGACTAAGCAAGTAATTTTGGACAAATTATTTATCCAGTGAAGATAGCTGCTTTTCCTCACTAGTACATAGTTCATGGACAGACTGTGAAACTCTTTAACTTACTTGTAATTCAAAGTTATTCATACATTTCTTCACATAATAATTCTTGGTCAAAAACTATTTATGAAAAGATTATCAGTGCCTGCCATGAAGAGACATGAAGGAATGGAAATTATGTCTGGTTCAGAATCAGCTTGAAAATGTAGATGGATATGCTCTAACGTGAAGAAACTCTTCACTGTTCAGTGAACGTGGCTGGTTTTCCTCAAATCATTTATTTGACAGACCAGTTTTTCTGGCATTTGACCAACTCCATAATTCATACAGCATTTCCCTCCCCCCTGCCCATCATTTTCCCAGCTCTGCTGAAAGCCTTGCAGCCAGACAGCTGTTCTGAATGAAGTGTATATATGGCCTCATATTGGTTCCTAGTAAATAGGTACACTGGTGTGAAACCACACGTACTACCTTGGGGCCATCTTTGCAGAGGACAAAAGGACGTGGACACTTGCCTGCCCACTTTGTAATAGAATTGGCCCCTCTGGTATGAGCTGCAGTTAATAAACATTAGTAGAGCAGCATGAACTTTCTGGTGTGAAGGGCAACACCTGTACCTGCTGTGCTGTCAGAACAAAGCTAGCGTGCTGTACCTTTTAGCGTCCCTTAACTGCTCACAAAGAGAAAGGTGAGGAGGGAGACCTGCTCTTTCCAATCCTAATTCTCTCCTGCATTTGGGCAGAGCTCATTTGGGCATTGTTCTCTGAATCCTTCAACTCTTCTGCAGAAAAGCTGGCATTGCCTGGGGTTTCTGCTTGGTGTCCCAGACCAGGACATTTATTTAAACCTTCAACTCCCTTTCTTCCAGCGGTAACATAATTCCTTTGGGTAACCCTCTGGTTAACCTCAAACCAAAGAGTCTGATTCCTTTCAACTCCATCATCTTTCCTTACTTCACTCTCCACTGTTCCCCTCTTGCAGCCCTCACCTTGTTCTTTTACCTGCATCGCTTACTTCTTTTTTGATTTTGTGATTCATAGCTTTTCTCTTTAGTCTTTTCTATTTTGGGGAGGAGGATGTCTTTCCTGGCCCCAGTTAGTGCTCTTTCAAGATCTGGCTTATTCTTTATAATATATCCCCTTTTTTTTTCTTTATTTTATATTACAATGGAGCCTCCAGCTGGTATTAATAATCACTGAGAGTTCCTACCCAAAGAATTTAGAATGCAGATGAATTAATTCCACAGGTTAAAGAGACCCATCCGTTTATAAACATGCAGTGTTCAAAAACAGTAATTAAAATTATTAAAAACCTGATTTGGTTGTATCAGGATTTTAAGTATTAATATAAATACTAATTTAGGGAATAGACCATTTTAAAGATTCTTGCTTGCCCGTAGGTTGTTTTTATTCTGGCCTTGCAAGATTTTTAACCTATCTTCAGTGTTGCAGAGAGGTAATAAAGTCAGCTATCCTGGATCTTATCTTTGATTTGAAATACCTTATTCTTTCTCACTTAGCTCTGCTCTTTTGGTTCTGGTAGCCCTCTTCAAAATAGAATAAGTATTTTCATTCAATTCTGCAGGTGGTGAAAGACGTAAAACATTAGAATGGGTCCTTTAAAACAGCTGTAAACTAAAATGATGCTTGTAAACTGAAATACTGCAGTTTTGTTCACCCTGAATTTTAAAATAGCTTCATGAGGTAATTGAGCCTTAAAGGATCTGGTTTTTTTAACTCTATAATGTTATTATGCAGTTGCCACAGGGGGAGCATATGCTTGCTGCCAAAAAGCTAAAACTGGAATCTTGGATGTTAAACAGATAAGATTAAGTCATAGACTTCAGCTGTACTAGAAGCAAGCACAACATTCATCTGAAGCATGTGACAGCTATGTCCTGGAAAACTGTTTCTAGACAGACATTCTTGCCTGCTTACATAGACTGAAATAGGCCGTTCTCATTCATTCAGTCTACTGAGTTTTAAGCACCTCTGTAGAACTGTTTACTTGAATGTTTTCCCCATTTTCCTGAAGTGTGGCATTGCTTCTTTAAGGACACTTGTAAATGAAGCCTTTCACCTAAGATGGTTATCCTGTTAAGGATTTCTGCTGTTTTTATTGGTCACTGAAAACACACCGTGACATTTGGGTTTTAAGACTTTCTTAATTGTATTAATGTGTTTGAGTCTATGTTGGATTACAGGTATCAGTTTGTGCACGTTCTGTGTTACATTTTATTGTGCCCTAAAACATGACAGGCATTGCACTGAACAAAAGAGTGATATAATCACTTCCCTGAAGAATTTACTGTCTGACTTTAGATTAAAAAAGGAGTAATAAACAGCAGGAGGAGATGTAGTGAGAAACTACCTCACACATTACAGCAGTAAGATCAAGCTGTTAAGCTGTTGGGGCTTGTAAACACCTCAATTGCTTAACTAAATGGTTTATTTAAAATAATTATGATCAGTGAGCCACTAATTGTAGGCAGCGCCAAAATGAACTCAAAAGGAGGGATTTGAATGAGAAGTTCAAATTCAGTGAACCAGAATCAGCATTGCATCTCACAAACCAGGCAGCTGAGACAGAAAAGCTTGCTGGAGAGGCAGGTAAGTGGGACATCAAGACTGATGTCACTGTTAAGTGGAGAGAGCAAACCTCTATAAACAGAAAGCGTGCAGTTATGCGGGGCACTGAAGGTGAGAGCAGACAGTTTAAATCTAATGTGGTGGGTAAAGGAGAGCTAGTGGACTGATTTAGAATGGATTTCAACGTCTAAAGTGTTCCAGCTGACTTAGCAAGGTCGGCACCAGTGTGTTGGGGAAAGCGTGGACCTGTTGCCAGGTGGAGCAGACTGACAGGAGAGGAGACATGTAGCTTTCAAGGATAGACCCTGGCATGAGTGCTTATCCACTGGAGCAGAATAAAAGTCTGGAAAATTAGTCCATAAGTACTGCAGAAGGTTTTTTGCCTAGACCCCAGTCGCCTATCTCTCATCACTAGAGTAGGCCGCCTCTCCTCCTGTCATGGCTGCACATTAATAGCCCTCCTTTGTCCCTACAGTGTCTATCCTGAAATATGTATTGGAATTGTGTCCAAGTGCTGTCTTCTAGGTTATATGTAGTTTGGTGGCACTAGTGTACTTCTTACCAGGTAAATGTGCATTGCAGCAAGTGCTATGTTTGCTCAGCAGTGAGGTCAAAGACTGCCCAAAAAGGTGGCTTAAACTGATCTCCACATAAAGATAAGGCCCAGTGACAGAACTGCACTTGGACACCTTTGTCATTGCTGTCCATAGTCTGTATGACAATAATACAAAAACTCAAGCAGCACTAAAATGCAAACATGCAGTTGCTGCATCTAAATAAAACCCACTTCAAACCACTTGTTAAAAAGGAAACTTGGATGTCCCAGATGACTTGGTTTTTGTGCTATTGCAAATCCCCAGTCATCTATACCTCTCTCTTTGATGGTCTCAAATGGTTAACATCCAGACTTTATTATGTTACTGAATCTTGTATGTTGTCAGGCAGCACCACATCGATTAAATCACACTCAGGAGAGAGCTAACCACAAAGCCATAAGCATTCTTGACAGGTCATTCTTGCTTGAGCCTGGTTTCTTCTGTATAAAGATTAAAAATCTTGTCACTGATGGTGAAGAATGAAGTACATGAAAAACAATGGAGCATCAATAACTCATAAAAGGCACTTAACAGAAGTGGCAGAATTTGAATGAGATGCTGTATACATTAAAGAAAATAACACTAGTAGTAATGTTGAAGATTGAGAGTACTGTAAAATAATTTCAGTAAATATTGAATGCAAGTACTAATTGACAGTGATGGTTCATTTCAGTGAACTAGTAAGAATTTTATTTTTATTCTGCACTGTACCAAACCCAGCCAAATAAATCCTTTGCACTTTCCATCACTTTTTTCCTGAATATTCCCTATTAACAATATTTGAAATTAATGGGTTCTCATTCTGTATTCTGCTGGGTCTGATTTTGCTCTGCTCTTTTAGAATAAAGCAACCCTAAAAGAGGCAATCTACCTAGTAGATTCTTGACTTCCATTGTGGCATCTACTTTATTCCTTTATCTTGGTTACTGGTGTAGGAACTTTGGCTTTGGAAGAAAGACTATGACCAATATACATTTGTATTAGAGTTTATTTCTACCTTCTGGCTGGCTATAAGAAGCTGGTGTAGACTAGAGCTACATTCTCAAGCAATGAGGAAGCCATTTGGCAGAGTTATGGCTTGTTCAGAGGCCCATCCTGGTAGTCAGGTAACCCTGGGGAAGAGAGTAGAAGCAGCCTAATACTTTTTATTATTTTTATTTGGCTCGAAATGGTGATTATTTTGGGGGAGAATTTTCAGTCCAGAAATACTTTTGTTTTTATGGAATGGTAACATAACTATGAAGCTGACCTATCAAGCCTTTTGTCTTTAGGTTTTCATTCATTACAGAGAACTGTACACTTCCACAGGAAAAAAAAAGTGGAGCCACAAAATCGAAAGCACAAAGGCCTACAGCTTCTTGATAATTATCTGAGAAACAGTGCTGTCTATCAAGGTATGTGGAAGAATTCTTACAAATACAAAGAGAAATGTGTTCTTTCTGTAATTGAATAATCTAATGACTACTATGGCCTCCCTGTGGATTTCCTAGCCAAATGCCAACTCAACCTGTTCATGATTACCCTGTGAGAGCCAAATAGTTCACAACCTGCAGTGGGAAGACTGCAGAACTTGGTAAAAATGAACCTAGGAAAAATGAGACTGCTTCACCACGTTATTATTATTTAATACATTACTAAAGTGAAGATGCTTTCTGTGTCCTTTTTAAATTGTCAAAGGATTCAAGTCACTTTAAAGAAAAAATGGGTAGAACAAAGTGTGCCACAGAAGATTTACCACTAACACTTAGACAGTCTTGCTGTACTTCAGACAGGCCACCCCTGAGGCAAATTTGTGTAATCTACACAACACGCAATTTCCATAGGCATGAACACTTGCAGGACAGGATTGAGGTGAAGAAGATTTACACTGCTGGAGAGCAGACAGGCTCTAGGGATAGACATACTTCTAGGGATGGTTTCTGGAGCTGTTTGATGTATTCAGTATTTTCAGAGGATAGAGAAGCAGTTTTAAACTGTGTTTAGCCTAAAGTTTAGAGTAACAGGGGTTGTAAGTAGTCCCAGATGGTCTCAGCACTTTGTTGCTGCAGGCAGGATGGTGACTTCAGGGCATGCTCATGGGTTGATGCAGGAATACAGGATGTGAAGGCATCAAGTGTTCCAGTCCCTATAAGTTTGCAAGCCAGAGAAGAAAGGAAAAGTGCTGCAGGGCCTTCAGAGAGATTTGCAATACCTCCCTTGCAGGATGTCTGATTTTTGTCTCATCCTTGTCAGAAGAGCCCACAGACCCATACTATCATCTGATACGATATGCTGTGAGGTTGCTATTGCACTGCTGCTAATTCTCCCTGCTCTGCACTTCTGGGCTTTATAGCTGCAGCAACCATCCTCTGAGGAACACAGACAGCAAGGCTCTAGCCCAAAGCTGCTGCTGCTGCTGCAGATGAGGCTGAGCAGTGAACAGCATGAGCAGGCAAGGAGCTGCTGTTGCCTTGTCTTTCTCAGACTGCAGCAGATCCCCAATTCCTGCTTCCAGCCCAGGAGGCACAGCAACACTGCCTATCCCAGTGCAATGGGAACAACCTGTGTGCTAAATGTGGCCCAGCTGGACCAGACCCGGCTTGCTCAGCATAAATAGTGCTGGTTTGAAGCTCTAATTAAAACAAAGTGAGGATAATAACCTTCTGAAACCATGGAGGGGAATCAAGACTTCAAACAAGCCATTCCAGTAAGAAGTAAAATTTGGTTTTTGTTGTTGTCCAAGTTTTAGAAGGTGTTTGTTAGATCAAGATAGCTGTTCTGACCTAGTATTATGCCTTAAAATACCCATCCAAATAAATCCTTGGTGAATTTTAAGGTCAGGAAAGACTTTTGTGACTATGAGGGAATAGATCAGCTCCAGTTCCTATTTCAGATCAAGGCATTTCAAAGAAATGCCTTGTAGTCAGAAAAGCAGTTTTCTGCCCCTTAAAGAAAAAAGGGGTTATGTTTGATATATTATCTAGAGAAGACTATCTGGGACAGACACATCTGACCCAGAGGTGGGTGGGGAGAGCAGGTTTGCAAACACAGCTGAGTCATCTGTCTAAGGTGTTTGCATTGTGCTAACAAACAAAGAACCCAAATACCTGTAGCTCTGTCGGCTCCCCTCTGACTGGTGTGCTTGTGCATTTGGTGTTTTAGCAAGTGATAGGATCCAGAAGTGTTGGCTGCAGAGGTTTGGGCAGGTGCTAGAATGAAGTCGGCCAAAATTGCAGTCTGGTTCATGGCTGTGTTGATAAGCAAGTAAAGAACAGCAAGTAATGAAATGTATGTGTTGTTTCACACTGAGCCAGGTAAATCCAGTTTAAAAAAAGAGTCTAGTGGCATATTAGATTGCTTATAGGAATAAAGTACCTACTTTGTAGTCTCACCAGTCTCACACTGGTAATTAGCATTAAATTCCTGTTTTGGAAAACGGTTGGGTTCTGCTGAGATGTTTTTGGAAACAAAATGAAAAGTTTCTGTGCTCCTGAGTGCTAACTTATTTATTCTGTTCTTTCCATGGGATAACTGTAAAAGGCTTTCTGCTTCATGCTGAATTTGACTCAGGTTTAAATGTGTTTTTGCATATTTTCTTATCATGTAACTGTAATTGCTTTCAGTGAGCCTTGATTACTGTCATCTACTGTCATGCCCTAGTGCATCTGACCAGCTACAACTGCACAGTAAAATAGCACTTTTTGTGATTTTTAATCTGTGTCTACAATTTTTATGTTGCAGTTGTATACTACCCCGATTGTACCTCTGATATTTTAACGCTTACTCCCTTAAAGTGGATTGTGAAAAGATCCACTGAAGTCCTGTTCCTTCGTGTATTACCAGGAATGGATAATCAAGTAGAGCACACTAACAGCCCCTCTTTTGTTTTCCTGCTTATGCCAAATCCACTTATTTTTTTCTTGGCCAGCTGTCTGAGACATAATTTTCCAGAATTGCAACTATCAGGCTTAGGTGAAGCTTTTATGTGGAGATCAAATGCCTTCTATTTCACAGGAAAGCTTATGCTACAGCACAGAAGAGCTCACTGGGAAGCTTTGACTTACATCTCTGCTCCCTTGCCGGTGGGGTGATGCTCTCCCAGTTGCAGAGGGCTCTTCTAGGGCTCCACCTTTACTATTTTTCAAATTTTTTTTTTTTTGTTCAACCAACCGCATCATACCACAGCCCCACCTCAATCACAGCTTTTAACTGTCTTGTCTCTTCCTGTGCCTGTTTCTGGATCTGTTTTCCTTTCCTCTTTAATAGTTCAGTATCCTCCCTTTCACTCCACTAGGACAACTTTGGATCCTGCACATGATCCACCATCATGATTTTCTCCTCCTCCTCCTCCCTTCCACAAAGCTGTGTCCCTGCCACTGCCATTATTCCTAACCCAGCACTCATCATTTCTTCTCCCTCTTCCTCTCATGGCCTCTCTAATGCCTAAAGTTTCAAAAATGTTTGTACCCTTCCAGCCTCTCCTCACATCTTCCACACTTGAGCCTTTTTGGTCCCTTTCTGTATGACAACATGGTGGTTGGCCCCCTGGGGGTTCCACACTACCTTTGCCCTATTTAGCTTTATTCCCAAGGGGGATAAAGTGAACCAAGACTTATAATGTAGCTAGAGCAAACCTGGAGGGGCAGGTACCAATGTGGGGAGATCTAGCTTGGAGGCCTGTTAATTTACAATTTTTGTCTGGAGGTTCAAAGGAGCATAATGGCTCTGTAAGCTTTTATGCTCAAATGAATTCTTCTCTACTGCCAGCTAAAGGATCTAATGATTTAAGGCTGGAGTATGAAGGCTGGTCCTGTTAGTAGAAGCTCAACCAGAGAATAGCACAAAATCTGCATTCACTGTTGCTTGGCCTCACTTGGAACATTTGTGTCTCTCTAAGTCATGTCTGTTCCTTGATGATTCTTCTTGTTTTTTGCTTTCATTTGGTTAGTCCCTCAAATTTAAAAGAACCCTTCATTGTAAAATGGTAGCAACCTCTCCTTACACGTGTCTATTGCTAAATGAACTACGTTATTTAATTAGCAATTGTCTTGTAAATAATTGAATTGAGTCATACATAGATTCCAGTCTAAGGTACTATTCAACGTGGTGTTAATTAAGGTGGCTAATTTAAGAGATAAGAAAACATGAATAATGAAGTCACTCTCTCTACCACAACACTTACATGGCCTTGGTTATCTGGAGATGTGAGATGAAAAGCTCTTTTTCTCAGCTAGGGGAATCTTTGGTTGTGTTTTCCCTAGATCTGTATTTTAAGCTATCCAGGTCACACTGACCCACAGTTACATTGTGCTACTGAGAGCAATTAGATTAACTTAGCTTTCCTTTTATTTGAGACAAACTAGAACATAATTGCAGTTTTTTTAGTGAACTTTTAAGCACTATTTCAATCAAGCTTGTATAAGCAAGAGGTTTATTTTTTAATTTCATTTTTTTTTAATGTGAGAAAGAACTGCTAGTTTTTGAAAGATTTTTATGGGTTTCACATTAACTTCTAAAATTCTGCTTGTTTCAAAGGAACTGCCAAATGCTAGAAAGCTTGCTTGTTCTTGCTTTCTAGTTACCCTGGCATAATACCAGATGTAAGTCTCAAATACTGATTAAATCTCAAAGAGAATGGAGATCCAGAATTAGTTGCTTGCAGGATGTCATACCTTATAAACACCAGAGGAGAAATAAATTAACACATCTCAAGATGGATTATGGTAAAGGTCTAGAATACATAAATAATTGTTTAATGATGTGACATCTATGCTTCCTGTAATAAACTATATTAGCTGAATCATTAATGGAATAATTAGCTGAACCAATACAGACAATAAGAAGTTGTTGCCCTGGTGAGGCAGGAACAAGATATAGAGCAATACATCAGGCAACAGGACAAAATTTAAAGATCACTTTTCTTCTCTGTGGTAAAACTTGGAAGCTCTGCAAAAGAGGCACCGAGCCTGCTTTCAAGGTTGGTCTCCATAGCAGTACTCTAGACTTCAGAGAAAGCTTTGTCAAGAGCTTATCTTGTCAGTTTTTACCACTCTGTCACAACATGGCTCTACCCACATCTGAAAAGTCATATCTGAAACCAGGCCTTGCTCTCTGCTTGAATGGGCAACTTGGCATGTTTCTACTTGGGTGAGAATATGCTGCTGTGGCCATGGCATCTCTGCTTGGTAAGGTAGGGCCATGGCACAGGTTGACAGATGTGAAATCTTCTGAGCTGCAGGTCATGCTAAGGACAGTGTGTCAGGAGGCAGAACAAATTCTTCAGTTTACCATGTATTTTATTCCTGAAAAGTCTAATGCTTTAATGGCTGGAAAAAACCCAAAATCCACTTCCCCCTACCGAACCTCTTCTCACTGAAAGAGGTCATGGTGTGTGTGTGGGGGGGAAGGCTATTTCACTGTTGATATTCCTCATGGAGGCGCTCAAAGCTCCTGACTGAAGTTTGATCTTCTAGCTGTATTTGGAGCAATCGAGAGCTGGAGTTTCACTGCCTGGACAGTAAAATAGAAAGTCCATGAACACAAGCAAAGGCATTACAAACCCTTTTGTTGGGGGTTCCTAGTATTACTCCTATCTCTTCTCCCAACAATATTTCATTTTAAACAGCTCTTAATCCTGCCCGAGGGAGCGATAGGTCATTGTATTCTGCTAGATTGGCCTTCAGACTGGTTAAAGGCTTGTGTGCTGAGCCACTGTAGCTGGGATGACACCAAGTCACTCACCTCTTCAGACA
This sequence comes from Irena cyanogastra, assembly GCA_013397155.1. Classification (NCBI taxonomy): domain Eukaryota; kingdom Metazoa; phylum Chordata; class Aves; order Passeriformes; family Irenidae; genus Irena; species Irena cyanogastra. The sequence goes on along the minus strand of VWZV01011460.1, from coordinate 358,483 downwards.
AAACCACAAAAGCAAAGCTAGACACCATTTCAAATACACTGTTTATAGCTGCCATCCTTGCTCAGCAGGTTTCCAGTGTTTCAGGTCTGGTATGAGTCCATAGCTGGCTTTAGAAATGCTCCCAGGCAGGCCTGGGAAGACCTTTTCCAGACATATTTCTGGAATATCTGCTGCTAATGATATTATTGGTCATCCCCAAAGCCTCTGAACTCTTCTGACCCCTGGGTGAAGAAATGCAGCCACCAGGTTCTTCTCTGAATACTTCTTAGAGCTCCTTCTTGTTCTCAAGGGCCTCCATTCTTCCTGGCCCCAAAGTCTTGGTGAGTTCTTCACAGTCTGACAAGTCTGAAGAGGTTGTGGAGTTGAAGAGGTTTAGGTTGGCATTATGGGCAGTGCTTAAGGGAGATAGCCTGGTTACTCTACAAGGTGTGGAAGAGAGGAATTGTGAATTAAAAATCAGCAGGCAGAGCACACTGGTCACTTGCAGAGGCTTTAGTCAGGTTGAGAGCTCTCTGCTTGCTTTTCTCTGTGGTGCCAACCAGCTGCAGCCGCAGGGAAAGAGGAGCTTTCACAGAGCACTGGCTCCTACAGCAGGCTGTGCTTGCCTGGCATCACTCCTGGATCTGAGTCAGCTGAAAGGTGAGTAAAATTAGGTCACCTGCCACCATGTTCTTGGCTTTTAACACAGTATTTGAGGTTAGGTAAATGGATTAGTGAGAGAAAGCTGGCTCTGAGAATGAAGTGCTTGATGGGAGAATGTGTGGGCGCTCTAATTTGGTTTTATACAGGTCCTAATGATCCTGAGGAAGTCCTGGCTATGATCACAGCTGCAGATTCAGTCCTTTTGCTGTGGGAGAGGCCCCCATGGGACTGCTGCAGAGTGGAAGCTGGTACCTTGGGAAAAGAGGGGGTAGATATGCTGCCTCCAGGGCAGAGACTGGTGGGGCTGGGTGTTTGGTGAGCTGATGGGATGCTCTGTGAGGAGTGACGTTTTCCTGCTCCCATGGCTCCCTGAGCCCTCTCCCAGCCAGAGAGAAAGGGTGCTTGGGGAAGCACACTGCTTGGTTCCCCCCACTCCCCCAGTCCCGAGCTGATGGTACAGCTGTTCTGCCAAAAGTGAGTGGTTTTCTTTTTCAAATAGGCACTAGCTGCTGTGTGAGGAGCACAGCAGAGAGGTTTCAAGCAAGAAGTAGGATTTTAATTCAGAACAAATGTAGAAGCCTGCAATATGTGTGGTATGTTCAGCACAGCTTTGAGGCTTTGCTGTCTTGTTTTTAATTATATCCTAATATGATAGCATGCCACATTATTCATGTTCTTAATAATGGCTTGTATTGTTTAAGGAGATGCAAACAGAGAGACCCTGGGGATATACAAAGCTCAGACATTTTAAAACTAGTAAGATTCAACTACTTCAAGTGCTTGTTTATTTTAGAGGGATATGTCTTTATCTGCAGCAAACCCAGCATCTCTCAGTCCAGGCCAAGAGAGACTTCAGTGGGACTGCATGATTCTTAGCTCAAAATCAGGGATCCATCACTGATTTGTTTGATGTAGACTGCTACAAGATGTTTTACAAAATGTTTCTGCATCATCTTTAAGCAGAAAACTTTCTTGAGTATAACTCTCTACAAATAAAAATTATTTACCCTGGCAGGTTTGATATAATTACTTTACATATCAACCAAGGGACTAACAGTCAGATATATGTGAGAAAAATATCTGGTGCTAGAATGCAATGCTTTTAGTGGCATTTGGTGAGGAAAGTTTTATCTGCAAACTGCCTTTTTTTCTTTTTCAAAATTAATTAATTATTTTTTAAAACACCTTTATTTAATTTAACTGTTAACATGAATGAATTCCTAGAGTTCTAGTGTTCTACTGCCAAGCTGCATTAACAGAGCCTGTTCTGTGATGCTGGAGGATGGGGGTAGCCTCACGTAACAGCATGGAAATTAATCTGAAAAAAAGATTATATTGTGCCAGGATTTAGAAAAGAATAGCAGATGAGAGAATTGGATTAGAAGGAAAGTCATGAAACAATTAGCTGAGCTAGGTGATACAGAAGGAAATGTTCAAAACATGGTGGAGATAACTAGGTGAAAAAAATCTAAACTTAGTGGGAGAGGACATCCAGTAAACTGGAAAAAGAGAGGGTCAAGGGAGAATGCTATTAGTGTGTACATCCAGTGATAGCAAAATGACACATTTTCATACCTCACTGCTCTGAGCTCTTCTTAGTGACTGCATGCAAAAGCCTTACCCTGTTAAGATGGGCACAATCCAGGCTCAATATTGTACTCCCATCTAGGACCACATCCTGTTTGCCTTGCTTTCCTAAATAGTGTCATTATTTAAGTAGAATTTATTTGCAATATGTTAGTTAATTTTGTGTATCAGTAATTCCTCTTGAACAAGGGTACTAAATGCCAAGGAAAGAAGAGTAAGAGAATCTCAGTGGGAATTAGAAAATAGTATGGTGTATAGTATAGATATATAATATATTATAGATATCCATCTTAAACCATAACTTCATGCCTGCATATAAGGATTATCAGTAATATCTGTTTCTTCATCCAATTTGGACTAAAGTGTCATGTTCTGCTTAATAATGGCAGATACACACTGGGATAACAGTGTGTATCATCTAAATCTGTCTTCAAAAGGAAATTATTTTTGTTATGATTGGCATCTTAGCATAATTTCAGGATCTAGTTTCCTGAAAATCACAAGAAATTACCTTAGTCAAAGTACAGAGTTGGGTTTTGCACAACTTTCCTTTACAGGAAATGGTTTTAAAATAATAAATTTACACCAAAACTGGTATACAGTTAACAGTTTACTGTTTCTTCCCAAGTCTGGATGTTAGTTTGGCTATAAAGAATCAGATCTCAGAAAATGCCCTGACAGATAACAGTTATCTGTAACTATTTTTCCCTTTAAATTTAAACATTGAAGTACCTGCTTCTACTTATGAAGCACCTATACCTGCAATGACCTAATTTTGTAGAGACAACTTGCTTCTACTTTTGTTTTTTGTTTTTTTTTTTTTTATAAAGGATGCAAATGGAAGTAAGCCTATGCTTTAAGATTTTGCCTGAAATAGTGTACAAGTTATTTCATCTGCTAATAATGGAAAATATTACAATGCCACCACAGTGGCACAGTGTCAGCATGTGTAAGCATGGTGCTTACACAGAACACCAAAATTCTTTCCAGCTCCTTGCAGTACATCCTGGAAAAGTGGAAGGGCATATCTCTTCCAGTTGGTCCTGGCATGAAATCCACGACGAGACAAATTGGGAATGAATCACAGTTTGTGTTATAAATATGAGCCTGAAAAATGACTCAACTGGAAAATTTCAGAGCTCAGCTTTGTGCTGAAGGCAGAACTGAGTAGACCACTGGTGCTTAGTCACTTTACAGAGGGGTTGTGGTGTGATCATGGTCTTGGCTTGAGACAGGTGGGGTTGCCAGTGTTATGAAAATGGATCCATTTTGCAAGGCAGGAGGTTCTAATCCCCTGGCATCATTTTTTTGGAAGCTGATCCAGCTTATTATTCCGCAGATACTGTTGTTTTTATTTCCTCCTTGGCTTATAAGGAAATATGACTTTTTCTTTGACACGTGATGGGGATAAAGATCTGCACTTCTGGAGCTACCTGTGATTGTAGTAGGGTGAAGTACTCAAATAAAAAAGCCTTTTTTTTTAAATTTTTTTTTATTTTTTCTCTATTTTGGTCTAAGAATGCTTCTGTAACTCTGTTAGAGGAGTAGGAGTTGCAGAAATGAAAATGTATGCAGGCTAAAGGGGAACTGAGGGGAAAACGACTTTGATTCAAGTGCTATTATTATTGCTAAAATGTCAGACATTTATATTATGTAATACATCTACAGTATTTTAGGAAATAGCATTTCATGTGAAGACAGGGGATGCCCTCTCCCTGGTAAATTTACATGAATTGATAAACTGAATGATTAATGAAATCAGAGTCTGGGTATTTAACTATGTATAAAAATGATAATGTGCCAGCTTGTGTCTTGGGATAATGGAGGCAGACTAGTCCTGACAGTCATCCAAAGGGATTTAATTTCTCAGATATTTAATCCAAGCTGTTTTGTGCCCTGGTCTGCACAACATTATATTTCAAAGCAATATTATATAGCAAAGACATTAACACCTTAGAAAGTGTATCATATGTGATAAGATTTTCATTCAGGAGAGCCATAGGACTGCACCAAAATGCCATGTTGTAGAGTTTGGCTGTCATGATCAATTTGTAGAATGAAATAAGTGTCTGTTTTATTACTTGTAAATCAAAATCAACAGTGAAACCTATTTATTGCCATAGGGACCATATTTAAAATTCCAGAAGCTTCTCAGTTGATTAATTTGATCTGGGAAGTTTACAGACTGTTTGAATAGTAAATCTCATCGTAGTTAAAAAAATAAAATCCAACTTTGGTAAGGATATATAAAAACCTCCAACAAATCAGGATTCTGAGAGGTGATCAAAATCACATCAGTGAGAAGATGAATAAAATGAAATGAAGATCTTACACTGAAAATAATATTCCTATCTATAGCTCCTCACTGTGTCTTTCTACCTAGATAAGGACTCTAAATAGCACATAATTATAATGTATAAGTGTATCTCAAGATTATTATTCTGTATAGCATTTGAAAGATAATGTATTCACTCATTTTCACACCCCATTCCTGTATTCAGGGGAGGCCTTCTCAGAAGCATGAGAAGGCACTTATAGTCTCCATACAAATTGATCAGCATATTCAAAATAACTCATTTTTTCTAACATCTAAAAAAACTCTGTATTTTAAAATATGTTTTCTGATAAAGGAGCTCAATAATGTGTAATTTCATTCTAGCGATGTTTTACGAGAATAGATATTGTATCTTTTAAATTATATTACTTAAGATATCTGGTTGAAGCCTCCAGTAGAAGGTTACAAAATCAGCAAAGCTGTGGAAAAGGCCAACAGCAGTATACTTAGGAAACATAGTCCTATCCAAAATAGAAGTAATTTTACCAAAGCATCAGAGCTCAGGCTTCTATTAATCATGTTTTACTTACTTCTCTTATTTCCCATTGGGAAAGACACATACTCAAATATTTTTCAAATGTTTTTTGTGTGGCTTCTACCTTTTTCTTTATGCCTCAGTGAGATATGGAAAACAGGAAGGAGACCCTAACTTTCCCATCTTAAAAAATACACATCTTTGGCTTCCAAATCTCTACCAGAGCTCTGGTGAATTGACCTTGTCTGGATACCAGATGCCCACAAAGTCTCTCTCAAGTGGACAGAGTAGAGAAAATATAATGAAAGATTAATGAGCTCATAAAAGGACAGGGAGAGATCATCCACTGATTACCATCATGGGCAAATCAGACTGAATTTGGGGATATTAACTGAATTTATTACCATCAAAACGGGAGCAGGATAATGAGAGAAGTAAGACAAACCTTAAAAGCAACTTCCCCCCACCCTCTATCTACTCGTGCTCTACTTCTTCCCCTCCAGCAGCTCAGGGATATGTGGAATGAGGGTTATGGTCAGTTCATCACACGTTGTTCCTGCCACTGCTCAGGGAGAGGAGTCTTTCCCCTGCTGCACCGTGGGGTCTCTCCCATAGGAGACAGTTCTCCATGAATTTCTCCAGTGTGCGTTCACCCCACAAACACAGTTCTCCACAGAAGGGCTGCAAACATGAGTCACTCTTCCACCAGCTGCAGTCCTTCAAGGACAGGCTGCTCCAGCATGGCTCCCTGACAGGGTCACAAGTCCTACCAGGAAATCTGCTCCAGCATGGGCTCCTGTCTCTATGGGTCTGCAGGTCCCTGCCAGGAGCCTGCTCTGGCACAGGCTTCCCACAGGATCACAGCATCCTCTCAGGCATCCATCCACTTGCTCTGGTGTGGGTCTCCCTCACGGGCTGCAGGTGGATCTCTGTATTCCCACTGACCTCCATGGGCTGCAGGGACAGAGCTGCCTCACCACGGGCTGCACCACGGGCTGCAGGGAAATCTCAGCTCTGGTGCCTGGAACACCTCCTGCCCCTCCTTCTCCACTGACCTTGGTGTCTGTGTAGCTGTTCCACTCATAAATTCACTCTGCTCTTCTCTGGACACAATTACTTTTGTGAAATAACTTTATTTCCTTATTAAATCTGTTATCACAGAGGTGCTACTGCCATCTCATATTGGCTCAGCCTTGGCCAGAAGCATGTCCATTCTGGAGCCATCTGGCATTGGCTCTGCTGGACATGGTGAGCAGCTTCTCACAGAAGCCATCCCTGTAGCCAGTAATGCCCCACTACCAAAACTTTGCCCTGCAAACTCAATACAGCAGCTCAGGCCTTCCCCCATCCCATCCCCTGCCATTTCCCACATGAGGTGAGAAGATAGATTCTAAAGCAACTCTCCTTTTTGCACAAGCCTCATATATGAGGGCAAAAAAAGCAGGGCTGTATCAGCTTTTCCTTGGAAGAAAAAGAAACAGAAACCCAAGAACTCCAAGGGCATTCACAGCCCCCTTTGGTGGGTAGCTGAGTTTGGTTTCACCCTTCCCTTTTCTGAATGAAGGCTGGCAGGCTGGTCTCTTCCCTGGGCCACAAAAGCCCAGAGTAACAGTGAGAGTATCACAAACTGATCTGGATGAAATTAAGGTAACTCGTCTCTGAGAACAGCAGCAAGGCAAGTGACTGGGTTAGAATTAATTTGCTTCATAGTGACAAGTATGGGGGCTATGCCTTGGATTTGTGCTGAAAACATTGTTGAAAATATAGGGATGTTTTTGGTATTGCTGAGCAGGGCTTACACAGAGCCAAGGCCTTTTCTGCTTGGCACTGCCAGGCCAGCAAGGGGCTGAGGTTGTCACGGTGTTGTGAGGGGACACGGTCGGGGTAGTGTTAGTCTTTGTGTGTGTGTGTTTAAAGCCAAGAGAAAACCTCAAGCTACTTGTGACTTTTATTTATTTGTGTACAACCTCACTCTGTCCCTTGCTCCAGATGTGTGTTACTAGCCACTAGGACAGTGTTTCCATCTCTCATCACACAGTGAGGACCTGTAGCCACCCACAAACTTTATCTTTAGGGTGGCTCAGGTGGCCCTTATGGCTTGGCACAACACCAAGTGCAGGCACAACAGGGATGCTGGGTCTGGACTTATTTAAAAGAAGGGACAACCCTGTCAAATATTGTTCTGTGTCACAGAATAAAGGTGTGATAAGTAGGGTTTAAGTGTTGGAATTTTGTCTTCTGCATATCAGATCTTTGAATTTCAGGGTACTTGGAGTCTGTAGGGATAAGTGCCGTTTTGTGAACGTAGCTTTGATGCTGCATGTTATGAAAGCAACCCAGAATTATTTACTTTTCCCCCAGTAATCTTTTCCCCCTTTCTCCAAAATAAGCCATTCAGGATGCAAGTATAAGTTTGCAATTTGCATCCAGAAGCATGTGTGTGCACTGTCATGGAATTACTGAAACCCTGGGCAGCCCAAGCCGGGAAATGTGTTACTTGACGGCTGTGACATAGTTACCTGCACTGCTGGGAGGTGGCCCAGAACCGGTTCAGATGATGGCTGAAGGGAAGTCTCAATCCTGAGAGCAGTGGGTACTCTGTTACTGTCCGAAGAAGGAGAGTAAAATAATTGCTATTTACATCCGGATTAGGAAAAAAACCTTTCTGAGTTCGTTCATTCTTTTATTCATTTTGAAAGAAGGAAAACAGATAACTGTTCAATAAATTCAATTATTATTTCTGATCTTTCTTGCTAGAATTGCTGGGTGCAGCTAAAGCCAGCAATAAACCCTCATTCATTTTCCCCCTTTACATGGAGTCTTTGGTTGGCTGGTTGTTTTTGGGTTTTTTTTTTTTTGGTTTTTTTGTTTGTTTGGTGTTTTGTTGTTGTTTTTGGGGTTGTGTGTGTGTGTGGTTTTTTGGGGATTTTTTTTTTTTTTTCCATTTACTTATTAGGGCTTCATGAATGGTTTTGGACGGGGTCTAGGTAAAGGGATAAATATGGCAGTTCCCTGTGTGGCTGTGTGTCCCACAGTGTGCTACATCCGTGTCCGCTTTGAGAACTAATCTGTGATCTAAATGATTATTTATCTGTGTTCATTGCAATAAATTTAGTTAAGCAACTTTTGCTCTGAAAATTAGAATATCAGAAAACTGCAAGTTAGAGGTGGGAAATTAGGAACAATCGAATGATGATTGAGAAATTAATGGCTTGGGTGCCTTAGCTCTTGTGTATCTTCTAAGTCGGCGAGGAAATATGATCTTTTTTGAATGTCTGAAATCTGAGAGAACTGAGATTGAGATGAAAAAGACTTGATTCTGTAAACTGTTTCTTCCTCTCCCATATTATGTAATTGTAGGTTAGAGGGCTTTTTGTTGTGGTTATTGGTTTTTTTCTTAAGTGATGCTAGAACACCACATAGGTTTAGTGCTGTTAGGGCCTCTCCCTTCTCTTAGAGGGGACACCTTGCAAACAATGTAGTTTCCTTCACCTGAGTTGCAAGACAGCAATTAATCATAGCTATCACATGGATTTTCATGCAAGTTTCAAGCACCTTGAAACAAGTTTAAAACCCAAAGGCTGTTTTGCATACTTTTATTAATCAAGCAGACACAGCCTGCAATAAATTCCAGTGGCTGTAAGGTGGGAGTTGAACAACTTAAAGATGTCATCACTTATTCTTACTAAACTCTCAGCTACTCAGCCTTTCCTCCTTTTAGATAAATGACTGAATGTCTTTTTTTAAGCTGTTTTCACAAGCAGGCCTTTCCCCCCAGTAAATCTAATTTTCTTCTAAGCAAACTAAAGTATGGCTCTGGTTCACTTTTGTTCAGGGGTTCATTATATTGCAGAATATAAAAAAAAACTTCATCAGGTGTCTCCAAAATGTTGCCTGAAAATTAATTGCAAAGTACTTCTAAATATTGTAGTGTTACAGTTCTTTTTCCAGGATTTATATGCAATGGCTATCAAATCCTAGATATTGGCAATAAACAATGGGCAGAAGTTGTTAACTGGAAATATACAGCAAATCTGAGATTGAGAGGGATTAGTGAGAGTCAAGACTGACTAGCAAACTATTTGCTAAAAGATAAGAAGATAATCTATGTACATAGTGTAATATTTAACTGAACCATCCTACAAGAATGAGTCCAATCAGTGCCTCATTTTTCTCAGTTCAGTTTCTGAGTTCCTGGCTGCTTGCATTTCTGAGGAGAAGAAAATAAATTGGTGATTATTTGTCTTTGTTATGAGGCAAACAAGGATCTTTTTTAAATAAATAAAATTACAGAAAATTTTGGACTTGAAACTTCATCTCTCTTACAAAGTCTGTAAACCTTAGTTATGTAATTTTAAAAAACATTGCCACATTCTCCAGTGCAGATTGCCTAACAGTAATCGGAGAAATTTCTTTTTATATATGTGAAATTGTCAATAGTCAAAACCAAGTAAAGCTTCCCCCCTCATTTTCTATTCTGCAAACCAGAATACTATTTATGTAGAATAGTTTTTAAAGACTGAGCTCCTGTTTTAGGATCAGCCATCCCCTTAAATATCTACAGTCCTCTTACCAAATGAAATAACAGAGTAAAAATAAATTCATGACTCTGAAAGCATTGATGGCTGCAGAAAGACTTTTAGCCCTTTAAATTGCAGGTTGCAGAAATGTTGCACTGAATCATCTGATCCTTAAATTGCTTTCTAAATTCTGGTTGTCTTGCATGGAACTATCCAGCTACCAAAGAGATCTTGATGTAAAGTATCATGGCTAGCTAATTACAATTGAGTTTGGTATGAAGTAATAGTAAATCATTCTATTGAGAGAGCAGGAAGAAAATCAGACTGCAAGAGAACATTTGTGAAGTGTCTATTCTTCTGTAATTAGCAGTTTAGCTTTTTTTCTTCTTTGTATATTGTTGTACTGAATCTCTGATTTTGTACAGGCAGTGTCAGATCTGGTACATCTATCAGCACACTTAATAAATACAATCCATATTTATATGTAATTTCCTGAAACCTCACTCACTCCATAATATTTCGTGTGCTTTGCAGTGCAACAAATCTAGGGGTCACCGTAGTCAGCTGTGCCCTGAGTGGAGCAGATCAGTGTTTTGGGTGGGGAAAACCTCCTTTTGGGTATTCAGTCAGAAGCTGAATAGCTTAGGAGCCAGGGAGATGTCATGTAAATGAACTCAAGCAGCTCTACTACCTATTATGCTCACAGTTTCCTTCTATTCTGAGGGGCCTCATTGGGTCTAGGAATTAGTACAGCCCTAGGGCTTCTCTATTTGATTAACCAGAGCCTGGATTTGTTAAATGCCCAGACATGCTGCAAAGTCCTTTTTCCTTCTTGGAAGCTTTTGAGTAAGGATTCAAAGGTGAAAGGGTTGGAGGTTAAAGTTCTGACCTCCTCCAATGCCCTTCCCTTCAAGAAGGAAACAAAACAAATCACTTAAGCATGTGCCTATCTAGCTCAGCATTGCCATCTTTCATCTGTTTTGTGTTGATCTTAAGGCTTCAGTTGTGTTAACTGAGATTCAAATCTTCACCTTTAAACTTAAACCCAGTTTTGTAGTCCTTGTGGTTCTGGACTACAGTTTGAAAATGAGTCCAAGGAAAAATAATATCTCTAAGAAAGTACTGACCTATTACTTTGGAACAAAGTGCTTTACTCAAGACTTCTGAATACCTGCATTTGGCAATATCGCTAGCTGAAAACCTGGGATTGCTTCCAGCAAAATAAATGGAACTTAACATGTGTTTTATAAACTTTAGTAAATTGGGAGCTGAGAATGGCTTATGGACAATTTTGCAAAAATGTGATATACTACTTACAGTACAGTTTGCTAAGTGGAAAAACGAACTGTATTTTTGTATTGTGAGCACAATCCTTTCAACTATGTTCTGCTGTTGGGGGCCTGAGATTATCTGGAGACTTTGTTACACAAAAGATCAAATTCCTCATTGCCTTCATGAAGCTGCTGAGTGATGGAGTGTCCCGTGGCCAGTGGTGGTCACGGGGAACGTGTCACATATTTGTTGGCTGGGAACAACATAATTAACAAAACCCAACCATAGCTACCTATTTAGGGAAAGAAGTCCTGGGATGATGATTCAGACTTAAGCTGTGGATTTTAAAGTTCCTCCAAGGATTTTTCTCTCTCCTCTGCCTGTGAGGAGGCGGTAGAGAATTGGACAAGGTGGAATAATGGATGTGTGGAGTGCTTTGTACTTGGCAGGGTTTACAGTCTGGGGCTGTATTTTTCCTTTCTGCAGCACACCCCCTAGGGAAGATGCCTGTATGCAGTGTTCAATTATCTAAGCTGTCAGGAACATGCATATTGTCAAAATGTAGGCTTGCAGCAGATTCCTGGTGATCTTTACAGATGGCCTCGTTCTCCTCATACCTTCAGCTTAAGCACTGGATTAATCATTCCAATCATTCACTCTAAGTGGGGTGAGTTTTGGGTGTGTGTAAGACAGAGATAAATTACACAGGAAAGAGCAAGCTATGGTAGAGGTAGGATTGCTTTTTTGGTTTTGGTTATTTTGGGCTTTGTCTGCCAGCCAATTAGGTACACTACAGCATATAAACATAGAAAATTGCTTATCTCATTCCAGAATGTGCCAAACACATTAAGGATGTAAATACCACCTTCAGAAAGAGAGAAATCAAGATATTGTGAATGAAAGAGCAGGCAGTATCTTAGATATGTGGCTGAAGAAATGTCATAGGCAATTTCCTGACCAGAAAAATGACCACCTGCTCAGCTTGAGTTATCATTGTCAGTTTGAGACAAAGATGAACCAAGGTATTCTCTAGCTTCAGTAGGAGGTCACTGTCAGGCTTTGAGAAAATATGTGATTTGAATTAGATAGCTGTGAATTTTCTCAGCAGGGGTGTCTGGCTCACAGAAACTAGGTTACTTAGTGGTCCACTTTATTTTAGCATGAATAAAAATAAGCAGTGTCAGTACTGGGCCTACCTTTGGGCAGAAGAGTGGAGATTTGCTGTACTCCCTGCTTGTTTCCATCCAGAAGTTCCTATTACCAGCCTCCAGTATTCCTTGGAGAAAAACCTGAAAGAGATGGGCAGCACAGAGAGCAATTTGTTCTAAGCTTTCAGGAAAATTGGCAACACTCAAACTGTATCAGCATTCAAAAGTGTGGAGCTGGGGATGACCTCTGTCTAAGAACAGAGTTCATAGCTCAGAGAGAGAGAATCTAAATTTGGCCACTTTCAGGTAGATAATACACTGAACTTTGTGTAAGAATTGTGTGTCTGTGTGGCAGTCTTTACTGTCCCCCATCAGACATTAAATAAGAGAGCAAATTCTTGGTTTACCCTCTGACTTGGCAAAACAGGTTATGTTGCATTGTTTTGGATTACTCCTATGCTGGAAGCTAATCTGTTGCTTAAGTGCTTTGTGGACTTGAACTTGTGTATTTTTTTGAGATTTTATTGTAACTTTCCTCTAATATTTTTCAAGCCATCCATCGAGTACACAATTAAGAAACCCTGGCTGCACAACACACACATGAGGCAGAGAATTCCACACAGTTTTTACACTGGTAAGCTTGATTCCCCTGACAGAGTGAGCTTTTCTTCCTGAATTTGTGTACAGCTCTTCCTGTGACATGCCTTTCTCTCTCGTCTTTCCAGGGGCAGTGCAAGGTGAAAGCCAGAATGGAGTGCCCTGGTAGGAGCTCAGAGGCTTTTGACTGTTAAATACCTCTTTTTATCAGTAATATACACTGGGTACAGACATAATAATCTTTTCCCATCTTCCACACTGATTTTGGAGGCTGTTAAATATTTGGCTACGTTTGGCAAACATTTTGACATTCTTTGCAGAGCGACACCATAGAGAAGCAAAGTACCCGTATTATTGCTTTATAAAGGAACCTTTAAGCTAATGAGGCATTAATGAATAGACTGGTATGCTGAATCTTTCTCATGTAGGAAGGGTACAAAGTCATTTCACATAAATTGCAGCCCATTATTATAAATAGTTTGGCATGGGCTTCCATAGAGGTGGAACTTCAAGCCAAATATACAGCAGCAGCTGTGGTGACACTGTGCAGAAATGATTCCAGGCATTGTGCTGGAGGAGCTGGTATTGCAGGATAACAGCACAGCAGCACATATTTAGAGCCATCTTACAGCAGCAGTTCTGCTGGTTTGTACTGAAGGTATGAAAAATATCTGTGTGTGCCTGAGATGAGGAAGATGAGTCTTCTTCCCTCTCATCATTTCACATTGATTTTGTATCCAGCCTAAGCAACTACAATCAATGTACGCAAGATTTTAATGATCGAGGAGTCTCCCTGAATTGTACTTTCTAATTTTTGTTGGAAATTATAAATTACTGCTGCAATACTGCCAGAAATATGACTTTCCTCTCCTACATCTGACTTTTAAGGTCTGTGCTAAACTAGAAGCCATACCAGGTATTATCTGATAACTGATGTCCAAATTCATCCACAAGGCATATAATTATATTTTGGTCCCTAGGAATTTTAGAAAGGTTACACAAATTACTACAAAACCAGGGAAAAGGGACAGTCTTTTTTTTTTTTTTTTTGTGTGTGTGTGTTTGCAGTGACCATTTACACTTACATGGCTTAAAGCTTGCTACTCCACTTTTCCAACCAGCCAACAAATTACCAGCCTTTGTTTGGCATGCAAACAAATCCATATAAATCAGTGTGTCATAGATTTGCCTGGCTTATACATGTCAGTTCTCCCATCCCTTTAAAATTCCTACTGGATTTATCCCTGAGACCAGTTCTGCTGAGCCTTGGTACTCTGCTTGTCCTCAGCAGGTTTCCACAGTGAAAATTGGTTTGAGTACCTTCAAACATTGGTGACTGGGAATGATGCCAATCAAATGCAGTACTGGGCCTCATCTGTCACTGGCAAGCCACTGGTATGCATTCCTCAAAGCAGAGATTTTTTTCCTTCCTTGTTTCCACAACTGAATCCCATAAAGCACATGTATGGAAAGTGTGCCTGTAGGTGTGATGTAGCAGACTCAGGAGAGCAGCAGTCAAGGTGGAGACTGTGCATCTTGTAAGGGTGAGGAAGGATATTTTCTGCCTCATAATAAAGGGTCTTATATACTCTTGGACAGGACATCCTTCCTTTTCTCTGCTTTGCAGGATATTAGCTGTGTTTCTCCTTCATCAACCTCCCAAGACTTGTGTGTGTGTCGGTGTGAATATAGGTGTTATTTCACAAGCAGGATTTGGACAGACAGTGGAGATAATAGCTACTTTTTCTTCCAACTCTCTAGTTTTTGGGAGTATCTAACTGAGAGCATTTTTTCTGAAATTTAGTGTTACCTTTTCTGACCCCAAAACTGGTTCCATTGTTCTTGTCTAAGAATTGCATAGTGCATTTTTTGTATAGTTTTTTTTAATGCCTACCACAGACTTTTAATAGTAACACAAGCATATTAGTCATATTTGATACCACTTGATGGTGATGAGTACAACATCTAATTTCCAATTAGCCTTAGTTTTGGTTTATTTGCAGCCTTTAATTTGGTACTTTCAACAAATATATGCAATTTGTGGGCTTTTCTTGGAGTCTTGTGCTCTTAGGACTGAGTTTGACTCTCGGGTATTTTCTCTGGTATTTTCCCAAAATCCGGTGGAACTTTATTTGGAGAAGAGTAGAGAATTAAGTCACCAATCCCTATTAGCTATTTTTCTTAACTCTCTTGAGAAGGTTCATCTCTTTAAATTTGTTGCTTGAATAATGTCTTGGGTCTTCTTTGGTGAAGTGACATCACCTGCCGTTACTGGAGATTAATGTTATCTTTTTTTGCTTAATCATTTCACTTTTCAATAGATAGATTTAACGTACCAAAACCATGAGCAACTAATTACCAGCTCTGCAAGGAGAGTTTATCTGCTGCTTTCAGCCAGGACTGTCTGGGTGTCAGAGCTCTTGGGCCACCAGCAGCCTCAATGTCCCTGACAAGTTCCTTGTCTCCCTTACCCTTATGTTTTCTCATGTAAGGGTGATTTCACTGATGATTTAGAATATTGCACCAACATTACCTTAGGTAGCTGAAATTTGATGTCAAGGAGGCTGGCATGCACTACAGGTTGCATGTAACAATGCTTGTTTTTCCAGTGACAGATTTTTTGGGTTTTTTTAGGGATGTCCCTGCAGCTTGTAAATGAGTAATCCTGGTGATGAAGCCTAAATTACACTTCCCTGTAATTACCTGGGGATTTTTTTTCCTCCTCTGTTTTCCATTTTCTCCTCAGATATCTGTCCTTCCAGTGATGCAGAAGTAGTTTTAAAAGTAACAGTGTGATCTAATTATCTGGAAATTTGATCACAAATAGTTTACTTGTAGTATCTACAGCCACTTCTCATTATTTTGGAGAAAGGAGAGCTTATGGCTTTTGATGACTAGGCATTGATCAAATGTGTACTTGATACAGATCTCATCCTCATAACTGTTGAATAAATTTTTATTTTATTTCTTCTCACTCGTATAGAAAGTTATTTTACAGATAGCATTTGGTTTAGAGGTTGGAAATGATTCTGCCTGGTGTTGTCCTCTGTCTGCTCTTTTTATTCTTGGTATTTGTAGGACTTTGAACATAAGTGCCAAAGTGTGTATCACAAACCCAGGAGGGATTCCCAAGCCACCTGAAAGCCCAGGTTGAAACATTAGCAGGAATTCCTCCCTGCTTTTGTCTTTTCTTTAAAAAGCAAAATCCTACTGTTGATCTGTGCAGCTATGAATGCATGCCTTAGAAAAATCCTGATGGTATTTGTACAAATTTCTGTGACAGCTTTTGGTTTGAGATGCAAAGCAAAGGTTACACTCTGTCCACAGCTAGGAGGACAAGCTGCAGCACTGCACCTCCTGTCTGTAACCTGTTTGTACCTGTCAACACAACAGCAGAGGGAGGCTGGATTATTTTTGATATTTTTTTAGTGCCTCTCTGTGCCTTTCCTGGGCTGTTTAATGTAGCCTCAGGTGTTCTTACAGAGAATTTGGTTCTGCTGACCTTTGTTTCCATTGAGGTGCCTGAGAGGGCTTTCAGCCATACAGCTGTGCTGGCACAAACAGAATTTTGGGCATGAAAAGGAAGGGTGTAATTACATGGGAGGAGGTTTCTGCGAGGGGGTGAATGCCTGTGACTGATGGTAATGCTGGGCTCTGTGTGGGGTGGCCCTGGGTGCCCTGTGAGGTGGCCCCAGCTGCAGCAGTGTGCCCCAGCCCCACGGCCTCCCATGCCAGGGTGTGTGAGACAGACTCAGAAAGATGGATAAGAGATTAGGGACAAAAATGAGTGCACAGCCCTGAGGAGACTGCATTGAGTCCTGTGCTACTGAGGCTGGGCTAGGAAGAAAGACAGCCTGGAGCTGCAGGGACAGGACCCTACACCCAGCTTCCTCCTTGCTGAACATCCTATCACCTATGTTGAACATCCCTATTACTCCACAGTTCTAACGAGCTACATGCTCTGCTTGTGTGAAATAACTTCCTTCCTTTGGCCTTGCAGCACTTAGAAGCCTCAAGCTTTTACCCCAAACAAAGGTTGCCACTGCAAATCATTTGGGGAGGAAGATTAATTTCTTGCCTATCACCCTGACAATGCTCTTGTGCTGTGTTGTTGATTGGCTCTAAGATGGAAGGAAAAAAAGCCCTGAATTAATAGCAAAATACTCTCTTTGATATTATTAAGGCAGAGAAGAAAAGGGAATGTGAGTTTCTGTGAAGTCCTGCTTCTGCCAGCATTGCATCCTGTGGGAAGAGGGGTCTGAGATGTTAGTCACAACAGGGGTGAGCAGGGTGGGCAGTGAGCTGCCTTTCTGGGCTGTGCTCTGTGGGAGGGAGCCAGGAGGCATCCTCTCTGAGGCACCAGCTCAGCTGGAAGGCTGGGGAACAGAGCTGGGAACAAAGGAGCATCAGCTTGTGCAGACAGGGAGACAGCCAGCCCATCAGTGAAGGGATTGATTTTTCCCACCAAAAGGTCTTCTTTGTTTTACTCCTTGCAAAGAAAAAAGAAAAACAAAACCCAACCTCCTCCCACTTATTAAACATGATCTGTTTTTTTATTTTTTTCTTATCCCACTGAAAATGTTTCTTTTGTATTTTGAGGAAAAATATAGACAATTTCAGACAAAATATTCTCTTTACATGCTTTCATTTTGTTAAAACCATCTTCTGTAAGAGAGGATGTTTCTGTGTGTGGTGTGTACATTTTTATGCATGTGAGGGAGCTTCATCTGCCTAATGTGTATGAAGGGCTGAATGCTGTTCAGCTGGCTTCTCTGTCCTTCTGCAAAGCAGGTAGAACTCATCCATAAAAGGCAGGCTGGCCAGTACTGCTCTGGAATGACACAGGTATGCATTACTTACTGGAGTTGCAGGGTTCTGACCCTCACACAAATGTGCTCCCATCATTAGTTTGTCAGTGTCATTTATCCTCCTGGGATTTTTTGTATGTGTGTGTGTGCTGTGGATCCCTCCTTCCCTCCTTCCCTCCTTCCCTCCTTCCCTCCTTCCCTCCTTCCCTCCTTCCCTCCTTCCCTCCTTCCCTCCTTCCCTCCTTCCCTCCTTCCCTCCTTCCCTCCCTTTTTGTCCTTCTTTCCTTCCTCTTCAGACATTCTATATTCCTAATACATTGTAATACACAGCCTTGTCACAGGATGCTGACCACTTTTACTTCTTTGAAGTCAAGCACACAAATGTTCAGGATCTGCTGCAAATTGTTGCCTCTCTCTCTCACAAAAGGAATTTCTTTTGCCTCAAATGTAGCTATGGCATTTTGCTTCACCGATAACAAAGAAGGGTAATAAAGATGCAACTGCGGCCTTCAAGAAAGAGATCAGTAAAATATCATTGCTTTGAAGAAACTGGTACTTGATGGATTGTACTGAAAGACTGCAAAGCTTTCTCATTTTAGTTCCCTACACACACACAGAATCTTTTTGATTTCAAGGATTTCTAAATTACTAAAGAAGAAACTATTTTTTTCCTGGTCTTTATTTTCTATTTCAAGACCATATGCCATTAAAACAACCAAACAAAAATCAGCTGAATTATAGCTATGTCAGCTCTTCCCCTTGACATGCTTCACAAGCGCCCAAAGACTGGCTGATGTGTCAATACATTTTTAGCAAAGACATGGGTAAAAACAGAAGAGAGTCAAAGCATTAACTACTGTTGCTCAGAAACGATTGGACTAATTTATTGTAAATAAGGTGACAAGGCACTACCTTGATACATGAGCTAAGGTGCAGCCCTGGACCCCCCAAATGGAGCTGGAACCAGAACGCCTGAGACATGGCTGAGCCAGGCTCTATGACCCTCAGGCTGTGAGGAGAGAGCTTGGTGCCCCTAAAATTAGGGACAAGTGGCTGACTGAAGCCATAGCAACCCCTAGGCAAGAGACTTGGGTGGAATCTGGATCTGTCATTTAGCCTTCCTGTGGATCAGTCTCCCATCTGTAAAAAGGTATGATTTGAGCTCTTCTTAACTGGAGTTCCCTTCTCTGTTCCCCATCTCAGGACGATGCCTTGCACAAAAAGCTCCTGGTCTTGTTTGGTGCCTCTCATTAGTACCAAAATATTAAAAAAAAAAAAAAAGTGAAAGTGAGATTGCAACCTCAAGGTCAGCTTCTGCTGTAGTGCTCTCACCCTTTTGCACTGAAGTCTGCTAGGGTATTACTGAACACCAGATTTGGCCTTTAAGGTTTCAGTGTACAATATGCACATCTTGTGCTGAGATTAAATATGAATATGTTTAAAAGTCTGCTTTCAATCCAAATTTTGAGGGCTTGCCAAAGTAGCAGAGATTGAGATAGGATCTTTTGTACTATTAATTGAAGGCTGTGCTTTTATTTCCTTTAAATATTTTTTTAAAGCCTCCCTTCTGTGGTGGAAGATATCTTGCTGCTGCTTGGATTGATTCCAAACACTGTTTTCCCCTTTAGCTAGAGCTGCAGAATGTAGTCAGTTTGATTCCTTGCTAAGTATCTTTTGTTAAATACTGGCAATTCAGAGTTGCAGTTACCTTAAGGTGAAAGGGAAACCAGATCAAGATGCTATTAACTGCCACTAGAAAGAAAACATGCCATAATGTCATATGAGTTAATAACTCTAAGTAGCCTGTAAGATGCTGCTGTGGAATTAAATGCTTAACAATAATTCAAGAACGGCTTACAGAAATTTAAGAATGTGGATCATTTAGTATAGCCGAAATTATGCTCCTGGCATATATGTATGACACATGAGAGCACTTACCTGGAAATTTATTACCCAGCTCTGAGCAAACAAAGCATGACCTACATTTGACTAAAGTCAGCTGTCTCTGGCTAATCCTATGGGCTTCTTTTTATTAATGTCACAATTGCTAATGTGGTATAACATTGTCATTACTGAATAGCACAGCGGGATAAGCTGCAGCTGTTATTTCTCTTTCTATACCTACTAACTCATTAAATTTGAGTTTTGGGGAATACAAATTGTAAAGATTATTCAAATTCTGATTGAGAAATAGGGCTACTGGGAAATTGGTGGCATATAAAGTAACACTTTGATTCAAGGATTTTGGTGCTTTTTTTATTAGGAAGATTGGAATGTTCACAATGCCTTTTTTTTTTTTCTTCCTAGTATCTCAGCGTTAAGGTCCAAATTAAGCCACAGGTAGAACATCAAGAAAAGTAATAGATATAGGGAAATTATTGCACAGTGGGTACTATTCTTTGTGATGGAAAGGTAAAATTCAAAGCTTGTACAGTGAGATCATGGAACAAGTGAGTTTTATTCCAAGGGATCAGTAATACACTAATCATCCCATTGTTGTTTTAAATAGCATAATTTCCTCATTTAAAATACATAAAAAGTACTGGAGTTTAAAGACTTTTTATCTTTAAACAGATTTTACAGGATTGTATAGTGTACACAGAGGCAGGTCCTTGGATTTTGGTATTTCCACCAAAACACGCATGGCAGCAAGAACTGACTTCTTCAAGAGGGAAACTTTCCAATTTTTCTGCTTCAGGGCTGAGACATTGGTACTCCTTTTTCCTTTAATTATGGTAGATTTTTCTGGGAGCCTTACCTCATGCTTACTCTCCTCACCCTAAGGTCTGCTTGCAAACTTATTATAAAAATCAAAGTCAATTTTTTTTTTTCCTTTGGTGTGGAACCGGCATGAAGCTCTCTTTCCAAACTTATTTTTTTGAGCTACTCTCCCAAATTGTGACTGATTGTGCAACTGTGAGCAGGAAAGTTTCCAGAGCCAAGTGTTCCAGGCTGGCTGCATCCCAGTGATGTCTGCCTGGGAGGAGCAGCCCAGGTCCAGGGGTCCCGGGCGGGCGGGCAGCCAGACATGCAGCCCTCGCAAAGGCTCCGCAGGAGCCCGGACCGGGTAGGAGGAGGCACGCCTGGGGCTTTCCCACACCCCGGCTATTTCCTGCTCTCTACAAAGCCCATGGAAACTGTGTCAGCCAGCAGAGTTAGGTCAGTGCTCAGGGGTCAGGCCGCAGGGTGGATTTTAATGGAGCTAAGCTGATGGTTGCAGCTGAGGATGTGGCCATTAATTTCCACTCTATTGTTACGGTGAATAGTTTTACAAGCTAAATTCAGTGCATGATCTATTGCTGTATTTCAAGGGGTGTAAATCCCTTGACTTTCATGGATGGACCTGGGGAAAGGCAATGGTGTTGGAGGATTAAATAAACAAAAGAGTTGAGGATGGGGGGAAGGGGAGCTGGAGCACCCAAATATTGGTGTATGATCGAGTAATTTTGTTGAGAAACACGTGGTAGTTGGGCTAATCTGGAAGCATGGATGAATCTGAATTCCTCAAATCAAGATTAAAACCTCCTGCATTCTTCAGATAAATTGGAAAAGAAATTATCTCTTAGGCATTCATGCACTTAATTACTTTCTCTCCTCCTCCCTTCTCTGCCAACAGAAAAAAATAACCGTGAACTTCTACATTCTTGTTTAAAGGGTGATGTCAGCTGTTAGGCTGTGGCTGACTCCTCCTGGGGATAGGTGGCCAGCCTAGAGTGGGCGCATCACACTCAGTGCAATGAGGAGATGGGTACTTGGCAGTGCTAATGAACCTAAAACATTGGGAAGCAGTATGGAGAGAAGGGGATTTGAACTGGGATGTCATAGCTACAGAGGAGGGATAATGTACTGGGCAGTCTTTGCAGATGATGGATAGAATTTGTTCGTGGGAATTCTGTGGAACGTGGTGTCTGGGATCTCTATGATCATTGTAAATAATCTTCTCTAGCCTCCTTAACTTTCCCTTTCTGAAACAATATTTCCTCTTGTCTTGCTCTTACGTCTTGATTGAATTGTTTTCAGGTTTCCTGAAAATGAAGCCTTTTCCTCCACCTTTTTTCTCTTACAAATTTGGTCTTGTGTGAGCCCGCCCTCTCCCCTTCAGAAAGCTTGAAGAAGGCTCCCAGTGGCCTTCTTGATCTGCCTGTTAACTACTTTCACGAGCTGTGACTACTACTGCAGTACGCTAGCTTTTAAAAATTGAGCTTTACAAGGGAGCCTGGGGATGATAGAGGATAGCATGGAGTGTGAGGGAGGAGGTGCTGAGGGCTCTGGTAGAGAAGGTTGGCCCAGTTCTCCACACATTCCAGTGCGAGGAATGCAGTGTGCTCCTCTGTGTGTGCGTGATAGGAGGGGAGGCTGCGCAGAATGATTCATATGGGAAATATGCCATGACCACACTGAAAACAAAACAACATCAGCTCAGATTCTGGTGGGGTTTGTAGTGAGGAGAAATGCTTTTTACTTTTTATTGGGTGGTTTGTGGTCTATATGAATAGGCTTGAGGATTCAGCTTAATGCCTTGTGAGCTGGTGCCCACCACAGGCATCGTCCTTCCTGCAGGAGAAGGACTTTGTGAGCTTAAGAATCCCTCCAGGGTATGACCTGGGAATGGGATAGCATGTGGAAGTTCTCATTGCTCTGCTTCTGGGTAAAATGAGAACTTCAGCAACATAAGCATAGGATTTCTAATGCATAATACAAATAAGACTCAAAAGTTGTGTTGAATGTACTTAAAAGAAAAGTTAATAATTGGATACTTTTAAAACAGCAAATGCCATATAGTTTTTATTAATTAGCCACATGGCTTGTGAATTAGCTTAAATGATACATGAATGTTCCTTTTTCTGTTTTTTGTTGTTATTTTAACTCTCCCTGCTTCTCCCATTTCCTGCCTCATATTTTTATTGAAAATGGAACAAGACCATTCCCATGCATCAAAAAAAACCAATTCACTGATGATGCTTGAACACAGAGACACACTCTGCCTCTGGATTTCCATGTGAGTCTTAGGCGAAAGAAAATAGCTAGTACAGATCACTCATGATATGAGCAGGTCTGCTGCCATTCTTTCCCCACCCGGACTACTCTTAGAGGAGTTTCTCCTCCAAAGGAATCCTTTCAGGTTAGCGGTTTGCTCCCTCTGTCTGTGAGAGATGATAAAGCAAGGGCAGCAGAAGAGCCAGTTTGAAACCATTATTTATCCTTAGCGTGGATTTAGGGGAATATGTGACTGCTTGTGAGTTGCAGATAAGATTAAAGTTACTAAGAATAGAAATCTCTTTTCTTCATCTTCCTGAGAGCCAAAGCACTAGCTGATCAACTTGTTTCTAGTTTGTGGAGTTTCAGACTTGAGAAAATTTGTGGATAGTTGAACAATTATCTGAAAAAGATATGGAGTTCAATGAGCTTAAAGCTTTTGGGGAGATTGCATTCTTTTTGACTAAACAAAGAGTGAAAGTTTTAAATTTTTTTTTATTTTTGACAAGATTTTCTAAGGTCTTGCAGTTTAGGGGGAGGAGGTGGGTTTAGTTCTCTTCCGTGCTGCTTGCTACCCACTGTTAGACTTTTACAAAGTCTGTGTGACAAATGAGGAGCCAATGGGCCAAATGAGGAGCTTTGGTAATGGGCTATCCAGGAAACTCTGGGAAAGAGGCTGGAGGCAGATAACTCTAGGTACCTGCCCACTGAAATATGGTTGTTTTGCTTCTAGGCTCCATGCAGGTATTTGAGGGAAGGTCACATTTTTTCTGCCACCTCTCCTTCCTTTCATGTGGCCTAGTTGCCACTGAAACAGCTCAGATGTGCATCCTCTGCTTGCTGATTTTCTCTTGATAGTGCGGGGAAAACACCCCCAACAATTCACTAACAAGCAAATAAAACCATGCAGAAACCAAGCTTTCCATTAAAAAAACCAACTTCTTTAAAAAAAGGTCTCAGCCGTTCCCGTAATGAACCAAAATATTTACTGAGTGTATGCATTAGAGAACTGAATTTATGGCATGAGTAGTGACTGTGTATACAAAACCCAAGTGAACTGAAAAGTGAGCAGTTTCACCAGTGCTTGTTAGAGTGTCAATGGAAAAACAAGTGTGTGAGCTAATGAAGTCATGTGTCAGTAAATGGCATTGCTGTGTAGGCACAGGAATAGGAGAGAGCACTGGCCTTCAGCACAGAACTAAACCTGACTGAACAATACCCTGCAGCATGCAAAACAACTTGAAACATTAAACGGTCGGGAAAAATAAACTTCCTTTGTAACTTTCTTGTACTGATGTACTTCGAATCATAAGCCCTTTTCTCTTAAACAAATGCTGTCTTTAATTTCCAGATACTCTTTAAAAAAGGCATATAGATTCTCCCTTGGCTGCAGTTAAATATGAAAACCTCTTTATCAATTTTTCGAGGAATAAGCCTGCACTATGTCTTGTTATTTCTAGCCTGACAAAGCAGAAGTTGTACATTTTCAACATAATAAGATCCATTTTGCTAGATATTTCACCACAGGAAGGGCACTAATCAAGAGGCTATTTGCATTCATGTATGATTTTGTCCAAAGTTGAGTGTTTAAAACAGCTGATCTATATCTGAACTTGGAACAGGTTTTTTGGCAAACATGCAAATTAACGACATCGTGTTACGAAAGCACCCGTTCGTGACTAATAAAAATTACCAGGGTAATGCTGCCTTTGTTCTCCTTTCATTATCCTCTTGTCCCGTAGTGTAATATTGTATCTTTGGTAGTATTTAATTTTATGTAAGAAGAATAATGAGAGGAAAAACGCTGTGAAGAATAAAGACGTTCTTTGTTACACACGGGAACGATTGATGCTGCTGCTTGCCACATGGAGGAGCTCGAGTATCATGCTAGGAATTACCACCAGCCTGGCGAGCCCCGGCAGAGCTGGTCTGGAAAAGTAACTCCTGGGATTACCTTGGCCTCGTGTCTGCCCCTGGGTGCATGGATAGGGTTGCTGCAACCTTGTGGCAGTAATGCATAAGAGCATAATTTGTTCTGTCGTAGACCTAAGACTCTTTCCCACTGGTATCACAAAGGTCTCAAACCTACTTAAACTGGTGCAAACCCTGGCTATGGCTTTTCTGGGGTTTTCTAGATATGTTTTCACAGCTCCTCCTCCTGCTACAACACGTAGGACTAACTAAGAGGAAAGAAAAAAAAATGAGGTAGAAGTCCTTCCTACCTTACTGTGCCATACGGAACTGTAGATTTAAATAATGTAGATTCAGCTCGAAAATTTGGCTGTATCAATATAAAGGGCCATTGACCTGTAGCTATTTTTGTCTCTTTCTGACCTACAAAGAGACTTTTTTTTTCTTCTAGTACGCTGCCAGTGGAGACGTTTATGTGAAAATTCCCTAGATATGTTCGGAAAAATCTGTCTGTGCTAGGTAGAACAACCAGCATCAGTCCTATGGCAGGTGGAGCCCCTGGGCTGGCAGTGGAGATCAGGGCAGTTCTTTGTCTTAGTGCAGGGATCTGGGAGTGGGGCTTTGGGCTGTGCATGTTCAGTCTGACTATCTTGATAGGTACTGCCTGGGTAGGGGTCTCTGGTTTTGCTCCCCACGGTCATGCTCTTTTATGAAGGCTGGATAGTGCATGTAAACTAAAAACATCAGCTCTGATGAACTAGAAAAATGAGATGTACACCAGCAGGAGGGAGTGGAAGAGAGGCTAGAGGCCTCCCATGCCCCTCATTTCCTAAAGTCAAGTTTTCACAACCCGCTGGCTCATTAAACATGTTGACCCTCAGTTTGAAGCCCCAGTTTTAGGTGATCTGTGAGGCTCTGCCTGAGGTGTGTGAGGAAGTGCCTGTGGGAGATGCTCACCTGGCAGCTCTTGGGGGACACAGCCAGCCACAGCGAGGTGCTGAGTTAGAGGCAGGGATGGGAATGGAAAAGCAGACCAAGGACCTCATTTTCCAAAACTGCAGTCTTGTGCTGATTATTTCTACTTAAAACCAGGATTTCACTCTGTTCACAGTAGTAAAATCACAACTCATGGGATTTTTTCAGATGAATTCCTTTTGTTATCAGACTTCTCTTTACTGATTAATTATTGTCAGAGTATTACTCCTCCTCTCCTTCCCAGGAAGCATAATCATTTTTTCTCACAGTGCTACCTGTGCTGTTGATGGGGTTGGGTGTGAAACTGGCACAGCTGTAGCACCTGTCCCGTGCTGTAGGCACACATAAGCTTCTGGGGAAAGGAGGAATTGTTGACGTTATAATAACAAAGGACACTGACTCTGAGCCTGGTTTTGGAGAAAATCTACTTTATTACAAAAGTTCTTCTACTTTGATACTCTATTCCGATCCAATTGGACCGGATTGGTTAACTAATCAATACATTATGCCTGGTTGGCTGGTTAGCTTAACATCTTACCACAAAGAGATAGAAAAAGGGAGAGGACAGCACCTGCAGGGGTTTAGACTAGAAGTTATCATATTTAGACTAGAAGTTCAGAGTCTCACAAGCAGAATCTGAGAAAGTTGGTTTTCTCAGTCTCTGACCAACTTGTGGGGACCACAAGGAACCACCTCAGAGTCTGTGGTGCTGCTGAACTTCTGCATTTTCCTTTTTATTGCTCCCATTGGTGGTCTCAGTTGTGGCACTGCGTGCTGAAATAGCAGAAGCCTGAAGAACTTAGGGGTTCTCCAGCCACTATTGCTTCCTGCAGCTAGTTCCTGAGGGAAACAGCAGCCTGATGTGTCTGGGTCAGATCAATGAAAAAATATTTAAGTTTTAACTGTTTAAATAGCCCTGAAAGACTTCATGTTATTGTAAATCTTTGTTGGAAAGGTTAAGATAAATGACATTGGTTGCAACTAGCCTTAGTTATACGAACAGTTTCATTTTTATATTTGCTTCTGAAGCATGTTAAATTTCTCAACTTGTTTGACAGGGATGTCTCACCTTATTTCCTGATATTTAAGGCACAGAAAAAAAGAGCTTGTGACATTACTGTCTGAAGCAGTTCAGAAATGTGACACACTTGATGGCTGCAAGGGTAGCTGCTGCAGGTTCAGCTGGAAGAGTGGCAGTAGGAAACACTTCAAGAAATCCGAGATTCTTTTGTGAGCTAATACACCTTTCTGGCCTTGTGTGTGAGTAAGCAAAATTCACTTGTAATAAATTAAATATGATTCAAATGTTTGGATTGGAACTAGGCTTTAGAATGTGAATCCTGCAAAATCTACATTTGTACTCCTGCCTTCTTTTTTCTTACCTGCTGCAATATTAGCAAATACATTGAGTAAGTTAATTGGGTTAAAGGGATGGTAAATGCACAGTACAGAACTGGTTCTAAATTAGCAGTTATGGGTGATAAATTATCTATTTCTGATTTAATGAGGGTAGAACATAAGTGCAGTACCAGCAGCTGTACACTGCAGTACACTTTAAAAATAAATGGTATATCATTAACTTTGTTGCTGGATTTTAGTGAAATAATAAAAAACTATGGAAAATGTATGCCTTCTTTCAATTAAAATACATACTCCTTGTATTAAGTTGCAGCAATACAAAAGTAATACATACTGTCCAAGACTTGCAAGGTAGTCCTAATTCCATAGATTTGGGGTGTTAGGAAGCTTAGCTGAGGTTTGAGGTTTCCCTTACAGAAACTGGAAGGGATCAAAGTGCACAGCTGAGTAAATAGAGGGCTCCCCTTCACTTGGTAGGAGTTTGCATTGGTGGAATTGCATGGTGAATAGGAGAGAGGAGATTTTGGCTAGGAAAGTGCCTTTCGCTTCTGTTTCTTGGAAGTTTAATCTAAATAAAAGAAAGAAAGCTTTCCCAATCTAGGTCTCCCATTAAAAATGTAAGAACTTCATAAACCCTTTCACTCCTTACTTCAATCATTTAAACAGCCCATAATGATGCTGAGGTTAAAGAAGGTCTTCAGTTCCATGCTGAAAGTCTTCAGCTGTGATTCTCAATTCTTGAGGGATCTTTCAGTGAGCAGAGTTGTGCTGACCCTCTTGAACAAGTCATTAATGAAACAGCTTTGTGATAAATAGTAGTGTGCTAATGACCTGCAGAGGGGGTTCATAGAGAAAGGCAGTGGTCTCTTGGGGTCAGTATAGCTGGTATTGCATTTTTAGGAAGAATAAAGGTGTTAATACTGCAGTTGCCAGACACAATCTATCTCAAGAAGTTAAATCTCTACTGAAATCCCCACAACGGAGTCAATAACTTCTTTACACTTAACTTATGCCTCCTTTCTGAGTGCTGGATAGAACTGCAGATGTGTGCAACAGCCACTGAACTCACGGCTGTTAAAAGCCAACTTTATGCCTTTTTCTTTTTTTGTTAATGTTTATGAAGGCTTTTTATGCTCCTCAGAGGGGAGCATGAATTCAAGGTTTTCAGTTCTTACTGTGCCAAATCTGGACTTTTCCCTCAGGCCTCCATTCCCTGGGAGTCAAGCAGTGCTGAGGAAGGGCTGCAGTGCAGCCAGAGAGCCTGGCATACCTGCCACTGCACTGTGCCTGCTGCAAACCTTGAACTGCAGCTGTTTCAGTGACTTTGAGGGGATTTCAGGGAAAATTCCTTCCAGCAGGTGCTGTGTGTCCATAGTACTACTTTCCCACTGATCTTGGAAATACAGCAGAAAAAAGAGGATCGTATATGTCTTTTTTCTCTTGAAGTTGGCTTTTTTTTTTCATTTTCTGTTTTACCCCACTTCTTCACATTCTAAAAATTAGGCATTACTTTATTTGCAGTCTTGAAAACCTGAATGATAGTAAATTTATACACTCACTCTTCAAGGGTAAAATTGATTTTTTCCCCCTTCAATTTCCTACTAAGCCTTTCTGTTATTCTTCAGAATGTTGGCTGTAGAAACTGAAGAAACATAAATAAGTGTCATTAGGACTTGCCCCCTTTTTCATTTCACCTAGCAACATCTTTGCATCCTCTGTTCTCCATCCCCAGTCTAGGACATACCCCAGCAAAGCAAAACATTTTCAAAATATTGCTATTTTAGCTGTTTCAAAGGCAAAGATAATTCATGATACCCACACCCTGCCCAAAGGAAAGAAATACCAGGGACTGAAGACTCTGAATTCAGTACTTTCTGCTTTTATGGCATGGCAGTGCTCTGTGTAGAAACAGTTGCAATGCTGAAATGGCTGTGAACTTGATGGCCTCTTTTGGTGAAAACCATTTTTGTCTCTGTAGTTAAATTTTCCTCCTTTCCCTATAATTCACATCTACACTTGGTGTGGGAGAAAGATAACACTGGGGGATTTTGAAGAGAACTATGTTTATTCATGTAACTCCATGAAACAGCAGGAGTAGTCCATTTATAAGGTGGGAGGGGGAATGACCAAAACATTTTAAAATTTAAGTGTCTAAATATGGATCCCAGAAAACTTATTTGATTCTCTTCAGAACTGACCAATGGTCTCTAGATCCCGTGGGCAGGAACATTTAAGACCTTCTCAAATACACTTTTTTTTTTTCTTTTTTTCTGATGCCCTAATCCACAAATTCTTGTGCCTGAGGACAGAGGGGGAAAATCCAGAAATTTAGAAGTGTTTCAAATGTCCATTCCCCAACAGACTTGCATAAAGTGTACAGTAGAAGAATGAGGAGGAAATGGCTTCCGTATCTGTAAACCACCAGAAATGTATTTGAGGAGCTACCCTGATATCTCCTAGGCTAGATGAGATAATACATAATTAGAATATTTATGATCACTGGTGACAAGTAGGAATGATAATATTCACTAGCTGCAGTATTCAACTTCCCTGCAGGCTGAAATGTGTATTAAAGTGGATGTAGTATGTAGAGTGCTAATACAATACACGTGGATCATTGCGGGGAGAAAAGGCTTTAAAATAACTTCTCAGTCTGCAATTTTTCTCTTTGTCTGGGAACAAGATCTTGCTTTGCTCCCAGAAGTAAATCCTGTTTTAATGAAATGCCTTAGGAAAGCTACCTTTCAAGGTAGTGTTCTCTGTCTCCTTCTAGTGTTTATACATACTTGGAAGACATTCTGAAAAGTAATGCAGAGGAATTTTTAAACATTAATAAGACTCACTTTCTTTACTAATTGCTAGTGGCTTTGTGTTAAACTTGTACTTTTCCACTTCAAATACATGCAGCCTTTCTTTGAGCTGGGGGAAGGTATTTGCACTGTTCTGGTGAATTCCAGCTGCCCCTTTGAAGTGCTGTTTAAGGCCGTAATCCTCTGAGCAGTCTGACACAAAGCTCAGCTGGAACTGCACCAGGATGATTTGCAAGTGGAAGCCACTGTAGCACTTTGGTTCAGTCCAGCAGAGAAATGGGAAAAGTCCCACAGATCCAACTGAGAGCTCACAAATGGGAAAAGTTTTCAGTCTCCTCATCTCCTTCCAGACATTATCAAGAACTTGCTTTGTGAGTTTTCTTCAGCTAAATTTTTTTTCCAAAACCTGGTCTCTTGTGTCTTTTCTGGAATGAGAGTTTTCGAGAAAAACATTGTGTAGGCTGAGGGACATGCTGAAATTAGGAGTTAACAAAGCTGCATTGTAGCTATTATGACTCTGCTCTTCAAATACTTCCTGCCAGCCCTTGTTCAGTCAGCTTTAGTCTTTGTGTGACTCCAGTTTCCAGAAATCCAGCTTTGTATTCCTTAGATACTCTGTCAAAATCTTCCCCTCTCCTGTCTTTTCCACCTGCTGCCTCTGAGGGTTTAGTCCTGCAAGATGTTGAATGTACTGGATAAAATTAGAGCCACGAAAAACTCTTGTGTGCATCAATTGTTGCTCATACCAACTACTTATCATATGCCAAGCACTTCACAGGCACATAAGGTAGGGATGCCATTCCAGGTGTCTCTCCACACACTTAACAGTCAGTGGTTATTTTTCATTCCTGAACATTACACACATACTTTACAGCATGGGGATTGAAATGCTCATCATTTTACAGAATCACAGTCTTGAAGAATATACGTGGTTTGAAGTTTGCTGTGCCTACCCAGAAAACACTTTTTATGCTGATTATACAAAACAGAAAGCAAGCCAAGCATGCTCACAGTGGAGTAAGGGACTGTAGACAGAGCTGTGCCACAGCTCCCAGTTCCTGCCCTCAATGAATTACCCCCTGCACTGAAAAGCAGGGTTCTGGAGATAGCCTGACTCCTAGGACAGGAGGCTTTAACTGCTGGGCAGGTATTTTTTCTGTAGAAGAAACAACTGTGACAAACCCAATGCTTGGTAAATATGACAGATGAACAGACTTTTACAGAGCAACAATATGTTGTGATGTTTAATTGCTCGCTGTTTGGCAGAGCTGTTCCAGGGAACCAGATGATTGCATGTGAGCTTCACCTCACTGGCTCAAAATGTCTGTAATGCTCTTCTTCAATATATGGAATACTTTTGTTATATGCTGCTCCTTCAGATTTCCAATAGAAAATAATTTTTAGTGTTTCTGTGCCTACAACTTTCATAACAAGTGGTCCATAAATCCCCTCTCTAACATCGTGTAGCTCTGTAGTACTGGTGGTTTATTGCAGGGATAATTTTATAACTTGTCTCACATGGGGACTCAGGTTGTAAACTGTATGCTTGTTCTAAATCTTCAGCAGTTTGTCCTGATCCAGCTCACTGCTGCACTTCTAATTCCCTCCTGAATATGCTTTAGAGTAAGTTGTGCAATGGAATTTTTGTATTTACCTTTACTGAGGTAAAATTTGTCCACTGAACAAATGTATAGAGAAATATTATGTTGTGCTTTTATGATTTTGCTCCTGATAAGAATTTTATTCTTAACCAATGTTTCTGCTTATTGACACAACTAATTTTTATTAAAACACTGAGGTTTGCCTATCAAGAATTTGGGTGTATTTACCCTACAAGCCCAAGTACTTTTTTGTATTCTTGGGGTTTTTTTTTGGTTGGTTGTTTGGTGGTTTTTTTTTTGTTTTGTTTTTTTTTTTTTTTTAATTTTATAACTACACTGTGAGGTGATATAAGAAAAAAAATGCTTTCTGAAGAAAGCAAGCTTATCTCTACACAGTTTCATGGATAAGAAATACTTAATTTTTTTCTAAGACCTTGTCATAATGCTAGTTTGCTAAGATACAGAATATGTGTTAAGGAATGAACATTTATGGTTAGTCCAGTGGATGTGGAGTCCTTTGGCTGTCTCTCTTCACACTACCCAAGCATAATGCAGCCCCTTGTTTGCATCACATTACATGACAATAGTACAAAGTGCCAATCTTTAAGTACAGATTTGCATCCTTTCTGATAACAGAAAGAGAAGATACAAAATGCTTTGGAAGGAAAGTTATCTCTGTACCAGTCAATTGCAAAGCTTCTCAAGGGACATCTCTTTTGTAGTCTTAATGCACTCCTTGTACATCCCAGACTCTTGGTACATAATCTTTTAAACTGCACAAAGAGCTCTGCTCAGTGATACTGAGTCTTCTACAAAGATGAGTCATATTTACTGCATTGGGCATATTTAAACTACTTATTCTATATATCTGTCTAAACTGATGTAGGCAAAATAGGCAGCTACTACAGACAGCCTGTAAATCTAGCATCCTTTCAAGGCCTGGAGCAATCAGCTATAGCTCGTGCAGAGTCATGGAATGAATTTTAAAGCAATCAGTTTATGCCAAGTCTTTCTTAATGTACTTGCAGGTCTAGTGGTAACAGGAAAGAAAAAGATAGAGCTAGTTCATCTGGGAATGATTCCATTTTGTCAAATAATCTGCAGCTATACAGAAAAATGTACTGTGAGCAGGAGAGGTCTCTAGAGGTTTGCTGTGTTTTTTTAAATCTTCAAAGGCACAACTTTCTTGTCACTGACAAGGCTTTACGTCAGAGAGTTGATTCAAAAAAGTGTGGCATTTATGTTAATTTTGCTCTTTTCAACTTCAGTGACACCATTTTGCCACTGAGTGGGAGTAAGATTAGAATAGTACTGAACATCTTTGACAGATATTTTCAAGTTGGCAATTTTCTGGAATTGCAAAGAACTCTACCTGCTTGGTGCATGGAAATCATACACTTCAGACTAAGTCTTGGTTGTTTAATGCAGCCATAGAAAATTTTAGATAATTTGGAGCAAAGACTCTATGTGCTTTTCTCTTCTCCAGCTACAGCAAAAAAAAAAAATTGTATGTATGCATGGGTGTGTGCTCTTTAGATAAATATATACAGAGGTAGAACTTAGCCGAGGTTATGGTGTGTTGAAAATTTTGGATTATTGCTTCATTGTTTTTTCTCTGATGAAATTGTACATAGATGTCTAGTCCTGGCTGTGGACCATTGATCTAGAAAGAACTGCTGCTTTCTCTAAACATGAAAAACTAAACCCATTCATTTAAAGACAGCACCACTAGGCAGACTTTTAAAAATATTTTTTTAGTAAAGCTGCCTACATCCCAACTTATGATTTAGAGGGAAGGTTGTCTTTTGTCACTGGAGTGCTTAGTGCACTGTCACACATCACAGTATATTGGGTTTTGTGGTCTCTTTTCTCTGCTGCTGCCATATCTCCCCTTCCTTTCTGCCCCTTAATTGAGATCTACAGGCTATTCAGCAGGAATGGATCTAGATTAACATTTCTGTCAGTCTGGAAGTCCTGTGGTCTGGTACTCTGTCCTTCCCTGGCTCTGACAGGCACTTCTGGTGCCTCCTGTTAACATCGCACAGGGCCCAGGGCTCCTTGCCAAGGCTGTCTCTGAAGATATTTGGGAAATTCTGTGAGAAACTGGTGAAATTTGAGTGGTTCTCTGCTGTTTGACTTGGATGGGATGAGTTGCTAAGATCAGGTATGACCCTTTCCCAGAGGTTTCAAGCCACTAGGATTTCAGGGTTGAGCAGTAAGGGAAGCAGCAAGCCCTGAGCCCTGAGTGATGCTCTTGTTTGGGCTGTGCTGACCAACCCTTATGTTCCTGCAGCTTTGCAGAAAGGGAAAAGGAGAAAAGATTCTCTGAACATAACCCCCTTCTCTAGACCACCTGAAAATAGAACTGGGGGAGGTAGTGGGGGTTTCTTCTGTGGAGGAAGTTTCTAAAATATGGTTTCAAAGCTACAGTGTTGGAAGTTTGAGGGACTGGTGATTGCTACCTCTAAGAAGAGTCGTGTAAAAGCAAGTGAGTGAACTGGGGCAGACATTTACTTTAACAGGGCTCTGTGCCCACAAAACGGANGTGAGTGAACTGGGGCAGACATTTTTCCAGTAGTAACCTAATCTCACTTTAACAGGGCTCTATGCCCACAAAATAGGATTTTGCTCTCTTCTGTAAAAGTTTTTATGTGACTGTGAGCTTCTGAAAAACCTAATACTAGAGATGTTGAAAATGGAACAGTTTTGGGAGTTAGGTTCTTTAGGCAATACCTCCAACACCATCTAAATTTGTAACAGTGTTTGTATCTTTGTGTTTACTAGCAGATCTAAAAAACTCATCAAACAAACAAAACTCCCACCCCATAACAAACAAAAATCCCAAACCCCACAAGTTTGGAGATTGTTTTGCTTAGAACAAAAAATGATGTGAAAGACAGGAGGGAATTCAGACTTCAATGAAGAACTGTTTAAATAATCCTGAAACTCTAAAGTTTCCTGTCAGAGTAGCAGATGTTATAGCATACAACCCCTCCCCCATTTTTTAATGGAATGTGAAAGTGTTGGACACTCTCATTTGAAGGAGCTAGACACAGGAGTATAGATCTTTGTTTCAGGGAATTTGAGAATGTGTCAGACATCTCTGAGTATAAGGGGTCTTTGAAGTATACTACTAAGCTTTGTACTTGAAAGAATTAAGGGATGCTGTATAGCTTTGTGTGAAAGAGAACTTCAAAGCACACTAAGAAGTAGTGAAAGATCTGCAGTTACTAAATTTACAGTAAAGAACCATAGTAAGTCTTCCTTTTTATGTATAATAGCAACATGATATTTACGGAGAAGGCACAAAAGATGGTGGCTGAATGGATCAGTCAATGGGATATACGGAATTTTGTATCACTTAGTGTTTGAAATCCATCAAATGGTGATGAAACAGCCATCACTGCACAAGGTGCTGAGTTAAGTGTGTTGCTGTGGTCTTCCACATTAAATGGTTTCTTCTCTTTAAAATTTCTGTGTATTTAGCTGAGCCTTGATTTTCCCCAATGACAGCTGTGTTTTCATGTTAGGCTATTAGAAGTCTGCTGGACTGTTGGGCACTGATCATACCACTGAGCTGCAGCCTATGTTAAGGTTTTTAGTGTTAAGGATATTCTTGCTAAATTTCAAGAAAATTTCTCAAGAGATGGGGTGAGAGAGAAATCCAAGCGATTGTGTGCTGTAGGAAGAAGCTGAGAAGTGTAGAAGGACACAGAACCTTAGGGTATAAGTTAAAGTCCTTAACACCTCTAAGTTCAGCACAGATCATCAGTCACATGCTTGCTGCCAGCAGCATACAACAGTTGAAGTTTTTAGCTTTTGCTCATTTTTTTTCTCTGTTTGGGACCTGCATAAGGATGAATATAATGATGTTGTTTGAAGGGAACTAGGGGTTATCTTTAGTTTAGAGGACCACAAATCCCTGGAGACAGGAGCAGATGGGATGCTTTGACTTCCTTTGGCTGAATTTGGATCCTGAAAGCTGTATCTGGCAGGTAGACTGGCCCAAAATAAACTAGGTTGTGAATTTATAGTGTACTATCTACTCCATGCTAATTGCTTTTTTGCACATTTTGGTATATTTGAGGGAAGTGATGCCTTCCAGAGGGACCTTGACATGCTTGAGAAGTGGGCCAGTGTGAACATCATGAAGTTCAACAAAGCCAGGTCCTGCACGTGGGCTGGGGCAATCCCCAATATCAGTAGAGTAGAGAGAGGTGAATGGACTGGGAGCAGCTGTGAGGAGAAGGACTTGGGGATATTTGTGCATTCACAAACACACATTGGATATGAGGTGGCAGTGTGTGTTTGCCGCCCAGAATGCCACCTGTGTCACGGGCTGCCTCAAAAGCAGCGTGAGCCAGGTGAGGGGATTCTCCCCCTCTGCTCTGCTCTCATGAGGCCCCACCTGGAGCACAGCATCAGCTCTGGGGCCCCCAACATGAGAAGGATGTGGACCTCTTAGAGGGCCACAAAAATGATCAAAGGGCTGGAGCACCTCTCCCATGGAGACAGACTGAGAGAGCTGGGGCTCTTCAGCCTGGAGAGGAGAAGGCTCCAGGGAGATTTGTTGTGGCCTTTCAGTGCTTAAAGGGCCACAACAGATGGGCTGAAAAGATGGAGAGAGACACTGAAAAATGTTGCCCAGAGAAGCTGTGAAACCCTGGAAGTGCTTCGGTTGGATGGGGCTTTGAGCCATGAGGTCTCGTGGAAGGCATCTTTGCCAATGGCGGGGGATTTGAACAAGGCAATCTCTAAAGGTCCCTTTCAACCCAAAATATTCTATGACTCTATTCCTAGTATATATTAGGTGTATCTTTGTTTTTGTTAGAAGTGGGATAATCCATGTTGCACAAAAGTATCCTTCATTTCCCTGTAAGTAGCAACTAATGCACACTTATTTCATTCCCTGTATCCATGGCTTTTAAGCTTACCCTAAGAAAGATGATGCTGGAAAGTATTTGGAAAAAAGTGAATGTAGCCAGGAGAAGTTGGCTGATGCAAGGATTGGATTAGGTATAGGGCAGGTAGGGCTAACACAGAAGACACTGACCTGGTAGAAGACACTGACCATGATAAGGATCAGAGACCAAGAGCAGAGGAAAACCGTGACTTGTGGGGGCTGACAGCTGACCCAGGGAGAGAAATTTGCTACACCAACTTGCTATGCATTAACTTTGCCATCTAAAGAAGCCTTAAATGACTGAAGGAAAACCATGTACCCAGAGAAACTGTTTAGAGCATCATTCTTCCAGATTATAAATTGGAAGAGCTAGTTTTATAATCTAGATTTTTGAAAAACTAAAAGAAGTGAAAATCACCTCCATTTTTGCTACTCCTCCAAATGACAGCAGTATGTCATCAACTAAATCAATGTAAATGAGTGCTGACTCCAGTTTTTTTCTCACTTAGCTATGAAAAGTATTGAATGTTTCTTCAGTGATGTTTTATTCAAAATTTATTCAAAACCAGCTGGAAAGAAGAAGCAGAAACTGTGGCTCCAGAGATTCACTGTCAGCTGTGCCTTACATCTCCAGGGACTGCTATATCTTGTTTTGGGATCTTTGTTCTATACATAGCTTCTGAGGGCTGCCTACACTCTCATTATTCTACTGCCTTGATCCTTTTGTGTGTTGATGAGATGAATGAGTGGCTAAGGTCAGTATTGGACTCAGTGGTTTGTCAGGTGGCACTGCTAAAACTCAGAAGAAGATCACACTTCCTTTTTTGAAGATGAGATAATCTGGCAGTGCTGATGTCTCTTTAAATATAGAAAGAAAGATGAGGAGACTGTAAGATCTTACATTGTCTCCTCTTCTCATATCTTGTAATAAATGCCATACCAAAACCATTAAGTGAGGCACAGCCGTAATTCTAATACACTTTTACAGAGCAAGTACTTTCAAAAGTATCCATTGGAGGACACTAGAACACTATGAACCAAGGAAGTATGCTGATTCCACTTAAAAAAAAAAAGCACAGCACTCTTTTAAAAAGAAAAAGTAGAACATTTTTTGTTTACATAACACAGTTTGAAAATCCATTTTACTTGACAGTTTTTCTCTGTCTGTCACACCTTCTATAGCTGCGTTACTGCTTTGTTTTTGTTTTTGAAAGTGGTGGCATTTACTCACTCTGCATGTTTGTATCATCAATTGTTCCAATTTTAAATAATTCCCAGATGGGCCTGAGTTTTTCTGTTCATTTTTAAAAAATTATTTTTATTTTTATGTTTTCCTTTTAAGGTTTTCGTCATTTGCAAGTCTTACATTAGCTTTTGTACCTCATTTATATTTAAAATGATTACTATCCTTGCATCTTTTTGTTTACATCTCACAGAAAAGGTTTAATGAATGGACAATCATTAGTAATGTAACTGAAATATAATTCAGAAAAATTAGTGCTGGACTGAAGAACTCTTTTGACTCAACATGGTCCTCTGGAAATGAAAGAAAAAAGACTTCAGGTTTTGATTCAGTCTAACACAAACTCTCATCTACCCTCTCAATGACAGCATTCTACTCCTTTCTGCTCACTTCCATTGCACTCAAAATTGCAGCTGCTGAAATTATTTTTGTCCTCTGTCATTCAGAGGTTAGAAGATAACTGCGTTGCATTTAAGATTTTCTTTTTTCTTTTTTTCCCCCTCTCTCCTTATTTCAAAGGTCTCTCACAGCCTTGAACTTTTCTCTAAGTTGTATCCACATCTGTGATAGTGAACTCAAGTTTCTTCCCAACTTCCATGCCAGACCATCCTCTCCTTTTAAAGCAGTATTTCCTCCATTTGAAACACACTGGTAGTAGGATGTGAAAGATTGCCTTGAGATTTTCTCTTGGAATTGGTGTTTAAACACAAAACCCTTACTTATATCTTGCTTAATAGCTGACTTCTATGTGAGGATATTTATAATGTACAAATAAAAGTTCGGTGGGGGTAGTGGAAGAGAGAGGAAGAGAGGCAGGAGTTGTGGAGGGGATGGCACCTGCTTTCTAGTTCTGCCACTCTGGTAACTTTGTGGTCCCTTTGCTGTCACATTTTTGTTTTCTGTATCTATTGATTTCACATAACTCTGCTTAAAATATTTATTCAGTGGCTGATAATGTAATAGTAATTTCCAAAGAGAAAAATAGTACATTAAATGCTTTTTGCAAATAATTCGGCTGAATTTGGCTTTTCACTTCTTATTTTTGCATAGGGCCAAGCTCTAGAGCGGTAAGTATCTTTACACTTTGGTGACCTTTATACAACTCCAGCTTTAGTTCTCAGTTTAGTTTAAAGGAAAAACTAATGCTTTGCAAAGTTCAGAAATCAGTGTATGTACACACATAGAGAAACCATGATCACACATGACATTTCCATTTTATTGCACACAAATTTAACTGTGGATAATGAGCTTGAGTTAATATTTTGTGTTTCCCTTTCCCTGTTACATTGCATGGGGTGTTGTCTCTCAAAGCTCATCCATTGTATTTCATTGTTTTAAATTGTAATATAATGGTGAAAAATAAGTACTTATGGGGGGATTTTCTAACAAGGTGGCTTCACAGTGATGTCTGATTAATTTATTCCTATCCCCTACTGTTACTCTCCTCAAATGATTTCCAGGTGCCTACTGTAGGCATCAAAACATGTAATAATAAATGGGATCAGATAATAAGTCAGAGTCTGAGGGTCTATCTCTACCTTATTCTAGGCAGTGTGGTGCCACACCATCTTCTGCAATCTTACAGGGACAGCCTGCTAGGAAAGCTATTTGTCACAAGTCGTTTGCATAATGTTTATTGTGCAAAGGAGGAGGGGGAACAGATTGCCTTTGTGCTACTGAGCCCCTCTGTGTGTAAGCAAAGCAGGGAAATCCCTAAGACTTAACCTACAGTTCTGCCTATAATGGGCCAGGCTGCTCCCCTGCTATGTGCATCATGGGTTGCCTTTCTTGTCTGATTGCCTTGCTGGTTTCTCTGCCCTAAGCAATATTTAACACTGTTCAGATATATCAGCATGGCCCAATGCTTCCAGTTAAGCAGTTCACATTTAAGAAGAAATATGAATTGGATAATATCAAATTGAAGCCCAAAAATTCTAAATTAATCATGTCTGAAGTGGTTAGAAGTCCCTAAAAGGCTCCTATAATGTGATATCTGAGATTTAAAAATTTAGCATGGTTCCAAGTTTATGCGACTGTTTTCTCTGAGGAATTACTTAAGCTCTACCTTTGATGATTATAATTATTATCCAAATTGCATAATGTTATAAAATTGTTGCAGCTTTCAGAGGCCTTTAACCTCTATTATGGCAGCTCCAGTTCTTGCTTATCTGCAATTCATCAAGTCTTATGTGTGTTGAAGCTCACAGATGGAACTGAATTTTGTCTTCATGTTGATAATAAATTGCTAATGAATCCAATATAAGCAGCCTGAAGAAAAATGGTGACTGTCTCTGGCTTGCCACTTCTAGCGATGCACATTAATATTCAATATGACCAAGGACTTTTGTTAAAATTAGAGGCTATTTAATTCTAAAGAATGCCAGGAACATTTCTCTGCGTCTGTGGTCAATGTTGTGATTGGTTTGAGTCTATTCTAATCT
This sequence comes from Irena cyanogastra, assembly GCA_013397155.1. Classification (NCBI taxonomy): domain Eukaryota; kingdom Metazoa; phylum Chordata; class Aves; order Passeriformes; family Irenidae; genus Irena; species Irena cyanogastra. Next base: position 318,879 of record VWZV01011460.1, on the reverse strand, counting down.
ACCGTACCCAAATTTCTCTTGCTCATGCATCAGGGGTTCCTGACATGGATGTTTTTTTAAAACCAGATGTTATTAGATTAATATGAAGAGCCATACTGTCATTTGCAAAAGATCAGGTGGGTACCCAGAGCTAAACTGAATACATCTCCAGGACAGTATTGGGGGGGTTAGTTGGCAAGAACCTGCTTACGTAAAACGAGAGGTTTATTTCACTGGAAATTTTTACAGATTACAGTGGCCAAAACTTACAAAGATTCTCGGAAAGGTGGAGTGCTCTTTTCTCCTTGCTGTTCTTTTCCCACCTCTAAAATAATAAGTGATGTGTTTTATATAACAATCTCATTTCAAAGTACAACCATATAGCCTAGGATGAGGGACTTAGAATTGTCCAGAGAATAACCAGCTTCCTGATTTTCATCAAATCAATGGAAGATTACAAAAGTTTTTGAATTTTGGAAAGAAATTCCTGTTCCATTAACAGTTCTGCCCACATAATCAGAAAGAGATGGAGTCTTTTGTGCCCCCTATGCTCTCTAGGAGGCTAGACACTACCCTGGCTGAAGACCCACCTTCTAACTTTCATCCCAAATTTATTTATAGCTAGTTTCCTGCCTACTTGTTCTTGCTCCACTTTGAACTTGAATTTGGACACACGATTTCTCCCCTAGGAGTTTCTCTACCACCCTACTTCATGGTAGCAATGCACTTCCTGAGTCTGTTTTGCCAGGTATCGCCTCGGAAAAAGGAAGACGGCTACTGCAGCTTTTGACTGTGTGCCCATCTGAGGAGACAGTGCACACAACAAAATCTGTTGTGGTTCCTGTCAGGGGTCAGGATGGCCTTCTCTCTGCTGTCACCTTTGAAGCTCAGATCTTTAGTGCTGGTTCTCAGAAGAAGCATTCTGCTGGGGAGCAAATTAAATGGTCCTGAAGCAAACTCCAGCACTACTGAGGAATGGACTTCAGGAAATCTGTAAACTGAAGAGTCATGAAAATATTCTGCTGCAGACTTTGTACTGATTTTTAGGTGCAATGAACCATCATGTAACTGTTTGAAGGTGACTGAATCAAGCATGTGGAATTTGAACCAGGCTCCATTGGCACTAAATCTAGTGAAGTGTACAAAGCTGCTTGTCAGATAAGAGAAAAGAGGAACCTAGCCTTCCAGAAAGGAGACAGAAAAAGTGTTGGGTGATGGGATTAGTTGATAAAATGCTTATTATGAGAGCTATGGGAGATTAATGCTATCCTAAGTACAAAAACACAACCAAAAATAAGTCCAAAGTAATTCCTTAATGAGCAATTTTGCCACTTTTTCCTGCCTTCCTTGAGTTACAGTTTAACTATGCAATCTTGTCTTCATTATAGAACTAATTCAGAGGAAGAGAGTGATTGGGTTCAGAGTTCTGACTGGACTTCTAGGTAACTTCAGGGATGGGCTTCTCAGTTTTATTCCAAAATGAAGGTCTATGCTCTGGAAGTAATTATTCTGGATTCACTTATAACTCCTTTCTGTGTAAGCAAGCCTTCACTGCTGTCAGATACTTTTTGCATCTGGAATATTTGCATCTGTATAATCAATAATTCAAACTATTTTATAATTTATTATAATAATTAATTAATTAGAAGCCAATCCCATTCTTTCATGCAGTGGGAATGAAACTGGTTTAATGGTTGTGAAATTGGACTATTTCTGGTCTTAAACAACTGGACAATGGAAAAGTGGAGACAGAAGGGTAGCAAGTAAGCATGAGGTTTTGCTATTATCCCCAGACAGCATACTCTGATATAAGAAGACAGTGAGGAAAATATATTTATTGTTACTTACTGCTTACCACAAAATCTTACCAGCTGTGCTTTGGGCATGTCAGAGCTGGATTTCATAATTTTCCCTGTTTTCTGCAATGTTTTTAGCTCTCCTCTTGCCTGGAGACCTGTTCCTTTGCTCCTGCTTCTCTGTTCTTTCTGCAGGAGCCAGGGGCATGGGGAAACTGGTGATTTTCTGCCCTGCTGCTGCTACAGTGAGTGAGACTGAGCTTACCTTTTGCAACAGGCTGACAAACTCCAAGAAATATTGATTGTCATAGGTAACTGCAATCAAAGCTTGGTGTCTAGAGAGTTTTTTTTTGGCTTAGCTGAGGCATGCTGGAAGGCTTTCTTTGGATAGGAATAAAAAAATCCTGTTTCAGAGGTAACTTAGTGCTTGCAAGGGACTGCACCTTATGCCACTCCATTGCCACCACCACTGTTCTCACAATTTTTTGCTGAGACTTGTTGCTCAACATCTATACCCAAAGATTAGTGCTCTAATCAAAGACATGACAAGTTTTAAATGGTAATAGTAAATCCTCTCTTTAATTTTAGTTTTTATTCTGATACTGTGTTTCTTGCTATTATTGTATTTGTCAATGACCCACATCAGCTGGCACTATAAAGTTACGGTCTAACTTTGTGGATTTCCATCTTGACTGAAGAAATTTCAATTTAACCTTTCAGGCTGAATTCTCCTTCATTAGGCTGGAGTTTCTTGTTAACTTACAGACTCTTTCCTCCATTCCATTTCCTTTAATTAAACTTGTTTCTATTATATGAACAAGAATAGATTTTCATTTATGGAAAGCTTTGTGCAGTGAGGAGTTAATGTTCCCATTGTCCTTTCCTACCCCTTGCAATCCCAGTGTGAATCAGTGGTTAGTAAGTGAGGATGATAACCTGAATGCATTATGCTGGTAGCTTTGTGGAAGTAGTCAGGTGCAGCTTAAAGTTGCTTTGAAATTATTCAAGATGGACCTTAAAACTTAGAGTTATTGTAATGCATTTAATTAGTATTTAAAACAAGATCTACATTTGCATGCTTTCTTTTGGTATGTAAGTGTGCACACCATCTGATAAGCTAGAATTGTGAAAGGTCATCTAGAGGAAGAATAGAATAAAATTTTCCCTGTCTGTGAAAACATCTGCAGATCTAAAATAAAAAATGGGAGGAGGGGGGAAAGAGAGTGGAATGAACTAGAAATTCTAACAGGGACATGGGTTGCTTACAAATAAGTATAAAGCAGAACTGGGGAACTGGATAACTGCAGCTGATGATGATTGGTAATAAGATAGATTAATTTGGGGATGCCAATATCTACTCTTAACTGGCAGTGAAAATATAAGATGTCAGTGTGCACTTCTTTCAGACCTTGTGACTCTGCTGAAGCACATTTTTGCAGTCAGAGATGGTTGTGGTGGGGGGGGGGAATAAGTTTCAAACCAATTAATTTTGTGACTGAGTATTGTAGAAGCAACTTGGCTCTTACAGAGGCTGCCAGTTCACCCTGGGTGGTTCCGACAGTGAATTCTGACCCTGGTGTTTGTGCTGCCTGTGCCAGTGCAGCCTTGGGGATGATGGTGCTGTAGAAAATGGGCCACAGTTTGAGTTATCTTGTCTGTGCTTCGTTTGGACCATGCGGTGCAAAAAATATCCTTATTTTAAGGCCCCTTTTCCTTATTTTTATTGCCTGGGACCTCTGTAGAATATTATTTGAAGCAACAATTCTCCATGAAGCCTTGCTTGGCCATAATACCACCCAAAAATGGAATGGGTAGGAGATGCTTTCACATTATTTCCAAACACAGCACTATTGGGAGCCTGAGACAGGGAATTTCTGTGGGTACTATTGTGTAAACCAGTAATATGAATCTAAAACCTGTTTAATTTTCTGGAGCCCAGAAAAAAAAATAAAAAAAAAAACAAAACAGGAAAAGAAATCCTGTTCACTGAAGGCCCAGCAACGAGCTGTGCTGAGCATTTGCTGTTCCCCTGAGCATGAGGGTCAGCATCTCTCAGAAACAGAATCTAAGCTACCACCCTCATTGGTGTTTTGCTCAGGTTTATTTTTCATTCTTGTAATTAGGACCTTCTGATCCCTTTGAGAATGCATAATTGAAAGCGTGTTAGCAGAGTATTTGTGATGGATGTGTATTTTGGCCAGCTTCCTAGACTCCCTTTTTCTTCTCATACCAGGAAGAGATTAAATACAGCCATATACTCTCGCTCCATAGTGTCCTTATTTTCCTGAGTTTTCTGGTTTTTGTGAAGACCAGAGATCAATATACACCCAGTGTAAATCTCTAAATTTATTTAATGTAAGTAAATTGATAATATTTGGTTGAATAATTTGAATCAAGTAAATATAAGTACATTTATTAAAATCTTTTATGTAGGTTTACATTGTCCACTATGCACTCAGTTTTTGTTTTCATTCCACTATAACTAGATTGCATGGATTAATTTCCTCTAAATTTGACCGAGCTAAGTGCTAGATTATACTATGGGCTTGAACTTTGCTTTCTGTAAACAGCTTGTAAAACATTTAGGAATAGTAGCATTATGGTGGCATTAAAAACCAAAAATGTAGATCAGCCAATTTCATATAGACAGACCTCTTTATCTAATAAAAATTCATGAATCGTCATAAATTGCCTGTACCCTTGCTTTCATGGGGAAATAACAATAGTGTTTGCATGTTTATCTCTGAAACAGCATCTGCAGCATGTTTGTCATTAATATAAGAAAACAAGAAGAGAAGCAGAGCTGACATGCATTTGCAAAGATGATGTTTTTATGTTCATGTCCTAATGCTATTATTGACATTGGGTATCAGTAGCAGAAGCTCTGTCACAGAGACAATTTTAAATGTATGTAAAGAGGCTAACATTCATCTTTCTTTAATTAACTTCATTTTGCATCCTGGAAGATACAATAGGATATAATAGACTATGTGGACCCTGCTTAAGAAGTCCCTTTAACAATACCTATTTCATTACAAATCTAATGGTATTTAAAACTGAAGACAAGTCTCTCTCCTTGGGGAGACTGGGACACCTCTGGGACTGTAGATCATGTAGATGACCACCATCAGGGCTCCCAACTGGCTCTTTGTGGGCAGGTCCCATGGTGTGGTGTGGCAGTGTGGTGTGCCCCAGGCCCCTCCTCCTGCACCCTGGCTCTTGCCTCTGCTGCTCCCTTGTCTCTCAAGGAGTGCTGCTGCCATTGCACCTCCTCTGCAGGCTTTGCTCAATGTGCTAGACTGAGCCTGAAAGGCTCCAGGGCCAGTTGTGGCCAAGATGTGGGCAAGCATCCCTTATCCTCTCAGACCTCCCTGTGGTTTCAGGAGCAGGCTGGGAGGACAATGGAGCTGACCCTACCTAGATTGCATGTGAGACCTTCAGCACTGGTGGGGCAGTGTGTCCTGCAAGGTTGCCTTGGGTAGGTGTCCTTCAGGAGATCAGCTGCACTCTTTAAGCTCAGCAGCTTCAGTGAGAGCAGCCTTCCTCACCAACACCACGTCAACCATGATGTACTGTAAAGGCTTTTTTTGGGGAGGCAAGCCAGTGCATGGTGAGCTGGATCTTCAGGAAAAGTGGGCTGCTGCTTCAGATACACTATCTAGCCTTTTCTGTCAGTCTGCTAATAATAATGCTTAAATATATATATAGGATACTTACAATAATGGCCAAATTGATGTTTTGCTTGATGATGTATAAGTGAAGCACATATAATTTAAAAGGATAATTTATATGCACTTGTGGGATTATAGCACAGGGTTGGTTCTGGAGATCTCAGGAAATTCACTGTATTTGAGCACAGTTATTGGTGATATTTTGTGAAGCAGTGATGCCTAGATGTGCTGACAGCCATGCTGAGGGCACGGCTGCTTGCTCAGGAGACGTCTTGTAGGGAGCAGGCAGCCAAGTGGGTTGGATCTTCCTCTTGAGCACAAGAGACCAGAGCATTAGGGAAGACCTCTGTGAAATTTATCTATCTATCTTGTTTCCAGATGTATCCTAAAAGGGGATTGCTATGTCTATAGGGACTATTTTGATGTAATGATGTTTTTTCTTACCCTTGGTGTGTCAGTACCTCCCTCACATTATCCCCTTTCATTGTATACACAAAAGTGTCAACCTTAAAGTACTCATCTTGAGAAAATACAAAGATAGTTGCAATTTGTCAACAGTTTTAAAATCTCCAAGCAACTGCCTCCCTTTCCATCACATTTGCTGTAGATGTTTTTCTGCAGGATGACTTGAGGTTTTGCATACAGGGATGTGTGAATGAAATTCTTACAGTTATTTATCTTGGCTTACTTTCTGCATGGAGAAGGAATTAATTGCTAATTGTAAAATGAAGTGTCTGTGTAAGATGAAGGAAAAAAAGAGAAATGTTTCATTTGTTTACTGTACCAGGCTATCCTCACTCAGCCATCACCCATGTGCATTTAAGTTTACATTGGTGTGGTTGGTGGCTCTATGACACTATTAGTCTTACACTGTTTGATTCCTAAGAAGTCAGTTCAATAACCACAACGAGGATGGATTTTTTTGTTTGTGTTACAAACCTGTCAAGTAAAGGGATATTTTTCTAAGCAATTGCTCCCCAGGAGAAGCAGAAAGGCGGAAAAAACAGCATTCGGTCTGACCTTGTGCTATTGAGCCAGGACAATATACTGCAGAAGAAAAGCTGTCAGTAGCCTATTGTGGAAAATCCTTGCTAGTCCTCAGGGCCTCACACCAATGAAAATCTGTGCCAAACAGATAACTCGCTTTCTAATCTCCCTGTTTGGCTTATTTGTATCTGTGGCCTACTATAAAATATACTGTGCCTGAAAAGACTCAGAGTGGATGTGCTGAGACCTGTCCATGAACCAATTCTTTCTCCATAATGTGAGCCAGACTGCGGCTCAGATAAAAGTATCTGTATGTCTGTTCTTGGTGACAGGGGCCACATTTCCCTTCCTGCTACATTGCACCTGGCTGAAGATCATCTTGAGTTATTCTGGAAGGACCCTGATATGTGGTTCCAGAAGAATTTGGCCCTTTAGTGCCTGTTTACTCTGCTCGTATCTTCTGCTGCTATGAAATACCAAACTGGTAAGGACAGCTTGATTAACTACTTGCTCCTCTGTGCCAATCTTGGGCAGCAATTGTTGTTACAAATACAAACTTCTATTGCTTTGGCAGACGCTTTGGCTATGTAGCCCAGAGGAGACTTTTTCTCATCATTTCCTCTCCTCTCTTCCTCATCCCCAGGATTTTATAAGCAAATACCATGAGAGCTTAGCTCCAGCACTTCATCCTTCAATGGCAGTGAGCTTGCTGGCTGATCAGGTGATGGGGGATTTTTTCCCTTCGAAACAAAGACTTTGGAAAATTAAACTGCTCAATACTTCATGCTGAAATTTTTCATGTGTTTGAGTGCTCTTTGGATAGATGGTTACATTTACACTTTTTTATCCCTCATTGTGTGTGTAATTCATTATGTAGGCAGTCATTTGGTAGACAAAAAATAAGTTCTGGGAAGGCAAAGTACTATTTCAAGTCTATTAGAGTTCATACTAGAGTTCCTGATGTTCTATTTAAATCCTGATGGTTATGCTTCTCTATGTAATAATTTTTTGAGTTGTTAACCCAATGCAGTTCAAAGCAACTAGGAACTGTGCAAACGGCTTTTCTTTACCACATCTCTCTCACACACTGTTTCCAAAATATCCTAAATCTAATGCTAATTTTCCCTTCCTGTACATAAAGTTAAACATGTGTTTGTGCTCTGCTGAATTAAGGACTTTAAGACTCTCAACCTCCTATAAATGAAGCAGCACCTCCACTACATAAACTTTTGAAAGAGTACTTAGTATTTACCAGGAAAGATTGATTGGTATGTTGGAAATGGGGTGAAGAAGTTGACAAAGTTACTTGGAGTGAAGAAGAGAAGCTATATAAGCATATGTATGCAGAGTTATTCTCTAATAAATCTCCCTCCCAAACTCAAATCAACCATTTCTTCCCAGGGCTATGTGCATCTCTTGGTAACAAAAAGTGCACATGTACCTGTGACTGGTCTCAACACAAAAGCCCCATCAAAAAATGAAGTTTGTGGCCCCTGTGGCTCTATTAGTCTCAGTTTTGTTGGAAAATTAGGCACATGGCTGATCACTAATTCTTTTCCTAGTGCTGCGATTTTTTTTCCTGCTCCTCTTCCATCCTTTTTTTCATAAGAAAAAAGGTACATTTTATAAAATAAGTGTTTCTGAGTATTATCTCTCCAGGGAAAGCCTTGAGCTTTATCAGATACATTGTTCAGTACTCCTTTACTCCTCGAGCAAAGATGATTAGTTGGCATGTACGTGAGATAAAAATCAAAGTGTTTAGGACATGAGCCATTTAAGAAACAGAGAGAAAAATGTAGCATGAGGGGTTAATTTTTTTTCTTAATCTCAACATTAATGAGCATTTAATGTGACTGTATTATCTCTAAAGAATAGGAACATAATGAGATAGTAAATTGGTGTGTTGAGAATTTTCTGAAGCAGAGCAATCTTTGTAACCAACTTGACTTCAGGCAAAAAAGCCAAATTGCTGCCTTTTGACAGTGTATTATATATCAGCCAGCAATATAAATATCTTAGGCCCTGGGAAACGTCTTACAGGATAGGTGCAAATGTAATCTTGAGCTAGGGAACAGGGAAAGAGTTGAGGGCCATTTAGTGTTGTGCTGATCATGTGCCTGGACCAAACTTAGTGTTTCCAAGTCAACATACAGCCTATTTCTTCCCCATCATGGGAAAGAAAAGAGTGGAGCAGAAAAGTGGAGCAGAAAAGAAAAATCCTGATTGTACCTGCCCACAGGAGATTGTACCAGCTCACGGGAATGGAGCAGATAATGGAGGAAAAGCCTGTGTGTAATTTTGTTGAAAGTTCTCCTCATAGCCAGCTTTCTAATCTTTCCTCACCTCCTCCAGGGAGGAACATATGTTTCTGTTTCTGATAATAGCCATAGTCCATAATAGCCCCTGTTATGAAGGTCTAAGCAGAATTATTAAAGTAAAAGGTCTCAAAAAGTCACTCTGGGTGGCTACCAAAAAGAAAAAAAAAAGATTCAATCAGTCTTCAAGCATTCACATAAAGCAGTGACATTGATAGTGACACTTCACTTTAGCTGATTAAAGAGATTGAGTTTTAATGCTTAGAATACAAGCCTTCCCCCCCCCCCACCTTTTGAATTAGTCAGAGGACTACACTCATGCAGGGTGGAACTGGTTACCACAACTGGGGTTATCAACAGCTCTGATGGGGAGATTATGTTCCAGGCAGGAGACAGACATGTTTATAGCATCACTCAGGCCAGACCTGGCTGCTGTGTTTGAGTCTAAATGGAGTCCTGGGTAGTGGGCAGGGCATGTGCAGGTGCTGGCTTCAGCTGAGGCTTCTCAGGGCAATCATAGCCTACAGACATCCTCAGGTGCTTGGATTTAAATTGTATTTAGTGGCAAGGAGGTTTTTGTTGTGGAAAGATTCTGGTTAGACCGTTCTTTACTCCTGTGAATGCTGCAGATATGGGGAAATGCAGGGAATAGCTATAGTTCCCTGTGGATTTGTTCCAGTTCTCTTCGAAGGCAGAACATGGTGGAGCCAGCCACTTGAGCTCCTCAGGTAATAGTAACAACCTTGTTTGTGTTTTAAGTGTAGCACTGCCTGGCAAAAACCTGTCCCCCCATGTGTCCTTGGGGACAGTGGGGAGTCAAGCTTGGGAGTGACCTTGTGAAACAGCTTTGCTTTGCTCTGATAATTCCTTACCTGTCACAGAAAAGCAGCTGCAGTACACATGAGGGAAGCTGTGCTTGATTGTACAAGTAGGTGCTTCCAAAACTCATCCAGAACTTTCACCTTGCTGAGTAGCTCCAATAAGGGCACCGAAGCAGAGCACATAAATTTCAGTGAGCGTGATGTAGTCAAGCTGAAAAAGTAATTTTTCTTTAAGTCAATAGTGTAATATCCAGGATTTAGCACGTGCAGATGCAGTATTAAAGTTCAGCAAAAGTAGTTTCAGTGACCTTGAAAATGGGGCCTTCTATGGTAAAGATATAAGCAGCACTGTCTGAAATGACCTGCAGAGTCAGCAAATGTGTGGAAGCTGTTGGATACAGCTTTTAGCTCTATAATGTACTTAGAAGTCTAATCAATAAGCCTGACTTTGGGAAATACAATCTTTTTCTCCTCCCTTTGCAACAATTATGATTTATATTCCCTTTCAAATCAGTTGAAAAATACCTTTCCTATTTTCCAAAACTTTGAATTGGTAGGTACAAGGCAACTATTTTCTTGTTATTCCACTATTGAAAACTTTCAGACGTATATTTTCAGTAAAGGTACATCTGTGCTAAGTCCCCCCTCCCCTTCCCCCCCCAGTATTTCCTCAGAACTTGATTTAAAAAGGTTCTAAGGAAACAAGAAAAATAAATCCCAACACATTATGAGGTCTTGTTCAAAGCCTGATGTTTGCAAACAAAGACTGAGGATAAAATACATGTCAGAGGCTAACTTCTTTAATGCTGATACAGATGAAAACAGACACGGGGGAACTTGGGTTTGCCTGAGGTCTCTAAAAGGCAATGAGAGCCTCTTGGTAATTGTTTGCAGCTAGTGCATTGGAGGTTAATGTGTTTCATGTTTGCTCCTCATGGTGCTTTAACAGGCCAGCTCAGGTGCTCTGCAGCTTTGTAGGGATTCCTGGCCAGGAGCTGCACACAATCACAGCATTACGAGTGACTTGGAAAGCTTTCAACCTTTCTCAAAGCTTTCGACTAATGATTGCAATTGCACTGTGCTCCTGTGGGCAAATAGGCTGTTGCACAACCCCGTTGCAGGCTGATTACTACCATTCCCACTGCGTTAATTGCTGAAAAGCCTCCTGAGGTTTTAATGGGAATCCTTGCAGAGTAAAGTGCTAGCTAGGTGAAGAAGGGAGGCAGCCCTCTGGTAAGATCCATAGTTTACAGGCACAGGATAGACAAATGTAGGGATAACTTGTGTTCTCCTCATTTTGCAAAAGGTTGACTCATGAGAGGAGGAAGAGGAGAAACAACTTACACAGGGCTTGGGGATTTGGGAGTCGCTGGGTGCTGCTGCAGTTGTTCATGCAGCTGTCCGGCCCTATGTCTGTGTGTGTCAGTTATTAATATTTTATCTCAAGAAAGTTTCTAATCAGGACAATGTAATATTCCCTCTGTTTTGAGATTACTCAGTCATTTTAACCTTAAAAAAAAAAAGGTGACAACAAACATCTACTTGGGAGAAATCTTCAAAGGGTGAAGATGAAATTTTATGTGGGAAATCTTAATACCAGTCTCAGTTTTTCATAGGCCTCCCTTTCTCTTTTCTTTGTAAGTACTTCAAAATGCTGAAGGCATTTGGTGGCTATATCTGTCCATTCTGCTGGTTCTTTGGGATTTTTTTCCCCTGAATTTACCTTTTTGGTGAGCATTTATTAATATATAAATTCATGTGTATAAAGATCATCAGTTTTTGGCTTCTTAAAGTGATAAAATTGGTCTTTGTACCTATTTTAAACTTTGCTCTTGGATGTTTTCTCCTCTTTCATTTTAAACAAAGGAAATTATTAATATAATACATTTTTTTCCCCTTAATAGACCATAAGGGATTTTCTGTTTATTAATGGAGACATCTGGAAAACACTTCAAAAATTCTTTATGTTAATCTTCTTAACAAGGTTCGTTTTTAAGAACAACTTGTGCATTGTGAAACAATATCTGAGAGAGTTTACCCACAACACTCAGTTTGTTATCTTCTGAGTGCTCATTGCTAGTCTCTTGGTGGTAACTAGAAAACAATAACCTTGGAAATGTCACAGTCTTGTTACAGATTCCTAAACCTTCTGGAACATATTCTGCACTCTGTTTTAAGTATGTCTGGAATCATTGGATTTGTGCTGGTGTAGCAACCAGATATGACTGTCTCTGAGGGCCAGCTGGAACTTGTGTGCAGCCTGATTTATTGGAGGTCACATTAGTAGTGGATTTCATCATGGATCAAACAGTAAGATATTTCTAAACTATTTTGCACATAATTTTGTTAGTGTGCAGCTTGAATTCTCCCAGAGAGTGTGGACCTGGAGATTAAACTACAAAGTTCCAGTGCTATCATTGGAGACATTTACTCTGGCTCAGCAGCCTTACTTCAGAGCAGTGATACAAAACACTGCATGTGCATGTCTGAAGCTCTGGGCTGGCTGTCTGCAACTTATATAAGTCCTGTTCACAGGCTATTTGAAAACTTTTCAAATTCAAACTATTTTGCTTTGATTTTTCTGTGACTGGTGTCAGCTTGTTTTAAATGGTAATTTTCCTTGGAGAGGAGGACTGTGTTTTTTCATGTCGCGGTCAGGGCTCTGAAAGTAGTGACTCTCACCTGTACCCTACTCTTTCTTCAAGAGTCATCCCATTTTGGTGAGTCAGGAAAATGGTTGCTTTTCCTCAGGATCTAAGGAGGATAGAGTGATGCAGCAACCTGTGGTCCTATTTGTCTTTTGGATATATTTCTGCACAAATGGAAGGGTTTCTATGAAGGTTTATTAGTTCATGGCATTTATTAAATGGCCATTTTTGCATGTGTATGTGTGGAAAGACTTACTGGTGTGTTGCTACTTTGATTCTGAAGACAAGGTCTTGTGAGAGCCTGCCAGATGTGCTGCTGGAGTCTGCAGGTGTTTCACGCCATGGATAGGAGAAACATAATGCACAACTCTATGTAAATGCTGTTAGTATTATCAGAAAAACCTAGCACTTACAGCAGCCTTTAAAAAGCTGTATTCTGCAGGATTTTTTTTTTTTTTAATTTTTTTTGGTACAATTCATGGATTTGGATGGATGAACCCCAGACCTAGTAATGAGAAGCAGAGCAGTAGAGCCTTTCAGTAGGAGAACATTGCTTTAGAGATTTGGTTATGAAGCTAGTTATCACCTAGGGTAAGCTTTGCTGCTGTGAAGGGACCTTCTTCAACACAGGCTTTCAGAAATAAGCTCCTTCTTTGGTCCTATATAGCTTTGTGTCCAAGCTACAGTTATTCGTGTTTGAAAACGTGTTCAGTAGGAAATAAATCCATCTCTGGAGATAGTCATCCTCATCATCTAATATTAGAGGGATCATCGTTCCTGGGATCTGGAAAGCAAAAGTGGAAATGAACTTTTAATGTGAGTGGTGTTAAATTTTACAGGGGAACCTTGGCAAGTTATTTTTTTAAAAAGAAAGCCAAGTCTCCTTTTGGGTTTTGTTTCTTGTACATGCTGAAATATCACTGCTGAGTGGTGACCAAGTCTCATTTTACTGTGGTTTGACAAGATTGAAATCCAAGAAAAGAAGAAGAGTACTTATTTTAAAATCAGTATTTAAAACAAAGCTGATGCACACAGCTTGCACTTTAGGAAGAAATTTAAGTAGGTTCTTTTTACAAATGTTGCTGTATTCTTACATACTACTTTTCTGTCAACAGTTCTCAGTAATTTATAATGGAGGCAAATGTCATAATTCTGTTTTACAAATGGGGATCCCAAGGTGTGGGGAAGAAAAAGTGTTTTCCTTGATGCCAATAAGGAGAACTGTATCTAGTGTGATTGCAGGATCTAAATCTCTCACATCCATGTGAAATGCTCTGCTAGGATTTTGTGCTGTAAGTGTAAAAATGAGATCTTAAAATCAAGTGTGTTCCATCTATTGTGAGAAAAAAATAAAAGTAATTCTGTTAGAGCTAAAATGTACCTCTTACCTTCCCCTGAAACCTGTATTTGTTTTTAGTAGACATTATCTCAACTGGTGTTTAACAATATAAAGTGCTGTAACTGTGATTACCTGCCTTACAGAACATAAGAACATTTACTTAGTTTGATTGGCATCAAACATCTTGATTTGTGCAAAACAGGTTTATCACGAGCTTTGGACTAAAAGTCTGCAGTTGAACTCATCTTGTTTGAAAGTGCTTGAGGAAGGCATTACATAATAGGTAGACAAAGTATTACTTTTTAAAAATTTTATGGCTATAGAAGGTGTCATCTCATCAGATCAGCAGGATTATTTCAAGAAATCTAGCTTAAGTTTTTTAACTCTGAAGAATCTTAACTGGCTTAATGGTGTTTGGCAGTGTTTTCCTGACACTTGTGAATTCCAGGATCTTACATTTTTAATGGATTCCTGAAGGTTACAGGACCGTGTATTTCAAGCAGGGAATTCCACAACTAAATATTTTCTAAGTTCTCTGCACAGGAATCTTAGTCAGTGAAGGCATAAACTAAGATAAATTAACTTTGTTGATAAAATATCCATTGAACCTATAAATACTTACTGGTAGATATACTTTGTATGGGTAAATAATATTGATGATTGCTTCAGGGCTCCTTGCAAGCTTATGGAGTTCTTTTACAGAACTAAATTTAAAATGGCTGTGGAGGAATCTAGGTCTAGTTTTAGACCTGAGACTTATTTCCATGAATTCCCTAACCTAGAAATGCAAGGGTGCTGCTTTCAACTGAGCCAGGAAAGCACCTTTGTTCCAAAGCTAGAATGAGGATGACAGCCTGAGCTTTACCCAAGATCCAGGTGTAGCTCTTGATGTGATATTTCCATTGCATCTGGTAGGCCAGTGAAGGCTGGTGTAGATCAGAAGGAATGGGAATGCTCATAATGTTTGGATCATGCCAGTAGTACACAGTGCTATAAGGAGAGGAAATCTTAAAGGCTGGTGAGGTTAGATGTTTGACTACTGAATCAGCTTTAGGAATCAAACCAGTGTTGTCTCCATTTGGTGTTGGGTAGGTTCTTTAACAAGCAAACCCTGTGCAGTCCAGGGTGTGAGTGCAAGATGTGAAAGGCTGGAGGTGTGCTCTTAAAGAGATCTGCTTGCTTTCAGAACAGCAGAATGGGAAATATCAACAGAAAAAGAGTGCATAACTAAGGATTTATTTCCTTGACCATATGGGCTGTAATATATCTCTATTTGAGCCACCTTTGAGACACTGAGGCATTTGGGAGTCCTCCTTTGCATGACTGTTCATTTGCAGTGAGTAAGTGCTTAAGTCCTTTTTGCTTTATTGAAAATATGGATATTAGGTCATGAAAAATAGTGGCCTGCTTATAATTAATTTACTGCCATTCATCAGAGACTTGAAACTTTAATGGCACAGAACAGTAGTTGGCCACAACACTACTGGAACTTATGTGAACAGAGGATCTGGCTCAGTGCCCCTAGCTGCCTGTGAATAAAAAATTAGATTAATATTGTCCAAACCTTTCCTTTGGCACGCTATTCAAGAGAAATATTTTGGCCTCTATTATCAGTTAGCCAATTTGCCAAATGCTTGATTTTCAGCATTGGAGTATATATGAGGTTTTTGTTATCTTAATTATTCTAAAATAGTCCATGTTATTCCACTCAGTAAAAGAGGGTTCAGTTTTTTGTACTCTAGTGTTCTGTCAGTGAAAAGGCAGAAACTCCTGATTTGAATAAAAAAGACCTTAAGTAGAAGGTAATCACTGTTTTGTTCTAGTAGGCCATGTAAAACTTGTTCATTTTCGTGCATTGCTTTTTGTCTAAGGTATCTAATATCACAGTTTTGATTTCAGTAATTGAAAGATGCTCAAAAATCTTATTTGCAAAGCTCTGCTGCTTTT
Organism: Irena cyanogastra; assembly: GCA_013397155.1. Classification (NCBI taxonomy): domain Eukaryota; kingdom Metazoa; phylum Chordata; class Aves; order Passeriformes; family Irenidae; genus Irena; species Irena cyanogastra. The sequence goes on along the minus strand of VWZV01011460.1, from coordinate 303,376 downwards.
GAGATCATTCTCTCTGAGTTGCTTTTGCTTTGTGGCAGCGAGTACCCTTTAGCTGAACCGGAGTGTGTGTGATCTATGCACCAAGCCACCACCACAGCTGAGTTTCCTATCTGTTGATCTTGTGCCACTGCCACAACACCCTCTCCCACTGAGAGTTACTCAGCAGCTTCTCTCTGCCACTTCAGTTACTCTGGTGAAGCCTTCAGGTGAATCTGTTGCATCTCTGCAGTAGCTGGGAAACCGCAAGGAACAGTTTCCTTTTGCCTCTGTCACCACTAACTATAGCATTGGTCCCTCAGACTTTCTTGGCTGCTGTTTTGCTGTCAGATTTTTTAAAATGACACTTTAAATAGCAAAAAACAGAGTAGAGAGGCAGCAAGAAAAACGGGTAAATGTGTGGAGGGTCAAAGCATGCAGGAAAAATAGGAAAAAATGATTAGATGAGCTCAGAAAAAGAGAGGTGTGTGTGAATGACTAACATTTCACGGTGCTTTATGATCTCCTTTCTCATCCTGAATATGTCAAAGGGCTGACTATAATTAGATACAGCCTCTTCCTGGGTAGCTAAGTGAGCCTTGTAAATATGAGGATCTCTCCTTTAGTTACATGTTCCTTTCTAAATCACTGATTAGACAGAATGATTTAATCCTGAATGAGGAAGATGTCAAAGCTTTAAAAAAAAACAAACTCCGCCTTACTTCCTCCATTCTACAATAGGACCATGATCACTTTCATCTCATATATGTGTTCATGCAGATTAACCATGTTGTGTTGTGAAGAGACTCAGGCATCAAAGTTAGGTCTGCATGGGAAAAACTTGGTTGTTTTCTGGCTGGCACTTTTTTATTATTATTAAATTACATTTTAATTGATCTAATAGAGTAGATCCAGTTGGACAAGACCTACAATGGTCACCTAGCTCAACTGCCTGACCATTTCAGGGCTGACTAGAAGTTAAAGCACAGTATTACAGTAATTTTCCCAATGCCTCTTAAACACTGACAGGCATGGGGCATCAACCATCTCTCCAGAAAACCCGTTCCAGTGTCTAACCACCCTCTCAGTAAATCACTACTTCCTTGTGTTCAGTCTGAACTTCTCCTGGTGCAGATTTGAGCTATTCCCATGTGTCCTATCAGCTGCTCTCTCCCCACTTTCCCTCCTCGGGAAGCTGCAGAGAGCAATGAGGTTGCCCCTTGGCCTCCAACTCTCCAAACTAGACAATCCCAAAGTCCTCAGCTGCTCCTCACAGGACATCCCTTCCAGACCTGTCACCAGCTTTGTTGCCCTCCTCTGGATACATCCAAGGACGTTTACACCTTTAGTTCTGAGGCCCACAGCTGCACACAGTGTCCATGGTGAGGGCACACCAATGCTGAATGCAGTGGGATGGTCACCTCTGGCTGCCTGGTGATGCTGGGTTTGATGCAGCCCAGGATGGGGTTTGCCTGCTGGGCTGACAGGGCTCACTGCTGACCAGCACCCCCAGACCCTTTCCTGCAGGGCTGCTCTCCACTCATCTCCCAGTTTATGCTTGTGCCCTGTGCCACTGTCCCACGTGCAGAATCCAGCATTTGCACTTGTTAAATTTCATACTGTCAATGGTTGTCCAGATCTCTCTCTATCCCTCTGCAAGGCATGTTGTTCCTCCAGGGACTCAGCAGCACCTCCCAGTTTGGTATCACCAGCAGTCTCACCAAGTGTGCACTGTGTCATTAGTCATACTTTGGAATGCATACAGCTGAGGAAAGGGAGTGAACTTGTGAAATGTAACTATAAATGTAGAACTTGCATTTTTTTTATTGTTTCTTTTTCGTGTCCTAAATGCTGATGCAAGACTTTGGGGTTAGTTTGCTGTATTTTGAGGGTTTTTTCAGTAATTTTCCAGTAATCTAGGTTTAAGATAATCTACTTGAAACTGGAAGTACTTAAGCTTTGCAAGGAATCATGTTACCTGGAGATTGACATCCTTATTGGTTGCTGAAAATGCCAAAACATGAAGTTTATAGTCTGGTGCACAACTGTTTATTAATATAGTTTGAAGCCTATAGGTAAGTGTGAAGTATGATATTTCTACCTGTTGAATTCTAAAGAGGTGTCAAAGATGACTGGAATAAATCTGATGCAAAGGTTTATTTCCACAGGTGTTTCACTAGACATCCCTGGGGGGATGGGGAGGAAAAAGGTCGATATCATCAAGTCCTTGCTGGAAAAATCTCTTTTTTTTCTATCAGGAGAAACTATGCATTCTTGAAAAATGTTCAGGAGAAAATCCAGTAACACTTGCATTCCTTGTTTCATTTGGAGAACACTGGAAGCTTTTATCTTAATTTGTGTTTTCACAGTATGTTACACAAAATGTTTTGTATTATGTAATAATCTTCGGTTGAAGTAACTATGGGAATTTGCATGCTTTCTTGACTAATATTCTTAAAAAATTTGGTAATTCCTCTGATTAAAAAAATGTATATTTTAATTATTTTTTCCTTGAAGAGAGATAAGTGGATTAATTGTGAGTTTTGTACCTGCTATACACAGTTTAAAACAAAGATTTCAGTTAAATTTGAGGGGAATTACTGGCAGGGAGAGTGGCAAAGAGGGGTGGCTCACTCAGTTTGGCGTTATTGGTTTGTATAATGAATAAAAGATAATTGAAAAGCTGAACTGTTCTTCTTCAGCAGCAGCATCAAACATATCTACAAGCTTGCTGCTTTGCTTTAGATGAACTTTAACAAATCCTTTTCTTACTTTTATTAATTTGATAATGAACAAAATTAATGGATATAGCATGTACTAAAAAAGAATTTTTAGTTGACTTTGAGTTTTTTGATTTTTACTGTATAACTTCTAATACTGGAGGTCATGAGGAATTTCACTGACACCGATTTACTCATTCAGTAAGGAAAGACAGCATAGCTGTCTGTAATGTAATTTGTAGCTTGCTGTTCAGGAAGATGCTCTTCTGAAGACCTTGTATCTTGAGTTTAGCTGGACCTCTGTTCTGCTCCCTAAGAGAGGCGAGAGTCATCATCCCTCCTAGACTGCCTGTGACCTTTCTGGGACCATCTGTCAAATATTTTCATCTTTTAATATCCTGAACTCTTGCAGATTTGAGGCATAAACTGAAGGGATTGGCAAGTATATTGTAAGGGGCAGGATGTTAAAGGATAGCAGATCTTTTCCTCATACATACTTCGTAGATTTGGGCAAAATGGGTTTTGTAGCACACAGCTGCTCAAGCTCAATGGCCCTTCAACAAGGTCGCATGCTCTGCTCCTGCCAGGCTGATGGCAGGTGCTTCTCCTCCCCTGGAGAAGGGATTCAGCTGAAACTCAGAGATGCAAGGTGCCTCTTAGGCTGCTCCTCCTCTTGATACAGGTTCATGAGCAAGAGTCTGACTTGACTCACCTGGAAAGGCATCCCATAATAAACCCGTAACAGCCAGGGTTGTCTGTGCCAGAGCAGAAGTGTGGAGCTCAAAGCCTGCTGAATGGATTGTCTTGAAACAAGAGCTCCTTCTTTTCACTGTCTCCAATTCACTGATGAGTTCCCTTCCCAATGGGATATAATTTCTTCTGTGTCACTTTTCCCAAGAGCTACTTTTCTTTTGGAAATATCTAACTCTCAAACCTGCAAAAGGTTCTGGCAAGAGATGGATTTTTGTTGTTTGACCCAGATAATCTGAGCTTCATAATTTAGCTAATATTACTTCTTATTGGTTTTATTTTGAATTTCTTGTTGAAACTAAAAAGTAGAAGTCAAAAGTAGAAAAATGCAGGCAGTTTTAATCCTATCTATGCATTGCTAAACATCTTATTCCAGGGAGAAGGCACACATGTTCTTCACAGATACGTGTTTGCTCTAGAAGTCTTTATCTACTTCAGGTATTAGAGGGTATAGAAACATGTAGTAGGTAGTTTTCCTTGAGAGTGACTGCAGTTAAACTGAAGAACAGGCTCAGTTCCTTTTAGTCTGGAAATTCAGATTTGATTCTGCATATTGTGCTCAAGACATGTAGCTAATTTTATGTCATACAAGCCATTAAACTTTCTAGTACAGATGGAATTACAAAGAACTATTTTTAACCTGCATGCTGTCAACTATCTGCTTAATTCCTTGAATGGTAGGATTTTGCCCCAAATTTATCTTATAGACTAAGGAAAAATACTTTGAAATATTTCTGAAGTTGCTCTTCAGACACAGTCCATGCTCTACATAAAGCAAAATTAGCCATTTCTTGGGAGCTGGTTTATTAACAAAGTAAAACATCTCAGATATTCTCTTGGCTACAACTGGGATTACCGCTGCTGGAACTCCTATGCTTCTGCTAGGAATGTATGACTAACAGTTGAAACTTGCAGGAACTTAAACTGCCCAAGAGAAATTTTCAACATTTTCCAGTGATATAGTTATACTTTTTGCACCTAAAAAACCCAAAAAAACAACCTATCTGAAGATTGTAGTTCAAAGGTAGCCATATATTTCAGGAGGGGAAGGGAGGATTTTGTTTTTAAAAGTACTGGGTTCTTTGAAGACTCTTTAATTTTCTTGTTTCTTTGGTAATGCATCTCTGAAACAGTATTTTTCTAAAGTGACTTGCCTATCTTACCTGATGATGTGGACTGGTTTCATTTCATAAGTGATCAGTACTCTCAAGGACAATAAATACTCTGTAGTGATGAGCCCTAGAGAAAAATATAAAGTTAATTTTTTTTTTTTGTAACCTCCCCCAAAAAATGTCCTATTGTAACAGCTAATTTCCACATATGTTTTTTTTTCCACCTGAGCAACCTAAATACAATGAAGGAAAAAGGTGTTAAGTTTATGGCTGATAAAATACAAGAAACAGTGAGATTTAAAAGGTTTTACTTTGAAAATGTGCTGCAGAAATTGTTCATTAGTGTAGAGCTTTACCACTAACTTTCCTTATACGTTACCTTGAAAAATCATGATTTTATTGATTTGACATGCTTGACAGCATAAAATACTTGAATTAAGAAATATGAGAGTGGAAGAAGACATCAAAGGTGTATATATCTCACTTTAGCAGGCCAAACTTCTTGTGGGTTGGAGGGCTTCCAGTTCTTGAGGTTTAGGGAAAGAATATGAGAGTAGGCAGGCATAAAGTGCAGCTTTTCCCACTCCATCAATTGCTTTCAGCAATCTGTGGCTTAGGGACTTGCCAAGTCAAAGGTTGTATCCATTTCTCCACATTTAATAGTTTTTGTAGGACTTTCTAACCTGAAGCTGTCTAAAAGGAAAGCTGCCCTAAAACTAATCCAAAGGCAAACAGCAGATAGCAACAGGCTTAACTCTTCTTTTTTTTCTTCTTTTTTTAAAAGCATGATATTCTGTTTTCTTACTGGATGATTTTTTGCAGCAAAAGCAGGATTGCCATTTCCTTCAAAAGGGAGTTGCAAAACTGCATCTTCCAGATGGTGAAAAGTGGCCAGTCTGAGACTGAGGGATGAGATGCTTTTGCTCACACAGGCTACTATTATTTGCAGAATAGTTCTTGCTGCTCAGTGCAAGGAAATGGGCGTTCTCAGATGAGAGAATTGGTGTGAAAGTGTTACTTATTGCCTTTCTAAGGAACTTATCATCTCTGCCTCTCTAATTCAAGCTCATGGCAAGCTCTACTTAATAGTGTTTATCTGTTTGTCCCTCTAGATTTCTGGTTATGTACATTTTATTGAATTAGTGCTTCTTGAGGGAAATACTGCCTGTTTAATAGGCTTAATCTTTCAAATCTTCTTCACAAAAATAGCGCTCAAGCAATCTTATAAACTGTAAGGCAAGTGTATGTAGTTGCTCACTTATCCTCTAATGTAGGATGATGACCCTGTTAAAGGTTTTTCTGGGAAGCATACTCAAATTCCCACTGTTTAATTCAAAGTGCTTTTTACTAACAGCTGCTAACTTAAAATGCACTAAAAATATTAAATTTCAAAAAGAAAATTAAGTCAATGATGACTAAGGGGAATTAGGTATTTAGACCCACTGAAACTTAATAGGATTTAATTTGTTGAGAATTCTTAGCCCTATTTCTTAAGATCAGGTTTTTATCCAAGAATGGGTAAGATTGCCCAGAAGTGGTCGTTCTAGATGGAATTTCTCTTGACAACTTACAAGCAAGAGAGAGAAAATCTAGTTTATGAAATCCTGAAACTGGATTTCTGCCTCTTTTATCAAAACAAACTATTGGTTAAAAAAAACCAAAAAACAAAGCCAGATGATAGAAGTTTGTATAACTATCCTAGTTTATAATTAGGGTAGAAAGATCAGGATGCCAACCCCCTGGGAAAGCAGCATTGACTGTGAGTACCATGCTGCAGAGTATATGTGCTTAGAAGTAATATAAGTGGATTCTCAGGTTCTGGTTTCTTTCCTTTGAGGCCAGCCTGGCCAATGCCATTTCTCCATTTGCTTGATTTCCAGTCTGTGAAGTCTGTAAGACCAGATGCTCCAGGTGATGAATTAGGAACAAAAATCTCTCTTGGTAGCTGTTCAGCAACTTCATCCAAATCACCTCAGAGGCACAACTTCATATTACCTTCTGCTTTTCTGCTCTGTTCCATCCCTGCCCAACGCAAGGGCCTGAGTGCTGCTGAGATTGACCACATTTGGTCATGGTCATGGTACTGTGGCATCTGGTGATGGGCACTGCTCTTCCCCTGCCCTCTTGCAATCAAGGACTGTGTCTCATAAGCTGGATGTAGAAAAACATTGTCACCGTTTTGAAAGGACTGCTGGTTTGAGCAAGGAGAATTTGATGTTCATTGCAAAGAGTAACTATAAGCAAGAAGCACAGACCTCATGCTGCTTGATGTGCTGTGGGTAACACTAGTTTCCTCCCCTTCTAAGTGAAATATTTTTTAATTGAAATTTTTTTCAGAACAATTTCATATCACTGTCCTATTTTGTAAATACTTCAGTGAAGCATTTCAGTAGACTCAATGTTTTTGTAAATTTATAATGTTTTTGCTAAGTTTATATCATCAGATTAATAAGTGAGTCATGTAATGTTATTGTTTGGAGGATAAGGCAAACAAATTTAAACATCAAAGGTCAATTTTCCCTTTCTTTTACTGTGAAAATTTTCGCTACTGTCATATGTGTCAATATGTTTGAGTAATACCAAAAGGAGAAATTTAACTTGATTGTGGTTTACTTCCCCTGCTTCCATCCAGTAGCACTCTTTATGCAGGGTCTCCTCTGAGTTTCTATTAAACCATCAACAGTTCAGTCATGAGTAATTTTCTTAGCTTTCTGTGCTGGAGATAGTGTCCAGGGCAGTATTTCAGGTCAAGTGATTTATCTGATCTATTCCACCAGCAGTCTTATCAGATAGAGTTTTATCTTCTTTCAGTGTTGGCTTCAGAGTCAGTTACTCAATACAATGAATAAGAATTCTCAGGTTCTTATGCAGAAAGTCTCACTTTTCCCTACCACCTAATTAAAAACTTGCTTCTAAGAGTTTGAGTCTTAAATGTGAGGCACAGGTGAAAAGAATGCCAGTAGATTTAGGAAAAATCTAGTGATAACTCTTATAGATAATTAAAATTACAGTACAATTAAGTGCTTTGACCTAAAATATCAAGTTCTTATTCTAGAAGAGTTGGGATTTTTTTAATTCCCAAAAAAGATCTGAACTTTTGACCCAGCTATATGGGCTGACCTGACTTAAGAAGGAAGTTTTAAATGAAATACATTGCTTTTGAAAACTTAATAGGTAGGGAAATTAGCCTAATAATATTTCTAATTAGAGACAAGATATGCTAAGGACAAACTTTCTGAGTGAACTTAATGGCAGAATGGGAATCTAACAGAGAAGATAAAATTTTTCCTTTACGAAAAGTGCTGTTCTGAAGGAATGGTTACACACACCTACTAAAACTCTCCAGCTATATGCCAGTCTTGTGACTATATAGCTAATGGAAGTGTATGAACAAAATGGAGAAATAAAACCCCAAATGAAATTTATTAGCCACTGAAAAGTATTTTCAGCAAATCTGAAAAAAGCCAGTTTATCTTTGTTTAAATCTCTCTGGTCTGCAGCAGGATTTTGTTTGCATCCTATTGTGTTGTCTTAAAACAGTCTCAGGAAGAGAATTTAGCTGCTTCAGTATAGATTCCTAAAGAGAAGCAGTTATCCCTTAATAGGTGATATTCTTGCATGACACAAAATATGCTACTTCATCTGTGTGGTTGTATTATTTGATCCTTTCAAATACCAGAACATTAATTGTCACATATGCTGTATAGCCCTATATTGGTCATTGAAATAGATATCACTAAAATTCTTTGCTCTCAGTCTTTTCCTAACTAGTGTAACAGCCCATGGCTTGCTTATTTCTGTTGGCTTTGCTACTGCTTGTGATACCATGGGATTCTTGGAGGCTCTCCTGGAGTCATTAGGTACTGGGACAGGGCATGCCCGAGGGCAAACTCTGAACCTGGATACTGGCCTGGCTATGTAACAGAGATTATTCACATAAAATAACTGCTTTAGTATTTTCTAACCAATTTTAAAATGCTCTAGCTCTTTAGGTACACTACAGGGCTTTGTTGCCATAAAACTTTTCCCAAGCTTTTCAGAGAAACCTTCCGAAATAATTTTGTATTCCTTTGCCTCTAGGCTAAGTGCTATGCTATTTACAGAATGCCAGGAAAGACTGCTAGTTTCACACTTGCACATCTCAAACATGCACTGTATCTATTTTTGAAATATTTATGCCTCAAATTCTGAATGCTTCTAGATATTACATATATGTATTAAAGCAAAAAAACCATCCTGGCTTCTGGATCTGCCATGTATTTCACAGTGGATCAGCCCAGTTTCAATTTAATTTTTTATAATTTGAGTTCTGATGGTCCAAACACATGTAACTATGTCACATGTTCTGTAAAAAAGTTGCTTAGTTCTACTTATGTAGTTATGGGACTTCTGGCTGAAACTGGTGCAAAACATGATTTTGGGAAATTTTACTCTGTGGAAATTCCCCAGAGGGATTACTTGGTTTCTGGGAAAACAAACAAACCAACCTGTTAAAAATGGGGGTAAACAAATTGTTCTACTCTAACTCTGCTTTGACTGTCTGGATGAGCTCACAGATCAAGACAGAAAGGATGAAGTAAGAATTTGGCAAGAGTTGTGTGAGCTTTCTAAACCGAAAACATTTTAGTACCACTGCATTGTGTTATTGTCACAAAAGTTTGAAGACTGATTTAAAAAATATTTTTGTTTTTCTTAACATGCTTTCAATTAAATCCTCCAATTAGTATTACCTGAGGTTATGTTGTTACAGATGTGTGTGGTTTGGCTTTTTGTGTTGGTGTTTTTTGTGCAGAGGAACTAGTCAACTGGGTTTTCAGGAACTGGCATTTATATGGGCAACAGATTTTTCCTGGGTAGAGATAACTGAAGAAGCTGATATCACACACACAATCTTCTTTGTTTGGAAATCTCATTCTAGATTACTTTGGATTCCCTTATTTTGTTTTCTTTTCCCAAAAGCAATCTTACACATTCTGAATATTTTGGGTGGTTTTGATTTTTAGTTAGTGACTGGTCCAAAGACACAATCTCTTCTACAGTAAAATTGCTTCTTAAGTTTTTTCTTTATTTGTTCTTCTGACTCTGAGTTGGAGGGCTATTACTTAGGAGGATTAATTTGTTTTTTGTTAACTCATTTGTTCATCAGCCTTTATCTCCAGTTTTGTTAGTAATTAAAACTTTCCTTTGTTTCCATTCCCACAAAAGCTTGGTAAAGACTTCTTCCCTTACCCCTTGTTTCCCGTGAAGCATTTATCTGTGAAATAATATGGTTTTTTCTCTAGACTGCAGTAATTTATTAAGCCTTCATTATCGACCTCCCTTCAAAATTTCAAATAAAAGGTGGACAACTTAAATTCATTGATCCAGTAAATGTTTCTGCTTAGCACTAGTCATGACAATTGGCCTGCCATACCATATGTCCTGTTCAGTCTACACACTGCCTGGTTAGCCTTGTGTCCACGATCAGTAATTCAAGGAGCAAAGTGGTGGTGTTGAGCCCAGGGCCTACAGATACCGAGTTCGGCCAGTGGAGCATGGTTTAGTACATGTGCTTTAGTTTTAATGTAATAAACAGCAGCTTTCATGTGTGAAAATAGCACTATGTATTCCATTGTTGATAATAGATGTAAAAAAAACCAAAACAAAATGGCAGGCAATTTTACATCCTCCCCCCCATCTCCATCCTCCCCTGTAAAGAGCAGATATCCTTTGTATTTCTGGAAAATTTGCGACCTTGACTTCTGGGTACAAATGCATGGATAACCCTCTCTGCCCATTAATGGAACATTATGTCTGCTTTGCTGCTCCCATAACAGTGTCACTTTATATAAACAGTGCATGTGCTGTACACAATGACTTTTTAAACTTGCCACTTGATGTATGAATTCATGATCAAAATGAAGTCTTTGTCATACGTACATTGCGATTGTCCCATTTATATAACCTTTGATCATTACTGCAATATTGGCATATTATAGTGCCAGTTCTACCAGCTACCTAGAACAACCCTTTTATCTAGCCTTATAGGTTTTTTGTTTTGTTTTGGTTTGGTTTTTTTTCTGGTAGGTTTTGGGTTTAATTTATTTGGGGGGGTTTTTGGAGGGATTTGTAGTGCCTCACTTCTTCTCTTAACCAAAATCCCTGAACACAGTCTGGGTCTTTTTGGTCTTCAGCTTTTCTTAGATTTTTTTTAATACACTTTATAATAGTGTATTACTGTTTAAAATGTTGAAGTGCAGCCTTTATAATAAAATATTGAGTAACCTGCCTCAGCACTTTTTGCCAGATTCCATTAGAACAGCTAAAAGATTGGGAGCTATTTTGTATGTCATTCTCATTACTGTTTTCCACTTAAAAATTCTGCTTTGTTTGGAGTGGAGTGTCCCTGTATTCTGCAGCCCTGACCTTGCAAATGTCACTTTTACTGACATATGCCCTGTATATCACAATATGTGCTCTACTGACGTTCTGGCCTTTAGGGCTGTGTCTGGATTAATAAACTGCACTCTGTAGACAGAGCTGTCCTGCTGAAAAGGGAGCGCAGTTTAAGCTTGTGGATGCAAGCTGCACTGAGAGACTTCTCGTCAGGTGCAGAGCAGGATGCGTGCCACATGGCTCCCTGGAGCAGGCACAGCTTCTGTTTGCTCCCTGAAAGTGGGCACACAGCTCACTTCTTGTGCAGCCTTATTTTGGAAGTGGTTATAGTGCCCGATGTGGTGTTTGCTTTTACTACGTAACATGACACTGTACAGGACACTGGCTTTGCTACTGTGGTCCTGGAATTTAATCTTCCTCTCTGGACTTAGTCCCTACAGACCTTCCCCATAAGAGAAAAGATAGAAAAATATCTCAGAAAATGTTTTGGTTTGGAAGGGAAAAGTAAGGCTTCAAGGAGTCTCATGGAGAATTTGCAGTTTCATACCTGTTTAATGTGAAAGGCAATTGGAAATTGCTGCATGGCTGTGGGAAGTCTTGAGATAGGACATAGAGAAGAAATATATATGACTATGACAGGTGAGTCAGAAATGTTCCCTTTAGTAATTCTGAAAAGAGAAGTAGTCTTTGCAGAGGTAGAAACAGGAATAAAAGCACAGATTTCAACTGGTTTCTTTTTACAGTTGGTTGGACCATGTGATAAGTACCCATGTCTCTATATGGGTATGGCTTTGAGGGTCTTATGCCAAGATCTTATTTCCATAGCATTGTACCTCCTTGGCTCAGTGGAGTCATTGTAGATTAATTTTACATATGAAGAAATGACTAATAATCTAAGAGAGCACTCTCCCTTAAGTAAGGGAGAAAAGATGCTCCATAATGCATTATTGCCTTTGCTGTTTTGATACAGCATTAATGTATTGCCTTCTCTATAGTTATTAATGCCCTTAAAATAGATTATATCCTCTTGATGTCTTCCATTCTGAATTTAATAGAAACTTTAATGAAATTTTCATGGTAAAACAACTTGCCAGAAGGTCAAGAAAGCCAAAAATAAAACCGGGGATGTAAGTCATCCAAATGTCATTTTCTTTTTCATTTATGGTGATAGCGCTTCAGGCTGGAAACTGAGCTAGAAGCTGGTTACCAAAGATGGGGAAGGGAGGATAGGGAGGGTGGGGATTAAAGATAATGGAAGATAGCATAAAGTGTTGAGAAACTAGTTTCTTTTGCTACAGTCTGAGGAGTTTCTATTCAATAGCTTGACAGTTATAAATGTTATGCTTCCTTAAATGCTTTCAGAATGACTTACACAGAACCTTGTTTTTGTTTATTACACAGTTCCTTGAATCTATGTTTTTGGCTGGTGATTTTTTTCTATAGTACACTTTTCTTTCTTTAGAAAACAAAATTTTTAAGGGACTGTGTGAAACAAGCAGCACAAATGAGCAGTAAACATAGCCACTCAGCTTAGTTACAAATAGTTCTGTGCAGAAGCACCCACATTTAGTTGGCTAATTGAGAGCTGTGTGGCATAGTTCATTTCTCAGCAGCCTCTTGAGTCTTTGCAAAATACCTAGATCTATTAAGGACTTGTTCCTATGCTCACTGGGAGATGAGGTCATGCACTGCTCTTAAGCACTGGGACTCTGGTTGCAGAAATAGAGTTTGTAAAGCATAAACCACCAAGAGAATGTTTTGTGAGACATAATTAAGAGAAAAACATGTACCTATTACACTAGCCACTAAGAAGGAATAAATGCCTGTTTTCCTAAGGAATTGTATTGCAGGAGTAATGGACTGATTATTAAGAGCAAGATGGTGGTGTAGGCCTTTTGAAGCTGAAAGAAGAAATTATATTCTGTAGCCTAAGCCTCTTGCATTAGCACAAGCATTGCAGGCCCAAGTGGAAGATGTGCACCTCAAGATGAGGTTCATTCTGCCTGTGCAGAATATCTATAGAAAATGAAGTGCTGTGATGAGGAAGACTAATCCACTTCCTTCTGATGGGTCTTGAGGGGATCAGCTATGGTGCTGGTGCTTGTGCTTGTGAAGTCTGTCTCAAACTGGAATTCTGAATTGTTTTAAGAGTCCATGTTTTCCTTGGTGTTGGCCACCACTGGGATTCAGCAGCATGAAGGAGTACTTCGTCTTCAAAACCAAGCCTCAAGGGGTGGGAAAGTAAATGGGTGTATTCCTTGCTTACACAGATAGGTGACAATCTTGGGGATACCCTGTGGTAACTTGGGGAGCACTGGTAGGGGTCAGCAGGGAAGGCAAAGCAGATGGAGAAGCTGTCAGCTACCAGCAAACTTCTGTTCTGGAGCAGTATAGATGTGTAATCAATTCTCTATACTCAAACCCTGCAGAGGAGCCTTACACAACCACCTCTATTGTTTTAGGACATCTGCAAGGTCAAAAAGCAGAGACCAAATGGCACGACCTGTTCCTGGTCCATATTATGGTGCCTGTTCTAAGATTTTTTAGGTGTTAAGGTTAAGTAGTAAATAAAGCACGTGTATCTCCCAGACTCTGCATAGAGTATGTGTGCAAAGAGCTTGAGTAGTTAACATAGCTTATTAGTCTTCAACATGTTCATTAAGAAGGGCTTATATACTTTTTCTGTATCCAATCTTAACAGCATTGGGCATTTTTTTCTGTTGCTAATTCTATCTTTTTAAAAAAAACAACCCAAATCATCAATCACTTGGACAGATGTCCTTACAATTCAATATTTTGTAGAGACTAGAGACTCACCTAGGTATAAGCTTCACTGGCATCTGTTTATAACTGCACACATTTAACAAAGAGTTACAGTGCTTGCACAGTAGGACTATTTGAAAGACAAGATTTTCAATGCCATTTACTCTGTTGCTGAGTTAGTAGGGATAAGAGTACAGTAGAAGTATCTTAGTACCAAGTGGTGGGAAGGGACTAAATCTGAACAAATAGTCTGAACAGTATCCTGTCTGCTAAGTTGCAGTGGGATCCTTAAGTAGATCTTCATCTAAATGAACTATGAGATGGAAATCCTAGTAATCTAACATAACACCTTTTTTTTTTACAGCAATATACAAAATATACAGTGTTTGAGTGCAGGCAGACTAGTGGGCAGAGTCACAGCTGATCCAAAGCACAGAACTACACATAATTTTAAAAATGGATTTCTGCTTTGGAAGGGGAAAAAATTTACAGTTTTATAAAAAATTGGTACAGCTGCAGACTTGGTGAACTTGCTCTAAAATACGCTTTTACTGCCTGCAAGGAAAAATTGTGATAAGAATCTTGTTTCCAGAAAAATTCTATTCCTCAGAGTAAGGATCTTTAACTACAAATGAAGACAAAAAAAGAAGGATGTGCAATATAACATAACTTAAAAGAAGTAAAACTACAAAATCAAACAAAAAACCCTAGAAAGGCATGTTGTACCACAAACTTTTCAAAGTGAGTTTGATTGGGAAACTGTTATTTAATGCATTGGAGAGAGAATATCTGTGAAGTCAAACACTCAGCCAAGATTTATCCCTATGCTGTCTGCTGGTAAAGCAAGTATGCAATGGAAATCCCTGACCTCTTCCTTCTTTTTGAACTTTAAAGACTGCTCACATAAGTGATTGGAGAAGCAGGACGACCTTTTTTTTTTTTTGCTACAAGTGTTATTAATAAGGAATACTTTCAGGATGAAGCATTCTGGTTTGAACTTGGTTTGGCAATTTTTTTGAGTGTGCGAAAAAAGCACTTGGGAGATGTAGGAGAATGGGATAGAACTTCTCTATTACAAATCTTCTTCATAGTGCCTGAGGAGAGCTCAGTTTGGTGATGCCCTTTGCCAAGAGTTGCAGAGGAATGTTCCTGGACTGAGCCTAGAAATTAAGGACTATGGCCACTATGTTTGATTGTTTGTGTATGTTTGTTTATGCATGTTCTGCTGTCTGGCAAGAGGGTTATCCACTTTTACCCTCTTCCCTCTCAGATTTTTTTTTTTATTCCTGGCAGCAGTAATCTGTGCAAATATCACAGAGAAAATTTGATCTCTGATAGTCAGAATAGTGGGTGGAGAGCAGTACAGATCATTAGGACAAGTTCATCATGTACTTGTAGTAGTTGTGCTTCTGATATACTTGAAGTCTTCGTACTTCATATTTTGCCAATATGCTGAAAAAGTTGCTGTAATCTATAAAATTTAATAAATGATTGATTTCTAGTAGCAGAGTGGACTGGGATGTATGATGGTCGTATTGTATCTGATGTAATGTGTCTCAAGACATCTGAAATAATAAAAACCTCTTACATATTTTGGTCTCTTGACAGAAGGAGAACATATTTCATTCTCCATAAATGAAGTAGGTAAAAGTGCAGACAAATAAAAGTTTTGGTTTTGCTTCCAGAAAGTTCATATTGCTAATGCCTGTTTTGGTTCAAGGTAAGTATATAAAGTAAAAAACACTTGCCCAAGAAACCCTGAACCAAATGAAGCCGTGCTTCATAATGAATAAAACTCGAGGAGAAATAAGGATTTAATGACTGTCATTTAATAATAAGTGAGCAAAATTACAGATGCAGTGATCAGAATCACTTTCAATATGTTAAGACATATTCAACATCTCCAGTTCCTGTCACAGAAAGCTTAATGTTGTATTACTCTGTCAAAACCACATTTACACCTTTTATTTCTGTAGCTATAAATTATTTGAGTAGCAGTGAGCCCAGCGGAAATAGTTTGGTCCAAGAAGTATATGCTGGGTTATGTATAATGGAAAATATAGTGAGTACCCTGCATTAATCCAACTGCATGGCACATGAAATATTACCACAGCTTTTTGTTTTTGTTTTAAACTCTCTTAAGCAATAGCTGTGAACAGCCTTCAAGTGTTCAAAACTTTACTTTTGAACACTTAAAGGCCGTTCACATGTGATACAAGTCTGCTGTCAGCTGCTGAGTGATGTCAACTGCTTCAAATGCCTTTTGCACAATGCACTACACTATATGGATGCTGCATTCTGGTCTTATGTTTCTTTGCAGTACATGCAATTGAAAACAGCAAAGCTGACATTTAATACTCAGTCTTCCATATTTGTTTAGTTCGTGAAAGCTTAAATTATGTGTCTTTGAAATAATTCTTCAGAGGCTACTCAGGATTTTTAAGAATAAATCAAACAACATAAGATCAACCGAAGATCTGTGACTTTGGCGTCCAGCAAAGTCAGCCTTTAAAGTCAAATCTGTATTCTACATCTTTCCGTGAGGTGTAGAGCTGGGCAGTTCAGAACATCCAAGAGGGACTGAGGCACAGGGCCTTATCAGAAATCTACTTTCATCTGTTTGGCACTTCAATCTGTGAGACTGTATATACAGAGAGCAGACTGGTGTTTAAGCTCCCTATGGACCACAAAGTATTGCTTTCTGCTATCTTCAAGGACCTCAATAAGGAAAAAGTGCCAGTCTTTCTTTAGAATGATTCCTTGAAAAATAGTGTTTGAAAAGTGTGGAAGGATGACATTTTAATTCGAGGAAACGCTTCACTTCCACTAACCTATCTAATCAGTTGACTGTGCTGACTTTAGCACTGCAGTGTGTGCCAAGGAGAAGGGAATATTTGGTTTCTCCTTGAAGCCATAGTCTTTATAGTCTTGCATCTGAGAATTTTCTTTTCTGAAGAAGCACTCCAGCATGAATGCTGTGGAAGTTGTGAAGCAGTGCAGTCACATGTATGTTGTGTGCTCATGTGAGGGACATTCCTAGGAACCCAGAACTGCTGCATAAATCATAACAGTAATTAGGTTCATTTAATACACAGTTTTGGCAGGGTTGGTCCAGACTTTGGTCAACATCATGGGGAGTATGAAAGGTGGTTTAGAACAACACTGGATTTATTTCTTCTCTGCTATGCAAAACATGGGATGTGTACATGAGCCTTAAATGTTTTATGAGAAACCAAAAAAAGCATTGGGAGGGCTGGTGGCTGGTCTCATTGAGTAATCTTCCAAAATACCTAAGGTTTCCACTTAAAAGTCTGATTTCAGTCCAGTATCATTTTGTTTCCCAAAAATAAGGAGAAAGTATTTCTTTTATATTCACTTCTTAATGAACTTAATGAATTTTGAGACATATGCTTTGCCCAGGTTTATTTTAACAAGGATGGTATGAGAAGGCATGGTCCTACTTAGCTATCCCAAGGTCCTGGTTGGCCTTCCAGTGGCCACTGCAACTTGCCTTTCTTCCTCTGAAATAAGGAGGAGGAAAGGATTCCCTCTGCACACAAGCCTAAACTCAAATGCCTGCCTCTCATGTCCAGATTTGATTAATGTAATGCACATGCTGTGCTCTGGACTAAACCTTTTAAATCAGCCTCAAATTCATGAAAAATTACTTTGATGCCTGTGGAGCTTGAGACTTTTCTGGATGCAATTCAAGATGCTGGGTTTTAGCTACAGGTCCATAAATGTCCCTGGAACTTTTTCAGTTAACAAAAGGATTTTGTTTTTCTTATTCTCAATATGGAGAAATAGGGGCACATGAGCTGAATCCACCTCTGTTTAATGGTGTGAAATGCTGTTAACCCCTTTTTTTGTGAGGGTAATCCTTTGTGGGGAGTTGGGGGGAAATAGTAGGGAGAAGAAGAATATGATATGCCATTTCACAATGAATTATTTCTGCTTATCTCCTGGTTTGATACATTCTCTTGGCTTTTTTATGTTGTATCTTAAATGCACAGATGTGCTCCAAAGACCACAATAGCACCAGTCTCTGCAGCTTCCACATCTCTTCTGCTGCAGCTCCATGCAGTGATTTGAAATAAAATGACGTATCTGCAAACTGGGACACTAATGAAGTTATTTTCAATCTTTTTCCATTTCAAACTGAGGTGTCTGAAGAGCTCAGGCAGGTTTAAAATTCTATATAATTTTATATAATTCTATGTGGGGTTATAAATTACTGCAGAGAAACCGTATCTATGTTCATGTTATGAGTCTAACCTGTCTATGACTTTATAGGATTATGGGTGGGATAGGAAGGAAATCTTTACAGAAACCTCAGCAGTGGTGGAGGATCTAGTTAGTATGTTTAAACTCTTTGGGGGATTTTTGTGCCCTAATCAGAGTTTTTCTATGGAAGTCAGTGATTTTACTGCTCTAAATATGTTACCAGCTGCAGATTAATTACTACGTATGAGGATTTGTCTCTTCTGAGCATTTTTTTTAACTGAGCTGTTGCCTTGTGTGTGAATAGCACTGTTGCTGTACAGGTGGATGGTCTTCTCTCCTCAAGAGCAGTTTCGCCAGCAGGCATGCTCCTTTTCTAGGTGCTGATGCAGTCTTTCATGTGGAAGAAAATCAGAGTGAATTTAGCAATTCTGGTAAAATCATTTGACAGAAGCTGGTTAGTTAATAACAGAGAGTTGTTGTCTTAAGCATTGTGTGGTTGATGAATAGACTTAGTAGTAATGTATTAGTTGACAGAAATGGACCATCTGCTTTTGTGTATTGTTGAATGATGAGCACAGTGGGTATGGAGTGAGAGGAAAGGAGAAAAAAACACTGGTGCTTCAATATGTCTTTCTTCCTCACTTTTCCCAAAAAGAAAAATGAAAGAGCAGGGTGCATCTAAAAATCCAAGTACAGAATCAAGTAAAATTATCTTAAAATAGTCTATGGACAACATTTGGATTTTCTGGACATATTTCAATTTCTGTGCTAAAACTGCATAGTGGCCTTAAGGAAAGAAATTAACTGTATTTGTGTTGGTGGTGATATTTCTTTCCTGTAAGTTTTTCTGTGCATGTTGTCTTCATATTTTTCAGAACACTTTCCTAACATGTGTGCACCATAGAGTTTGGAGACTCTAGTAGCAATTTATGCCCTGGAACTTAAGGAAACCTTCAGCTAAGGTAAGCATAAATTTTTTTTGTTGCATGTTTTTCTCTAAGACTCTGGTGCCAGTCTGAGCAATTCACTCACCAATTCTGACCAAGAGCATGTTTGCCTCTTACAGACAGATAGTAGTGCAGACACTTCATCACTCCTGTGTTCAGGTTGACTTATCTTACCAGTATTACATGTGTTCAGGAAGTTTACTTGTCCGATATTTTTCTTGCTGCCTTTGCAGGGTGAGTGACTCTCCATCCACTCCCTCAGCAGTACACTCCGAAGAATCCATCATGATTGTGGCAACTGTGGGTTATGCCTGGTTGTACTTGCAGAAAACTATAACAGTAGAATATAAAAACTATTTAATATAATTTCTCTTGTCCCTCTCTATAAAGCCTTCTTCTTATTCAACTGTTTTCTGTATCTCATGTTTTTGTTTGTTTGTTGGGTTTTTTTCTTTGTTCTCAGTCATCCAATGTGAATTTTTTTTCCCTCTGATAGGATTCTGTGAGAAATGTGACCTTCATGTAAACCTTGCTTGCTGCTATACATTTTTAACAGAAGCACCTGCTCTGGCCTTGCAGTGGATGCCAGATAGTTAAAAGGGATGTACCCTTTATAACTGTGATTTTTGCAGTACCCATCTAATCTGTATGTAACTGGAATTTAATGTGTCCTGCAGGGGTTGACAGTACTTATCTCATATATTGTCATTAGCTTGGGATAGTAACCTTGAGGGAGGAGAAGCTTAATAAGACTTTATTTGCTTCTGACTCTTGCTATGAAAATGTTAGCCTTTCTTGTGGGTGTGACATCCACTGCTTAATGGAGCAGGCACTGCTGTAGTGGCTGGGGAGGTCTCCAAAAGTACTTCAGTCATATTGTCCCATGCCAAGAAGTTCAGCACAGGGAACAATATAAACCTGAAGAAAAAATTGAGGCAAATCAGCAGCCTGATCTTCCTTAAAGCATAGAAGGGCAGCAGAAACCAGAGGGAGAAGGAAGGTGCTCCTGTACAGGCAGCTGTTTTTCTCTTATGCTTCCTATCCCAAGTCTTCCTCTTCCTTCCTCTCCCTAATCCTAAACCTTCCTACTCCTCCACAAATTAATTTTGTATTCCGTAGGCATAAATTGTATAAGGGTTCGTTCAGGAACAAAAATGCACATTCACATTAACTTTTCAAAATATACTCAAACAAAGTGCTTCTATGTATTCTTTGATATTTTTTTTTAAGAGGGATTTTGGGCAGGAGACCAAAACTAGTGAACACTTGCTGTTAATGCAGCATAGTAGCAGATGGTCAGAAACAGCCCATGGACTCGCTGTCTCTTTTGAAGTCAAATATGATACTAAGTAACAGAAGTAAAGATAATGAGGTGAGCAATTTGGTTTATGACAAGCAGGGGAAGAAATTTGTTTTCAATTAGCCTGCCAATGTATGAGACCAAGGTTAAGTTATTTAGGGATATAAGCACCATTTGAGTTTTAGTGCTGTTCAAAGTCTCATGGTATTTTACCACAAGAAAAAAAAAATAGAAGTGAGTGCTTTTAGGCTGGATTTGTAGTTGAGGATCATGGAAGAGTTGCAGTAAAAAGCACTGAGGCCAGAAGAGTTCCTCTGGGTTTATAGGCTGGTACATTACACAGTGTTGCTCCCATTATCATCAATGACTGGCAAAGTGAAGCTTTCAGGTGCTTTTCACATGTATTGAATATTTACTTCTAGGAAAAGGTGGAATTTATTCTAAGAATTATTCCATTTCACATTGCTAAACCATATGCAAATAACCTGAACTGCTCAAAAATATAAGTGCTTGAGTTACTGAGTGTCCTGGTGTGTGTGGAGGTACCCATGATGGTTTGAGACTTGAATTTATGCTTTTATTAATACATTGCTCTTATTAAAGGATGTCTTATACACTTTATACCTAGAGTTTCGAAATTTAATTTTTATGTTGATGTTTGTGTTTGCATGCACAGGTGGAACTTTATACAAATTTATTAAGCAGAACAAGATTTTTACGTATTTACCAATAGGTTTTTTTTTAATACTTATAAAATTTCCTGGTCCTAAAAGAGAATGGATGGTGTGAGGTGTAGAACTCCCCCTGGGATTAGGGCTGGGCCACTGTTCAGCACCTGGCTTGGTTGGCAGCTGTCCCAGAGTGGTTGTGTCAGGGAAGCTGTGTGTGTTCCACTGTGCACTCTGCAGTGAAATACCAAGCCTGAGGATGTGCATGACACATATGGTGTGGAGCTTACTTACAGCCCCTTTCACCTCAAACTGTTGTGTTTTCCTCTTGAACTAACTAAATAATAATAAAAGAATCTGGATATTCTGAGTAACGCTAAATAGAGGTCTCCAGTGTTGTGTACCTCTGTATACTGTAGCTCTTAACCTTTTAATATAAGTTTCACTTTGCTCAGCATGTAATATTCTGTCATGCAAAATACCACTGAACTGGTGTAGGAATCCTAGAGGATGAGATCTTGCTACAATGACCAGTTGCTTAATGTCTTGGAAGGTAAAAGTCACAAAAAAAAATTTTACCCAGATGTTTAGGGTAGGGTTTTTGAATATTTCTTTTATTATACTGGTACTGTGTGGGTACCTGGTTTGTGATTATAGGTGCCCGGTGCGTGATGCTTGGGAATGGGGCTGTGATCCAGCCTCATCCCCAATAGGCATCAGCTGGGGAAAACAGGTGAAGAGCATAAACTGTGATGAAGAGCACACAGGTGTAGCGCATGAACTATAAGGGGTATAAAGGGTTGGGCTTGTGGAGGTGAGAGCAGATGCTAGCAGAGGCTTGCAGCTGGCTGAAGCTCTCGATGTTCTTCTGTCTGAACAGACAGCCTGAAGCCTTTGGATATGGTATGTTACTCCAGATTATTATGTGTCATGAATTTCTTAAATATGACTGTCTTGAATATGGACTGTGTCGTGGAGTGTGCTGCGACAGTACTGTGCCACGTGCTTTTTGTAAACCTCTGGAAGCACTGAAGGGTGATACAGGAAGCCTTTTCAGTGCTTGCCTCTTGCTCCAAGGCCAATACTATTACTGGTTGCAGACTTTTTCATGTCCTGGAGGCTGTTGCTTCCAGGCTTTAATAACTCCACATCCATTTCCATATGAAACGCTTTTCCTGCCGTCCCTTTGTAGGAGTAACGAGTCCAACAAACTTATTGAAGGTATCTAAAGACTTTTCCTGCAGTTCAAATGAGTTCATGTGGAAAAAATTAGCATGCTCCTCGTGCTTGTTAAAGTTAACTTCATCATTCTTTTATTGGAAGATTTTAAACAAATCACTTNGACACGGGTCAGACAGACCAAGGCCCGTCCCACCGGCGATATTGGTATTATTCCAATACACCTCCCTGCCACTGCTGAATCCTACAAAATAAGAGTCCAGTTCCTTGACTGTACAAGTGCAAGCAAAATTAGATATTTATCTAAGGAGGTGAATAAAGCTTTAAAACAGTTGTAAAGTGTGCTGTATAGCTTGTTTCTCTGTTAGTTGAAGTAGTAGTGTGGTGGGATGCTAGGTCAGGCATCTTTTCCACATGGCTTCTCATGAGATTTCCTCTGCCCCTGTGTCTTCCCAGCCATGTGACTGGAACTGGCTTCTAGGTCTTCAGAGAGATGTTAATAACACAGATAATATCATTGTTACTTAAATTCTTCCTTCCTTGTTTGCTACTTTTATTTTTTGAATCTTTTGCAAAAAATGAGATGCACAGCACTTTGACAATACAGTCGAGAGAATGCTTTGTTACCCTTACAGTAGGATTGTAAATAAGCCATTTGCTGTCACTCTTTAGGCATCCTGCTCTTTTCCAAGGGTATATCCACCATAACTTTAAAATCAGTGTTTATATTTCTAACAGAGTTTGAATCCTTCTTGTGTGTCAAGACGTTTTCTGTCAGTGAGTTGGCTTTTCTGGTAACTCGTAGCCTTAAAATGTATGAGTGACTATGGTTCAGGGAGGAGTCAGAGAAATAGTGTGTTCTGAAATAGAGGAAAATAATAAAGTAACTCTATAATAAGTATGGTATTTTGGGCTTTTCTTTTGTATTTTATATTTAGACAAGTCTTATTCTCTGAAGAAAAGGTATTACATTGTAATAAGGACATGGTGCTCCCTACAAGAGGAAAGCCATACTAGATTTTGAAAATACATATCACGTTTACTTCAGTGATTGTCACAATAGGCAAATGAGGGATTTAAAAAAAAATTAAAAATAATTTTATATTATTTTCTTTTCCTAATAATATATCCCCTAGACTAAATCTGCATCAAGTTAAATGCTTTCTTCAACAATACTTTGTCTGCATAGTGCTAAATTTTGCAAAAGTAAAATATGGAAGCATGAACTGTGCTTGGTCATGAAACAATGAGTTATGCTTTGTCTTGTACCTTAGTCATGAAAGATCTTGTCTCACATATACACCTCCAAATGTTTAGATTTGTTCCAGCATATATCTTCTCAGTCCCATCTTACAGAACTTTGATTTTTTTTTTTTCACTGTCTATAAAATTATATATTTCAATAATTGTTCTTAGACTTTTGTAATCCATTGAAGTAGCAGCTCTTTTCACGTGGGAAGAATGTGCTGAGTGGAAGTGGCCCACTTATGCTTCCAGACGAGCCTCGTGTGGTTTCTTTCTGAGGAACTGAGTGAATCTGTGCAACTTTCAGTCCAGTCTGATAAGCTATTTTTGACTGCAGGAGTCAAACTTGCTCACTACCTCTTTTGTTGTGTAGACTTACTAATATCTACCTCTGCCTGATGTAGCTCGCTAGGATGCAAGGCAAAGCTAGTTTTCTGCTTTTTTTTTTTCACTAAGAAGGGGTGAATTTGTAATCCCATGTGTGTTTTCTGTATCAGTTGAATAATGAGACTGAGGGAAAGTAATGAGAAGGAGGGAATTTTATCCTAGGTATTTTTACATATCTGAAGCTAAAGGCTCACATATTGAAGGAAGCATATGAAATGGAATTCCTCCAGTGATAACTGGGACTATTCCCTAAAATAAGAACATTTCTAGGCCAAGTGATATGTCTGCCAGCTAATTTTGCATTATTTTTGCTTATAGTGTTTTCTGTATACACTATTTAGAAACTATACTCTTCAACTCCTAGTATCTAAACATTGTTAACAGAACTGTTTTTTATGTACTTAAAATGTTGAGATCTCATTTGCAATAGCTGATTGAAAAAACAAAAAGAAAGATGGTGATAGTTCTGAAAACAGTTTCTAAAAACTCAAAGGTAAACTGGAAAGTCCGCATAACTTTTAAAATAATAAATAAAAAAGTATATTGCTATTTAAGGAATACTTAAATACTTAAGCACAGCATTTCTGTCTAACAGGAGCAAAGTTACTAAATGTATACTAGTACATCTGTCTTCAAATGGTAAAGCCAGTTTACAGTCCATCTTCTAGGTCAGAAGAAATCTACCTTTCAATTGTGTTTTGTCACATGAAAAAATGTTTGTACTAGTATGCATTCACTTTATAATGCTGAGGCTTGAAGCTGATCTTCTGTCAGAGTCTCCACATTATTTTATGATAGTGCAGCCCTTTTTAGTTCCAAATTCTGCTCTTGTGTCTTTTTCCCACATAAGCTTTGTGCTCCTAGAGAGCATAAAGGAAATTATAGGTATAAGAAAGTTCCTCTGTGAGCTGAGTTCAAATGCTGTGATGGGATTAGATTAGCTTTGCACAATTCTGATTCTCATTATGAGCCCTGTCAGAAAGTTGCATTCGTATTATGCCATTTTCTATCCTCATTACCACTTTTGTCACAAAAATGAAATTTTTCATGTGTCATACAGGCTGGGAAAGACAGAAGCTGGCAACGGTAGGGTGATATCCTTTCTTATGCTGTGCAGTTTGACAGGCTGTGCCTTTCTGCTTTGTTCTCTTTAATGGTTTCTCAACCTGTGTGAAGGAGAGAAGGGGTGGATATCCATCTCAAGGTACAATATATGATTAATAGTGTTGTCTGTATTCAGAGGACTTCAACTTTCCAAACTGAGCTGGTTGCAAAAAGAATGGCAAATATGAGAAACATCAGTAGTCCTATCTGGGCCCCATTTTCATTTTCATGTGGTCTAAGAATTGAGATTATTCTAAAATTATTTAATAATCTAATTCATAACTGTGTTTCCACAATTCTTGATGGCTTTGGTGTGCTAGTTTATGTGTCCCAAATGACGAAGTTCCTCTGTAAAACATATGACCAACTGCCAGTATTTTACAATATTTAACCTAAAATTTCCTACTTTTAATTTATTTTCATTAACATAGTTTAATGCCCTTCAAATTTCCCTGCTATATAAAATTTCTATTCTTCTTTACTGTTTATGTCAGTAGATCAAAGAAATATAGCTATCTTTTCATTATTCCTCACATGCTCTGTAATGAAAACTACAACAAAGGGGTTTTGGGTAGGTATCCTTCATTTTTATATCTCACATTTGTAACACCTCATGACCTTCTCTATCTAGAAGAGAAGATAATTTATGGTTCTGTGTCTATATCCTCCCTGCAATGATAACCTGATCAAACTACCTGCTTGATGAGAGTGTGATAGTACAGCTCCTATAAGGACTAGCAGAGAGATGCTAGGATGCTGCATGCTGAAGTTAATAAATTTCTGCCTGAGTGAGAGCTGCTGAGGTGCAGATGCCCAAAAGCCTCAGTTGTTAATAAATAAATGCCTCATAAGTGTTAATACACAGCAGTGTTTTGTAAGAACAGAGTGGGAACCACAGCCTGTGCCTCTCAGAAGACCGTATATTTGGAAGAAGTTTCTTGTGATACACCCTTGTAAATAATATTACTTGACCATTTCTTGCCCACATTTCCCTTCTGTAATGTATTGACTGACCAAATGTCACAAAAGTGCTCATCCCATCTGCAGTACCTTGTAAGAATGAAACATCATACAGGGCGTTATGCAAAGGACATCAGGCTTCATAAGTTTTAGTATTTGTCAAACTGATTTGTGGAAGTAACCTTTTGTCAGCACAGTGGGTTTCTGGAAATAAATCCAGTTTTCTTGCATTTAAATGTAGCAAGTGTGCCTGCTTGTTGAATAAATGTTTAAGAGCAATTCTACAGTGAACATGAAAATATGGGAAAAAAAAAATCTCCATTGTGCTAAATCCCTTCCTGTAAGGGCCTTTACAGAAACACAGGGGTTATAAAACATGTCTGTCACAGCTCCTAAGTGTTACAGAAGTGCACCTTTACATTAAGACATCTGGAACATAAAGTTCCTAAACCACTGAAGATTCCATCTCAGATGCAATCTATTTCAATGTGACCTTACATCAGTGAGCACTTGAACTTTGCCTGCTGGCAAGCAAGGTCTGACTCCAGCTCTCTCTTATCGTTTCACAGAGCTGCATAGCTTGCCTAAAGTGTTGTTTGGGGGTTTTTGTTTGTTTGCTTTGGTTTTTTTTTCCCTCTACTTTTATTTTGTTTTGTCATAATGGAATGCAGCTTCTTTTCCTGGCTGCCCTGAAGGCTTGCAGCATCACTTGATATGTCTTTGACCTTCCTCTTCCCATGCAGGAAAATCTAGCTAATTCAGATTTTTTAAATAGTTTTCTTAATTCAATAAATTGTATTATGGTAAATGCAGGGATATAATACCAACAACGAGAACAGAAGCTAATAGAGAAATTTCACCCCAGCATTAAAACCAATTAACCTAATGTCACCTATGCTCAAAGGAAGCAAGGCAGACAACTACTCTTGTAATATATATTATTTACTCTTTACTGTGTGCTGTTTAAATCATGAAGTTGAGACAGAGGAATGTGCTTATAAAGAGGAATTATTCTGATATATTTCACTATAATGTATAACATCTCCTGAAAGCTCTTATGCTTTATTTACTTCAGAAATGCTATGTATAAAACAGGCAGTAAAAGCTGAGTCTATGAAGTAATGAGGTTATACCAGGAATGACTTTGGGTCACTTTTACTTGTAGTTATTCTTGAACTATTAACCTTTTATTTTGTTTGATTGTTCAGTAAATGAAAAGGTCTTACAAAGGAGCCTCATCTATCCTGTGGAGTAGTTAAAATGACAAATCAGTTTTCAATGTATGCTTAAAATTAGAGAATATATAGCAGGTTGGGGGGTGGGAAAGCAGAGAAAGGAATGGTTAGTAACAGCTTGTCCAAGTGCCTCAGGGTTCCTGTAGAAAGAAATTTATTTATTTTTACTATCTCTTCCCCTGCAACAAAATAAAGCTAATTCAAGTGTATGGTCTTCATTTGCATCTGACGTGCGATGTGTTGTATCTCAGACATGTCACGACTTGAAGATTATTTCTGTTCCTTTTTCTTAGCTCCTTTGTCAGCCTGTAAAGTGCCCCTGGCATACTGGGAGGCACTGACAGCCTTGTTACCCTGATAATTTCCCTTTTGGAAGAGGCACATCTACATGAAACAGTAACAGAAATACCATACCAAGCACAAGGGTAAAATCAAGCCAACACAGCAGAAATTGTTTAAGTGGCAAAATAAGAGAGAGTTTTGTCTTCTGGGGAAGGCAAGTAGATACATTTTAATTTTGTTTAGAGCTGATAGGGAGGGTGAGTATTTCTAAGAACTTGTTTATTGATCCATTGGGAGAAAATCTTCAAGTACCTGTTGTGTGTTACTGGACTACAATTTTTGGCCTTGTTTCCTGAGTTTCCTAAGACTATTTCTCTCCTTCACCCTATGGCAGATTTCATGATGGAGAGAACCCTTAGGTAAGAAAATAAGTGATCTTTGCAGCATCCTATTTTCTGGCAGGACGAGGTTGGAAAGTGGAGTATACCATTTTCATCTTCTTTCTTTTCCTTGTCCAGTTCCTTTTTTGATGTTATGAGTGTGTGGTACAGACTCAGTTTTCTGTAGGTTATAAAACAAAACAAAAAAAAGCACAACCAAACAGAAATCAAATCTAGTATCTAATCAGCTCTCAATAGTGTGTGACTGTATAAATAGCAACAATGTGCTGTTAGTCAGGCATGTTCTTGTAGTCAGGTCCTACACTTCAGAATCATAATACCATGAAACTTTCTGCTTTTAAAACCATGAATAAAAGTCTGTGGCTTGTTTTGAGAATGTTTAGGAGTGTAGTTTTATAATTAAATATGTTACTAGTAAGTGGACGTGTTACTGAATTGAAAATCACTTAAAATATGAACAACGGAGGTAAATGTCTGTGCAGATGGAAAGGTTTTTTTAAGCTATTATATTTGACCCCAGAAATAATGTTATTGCAATAAAAAAAAAAGTTGCTGAACTCTTATATTATGCAGGGTTAAAATATGAACTGGTTTTGTTTATTTGTCTCCACTGATGAGTCATTATTTAAGTGTTATGATTTGTAAATTTTGTGTCTATATTAAACAGCTGCTAAGTGCTCACATTAATGTGGTTTTTTGGTTGGTAATTTTTATTATTTTTACTTGAGTGAATCTGTTGTTACTGCATTAAGAGAAGGGTTTTGCCTGCTGTACTTAATTCTCAAAGCCAGTAACATTGTCTAATTCAAACTTCATGGAAAAAGTTAGAGCCGAGTCAGGCCTTTGGGCTATATACCTTCAGACTTTCTAGGGTTACCCTGCATGCTATTTCACAGACATTAGGAGCACATGGTTACTTACTGTCATGGAATGCATAATTGTCTTTGATTTGCTATATATTATAAACTAGTAAAATATATTCCAGTTTGCAAAATATGCATTAGCTGTGCAAAGCTCAAGATGGTGATGGTAAGAGCCTCTACTGGAACACTCATCATCACAATTTGTGACAGTTATTTTGGATGCCACTGCCTAAAGCTCTTCAGTGATTGCTATGATCTGGGTTCTGTCTTGATTAACTATTTGCTGTCAGAGACTTTGGTTAGTAAATCAAGGTGTATGCATCTAAGTGTCTTTCTATATCTGCAGAATAAGCTTTCTAACAACTTTTTTTTAGATTTTGTAGCATATTTGTTTTATTTTGTGTTCCTAATGAAGGGCAGAGTTGGAAAAGTGTGTGATTTAGGTTAACGAGGAGTCAGAAAGAAATATTTTTGTAATTCCCGTCCACTTAACGCATAAAGGATTTGTGCAGGTTTCAACTTAGGAAAGCCATTGCTTTTGGGAGCAGGCTACAGTTGTTCCTTTTGGTTTGACTCCACGTTCTCTGAGATGTGGGCCATTTGTTTTCCCTTTTGAAATTGTGTTAGAACAATATCTTAAAGTGTTTGGTTCTTTGATTTTTGCCATTGAATATGAACATGTGATCCTGTGTTATCAGTGTGCAGAGGAAAAAAACAGCAGCGTGAAGGCAATGAACTGCATTTAACCACTTCTTAAATGATGCCAAATCTTTTCATAATTCCAAATCTTTCAGAGTAAAGATGATTTTAGTTGGTGTAACATGATAGTTTAGATACTGTTAGAGAGCAATTCATGAAATCCATCATGTGGAAAAAGAATTTCATAGTGTAATACCTCTGGTTGTCAGAGTATATGAGCCAAGAGGTAATAATCACAGCTAAAAAATGGCCCTCATTCTTTGAGATGAGGGCCTTTTTTTAATAGTAAAGAATAAATTGTTGCTTTGACCAGAGAAATGCAGTAGTTGGAAGAATTATCTGCTGCCTCCTGGTCAACAGACCATGCCAGTTTTGAATTAGATAAGCAGTGATGGTTGAGACAGATGATTTTTGTTTGTTTGTTTATTAAATTAGAATTAATTTTTCAAAGTTGGTAGTAGAAGCCCCAGAGTGTGTAAAGAAACATACTGTGTATTACAGAGGATATGACTTCAGGTCAATTTTCTTTGAATTAGTAATTCATGTGGTTTAGGTTGGAAGGGATCTTAAAAATCATCTGTTTCAACCACCCTGCTGGGGCCAAGTATTCCTTGCACAGGACTGGGTTGCTCAGACTCCCATCCAACCTGGCCTTAACACTTCCAGAGATGGAAGATCCACAGTTTCTCTGGGCAACTTGTTGCAGCCTTACAATACAGAATTTCTTCCTAAAATCTAATCCAAACTTACTCCCATTTTAAAGCCATCACCCCGTATCCTATAAATACATGCCCATAAAAAAAAAGGGTAATTAAAGTTGCTTCTAGTTACAAGGAGCTGGTGTGAATTTTGTTAATTTTTGTAAGAAAATGTCAAAATCCTTTTTCTGACATGTTTTAGAAGTTTGGCCTGTATGAATAGTGGCCAAACCACAGTATCTTTCACAGAGTTAGCAAAGAAGTTGGAGATTTTGGATCAATAAACATAAGTCATCACCAATCCTAGTTCTTTGTCAGAAAAAAAGCACAGCCAGGTATATCCATTATTGCAAAATGTCAGTTTTAAATAAAAAACATTCAATTATGCAAGGATATAAAATAGCTTTTATGAATCTAGAACTATGAAACTAATTGTAATAGCCTTTTTTTTAACTTTCTTGATATACGTGACTTGAGCACTTGCACAGGGGTTTGCATGCAAATGCTAGAAATTAACTTGAATTAAGAAAATAAAATGCTGCTGTTTTATGGTGTGGGAGGAAGGATTCCTTGTCAGGAATGGGTTGGTCATGAGGTAAGTGCAGGATGCTCCCTGCTGCTGTATGTTCTTACCATCAATATTCATCCACGTTGCAATTTCCATTTCAATTCCAAACCTCAAAATTGCTGTGCTTTTGTGTAATACACTGCTGGCACTAAATCATGCTACCTACTGATGTTTAGTGACCTGAATGAAATTGTTTCAATGTAATTGACTGACATCCTTTGTGTGTAGAAATAAGTCTGCTCAGCAAAGGCTAAATTATGTTTTTAAGCCATAAAAAAGGGACTTGTCTACTTTAGATTTTGAAAAACAGTGTAGGCCCATTGATTTCATCCACAAGAGGTAAAATATATCAAAAAAGTACACAACCTTAAAAGCTATTGCTCTAGAATTGCACTCTACTGTTTCTCTCTGTTTTCATGTTATAAACTATCTCTTTTATGATTGGCTTTTCTCATCAACACTATGCTGCTCTTGACTGGGTGTACAGCCTTAGTTCTCTTTTGGAAGTAGGTTGGGTACAATTGCCAAAATGAAATGCAGCATACAGCAATAGGAATGTGCAAAGTGGGTGGGTATGAGTTGTGTGGTGTGTTAGAAGCCCATTCTGCAAGAAAGGGTTACTGTTTAGAGGTGCAACAGTACAGTATGTAAATCTTGTTTGGAAATGTTTGTTAGGTTACATTTAAACGTGCTCTGTGCTGCGTCTTTCTCCTTTGCACCTGTACTCTCCATGTCACTGAAACATGTTGTAGCTATCACATAATAGTTTGTGTTTTCTCAGGTTTAGGAGGGAACATGTATGATCTGGCCTGAGGGAGAAACACTAGCGTAAGGGGAGATGGTGAAGTTATATCATTATTTTCATTGACTTACCTGGGAGCTAGCTAATAGTTCTGTCTAAAATCTGCCCTTTGGTAATTGTGTGAGCTCCTGCAGAAAATCCTGAAGTCAGTCCTTACTTGCTTTGCATCCTTGGATTTTCATCACCTTTGAGGAATAGCTATAAACTGTTCTGAGACCTGGCTGTCCCTGTCTGGGCTCATTGCCCACATGGCTAAACATTAAGTCTCCTGACCTGACCCCTTAGTCTTTGTTGTATGCCACTTAACTTTAGCAGGAAAACTTGTACTGCTTGTCACAGGTCAAAGACAAAATGATGTCCTCTGCATTAACTCCCTTTCCTGACAAGAGAAATACCAATCAGGTCTCTGGCCCTTTGGCTCACTCCATCCTCTGGATGAAGCCACAACCTGTGTGATTTCCGTTGCCTTCGCTTTCCTTGCACTCTCTGGGTTGTTTTTATATTGCTATAAGGTTTCGATTTGGGATATGAGGGGGATTTGGACAATGCCAGGTGTCAAATCTGTGTTCCTAGTTGTAGGTTCAGATTTTTTCCTGGCTAGGGTGAGAAAATATAGTCTTAAAGGCGCTAACTTTCTTTCTACTCTCCACTGGCTTTGAGGATGGCCTTCAGACTTAAAAAAAATCTTAACAAAGGAATGATGTGAAAAGGAATATCAAAACTACCATGCATATGTATTTTTAAAAAGTATATGATGATACCTCTTTATGGTTATAAACCTTTCAATTAAAACTATAAAGATAATTTGTCCTGGGAATACCTTGGAATACCAATGGTAGTTTCATGACCCAAATTATAATATGGGTTTCCAATCCATATTATTTTAAGGAAATGTAAGCTGGTAATTGTGTGTGGTGCTGGGCAGTTCAGTTGGCAAAAATGTGGTAATCATCTGACTGAGGTGTGTTAAAACAAGTATTTTGAAGAAAAGTAAGCCTTTGTGTTGTGTAAGCCTTGGCTGGGGGAAGTGACACATATTTCATGCCCTGAAGGCTGGCTCTAAAGGGAAAAATCTGGCAGGAGTTCAAAGGCCCTGAGGAGCCTTTTGGGCTTCAGGTCTGTAACTTCTGTTCACTAAACATGAATCTGCTGGAAAATGCTGCACATTTTGGACCTGATGTCAGCTATGTTCCATGGAGATAGCACACCTAATCAGAGTTGAAAGAAAGTGCAGGTCTGTAGCCTTGTGGGTGATGTGGAGCATGGAGAGCATTCATGGAGCAGAGAGGGAAGGAGACACAGCCTCACACTCTGCACCATAAATCTTTCACTTCTCTTTTGCATTTCCCTCCACTGTCCATGGCAATGTTTAGTTTGATTGAAGAAACCCTCTTCTCTGTAGCCAGAGGCATGTGGAAATACCTTATGCTAAAAGAAAGCCAGAAGAGCCCCTGGATCTGCTCCCCAGAGCTCTGCAATAAAGTGAGACATACTCACTGCTGCAGAGACGATGGTTGGTGCTCTGGTTTATTGATGCATGGAGACAGTGGCTAAAATGTTGACATGCAGTCTTTTAAAGGAAGCTGATGATCTGAAAGCCTTCTGAAAGATACTTTATGCTGGATACTAATAAACTTACAATATAAGTCAATCTATTTTCTAAATATTCCTTTTAATCCTCAGTACCGTTGCTCTTCTAAAGAGTACTTACAGGTTTTTCCAGGCTTTGACTGTTACTAGGTTCTTGGAAAGTAATCTCAATTGCTTTTGCATGCAGTTTGTACCCATTTAAATTGTCCCCTTAATTTTGAATATGTACCTTGTATCACAGTATATTTCTTACAATGTGAAGATCTGTTTTGTGGTTCCTGTCAGGTTTTTGTTTATGATTTTAACATCACAAGTGTGCAAAAATCCAAACATAACTGCATCATTCAGTCAGAAAATAATCTCCTGGCAAGGTGATATGTGAGGCTATGGTTAGCTGAAATGAATCTGGCTTAGAATAATTTTTCTTCTTTTTCCTCCCTCCCTAAAAATAGTAGGTGTGCCTGAGTCTTCAGTGAACTGAAGCTTTGCAGGCCATGAAAACCAGGGATGCTGGGTCAGTAGGCCTCCATTTAAACATCTCATTATACTTTAACCGCACCTAAATATTGAGGGAGTTGTTTGGTTTGTAGGTTTGTGATTGTGCAGTCCCTAATTGTCTGTATATTCCCATCTGTCCCCTCTTAAATGGGACTGGAAGTCTACATTTGTACTGTTTTCTCCAGTTACCTATTTGTGTCTCTTAGGTATGTCTCATATTTGTATCTCTTCTGTGACCTTTTTAGGAAATGATTTTTTACTTCTCATGCATAAATATAATTTACATTCTTCATGCCTATTTATGCATTTTGTTTTCTACATAATTTCTGCTGCTATGAAATTATTGGCACTTTTTCTTTTCCTCCATTTACAGGCTATGCAAAAGAAAAAGATACAAATTTCCCTCATTCCATCTTTCCTTGCCAGCTCCCATGTAAATTGTTTTGTGCTGTGATTTTCCTAGTCTTATTAATGTTTATTGATTTAACCCTATCATTCCTGTACCTCTTGCTTTGTTTGATTGCTGTACTGTTACTTCACGGTGATTAAAGCTAAAATTAACACCCTTGTACTGCTGAGTGAAACAAGCTTGTCTTCACAATTCTCTATTAGTGTCAGTTGCAAGCACACACATCACTAAGAAATTCTCATATCCCAGGGAAAGCAGGACATGTTCCTTCTTTACTGAATATAGGTTTCTAGAAAAATTTAGATTGACAATGTGCTATTTATTACTCAGATGAAAACTTCATTTCTGTGAATCTGCACAGGGCCAATGGCCTATTCTATACAGGTGTTAACAGCTACATTTGGTGTGCATGACACCAGAATGCTCAAATTACTTTCACCTTTTTTATCCCCTTAAGTTTCTTCTCTTTCTATCTATCCCTCAAAGGAAAAAGATTATTCTACTCTGGTAGGTTTTTAGTTGTCTTTTTTTGTGATTTGTGTCACCTAGACAGAGCAGTGGCTGAACATCCTGAAGCATGGTTAGTTAGGACATGGCAAAGTCCAGCTTGCCATGGCTAAATGCCTAACATAATAAGAAGTTCAAAGCCATTATTTTTTCCTAGCTCCCAGGTATGTTTTTGGTCTCTTGTACATCAAAGTTATAAATACGTACCAAGTTATAAATATGATAGGTTTTGTATGTTTTTCGTGTGCATCCAGCTTGCGGATGGGGAATTTAAAAGGGACTTTATTGTTCACTTTCCTGCCGAGAGCTGCCTACAGATGCCAAGGAGACATGTCAAATGTACAGCTTTCCCTTATTAAAAACCTGGGGTTTTTTGGGGGGTTTATTTTATTATTTTGGACCTTTTGCTTGTCTGGTACAAAACCAGACTCATACAGACTTTTGCAGTTAGTTTCTAGTCCCATACCTGCAGAAAGGCAAATGCTTGCTTTCACCCATAAGTTGTTCTGTTACCTTGCTTCATCAGCTTCCAAATATAAGGTATTGGCAAGATATGCACTGTAGATTTTCCTTTTTCTGACCTATTTTAGTTTACTCTATAACTTGAACACTATTGAAAAATATACAAGACAATTACTCTCCTAAGAAAAAATGTCTTGGAATTGAGCTTACACGTAGAGGGTATAGCAGAACAGTGGAGAACCTAAAAATACATTCTTGGGGCAAGCATTAAAGAGAAGTGAATAATTTTTTGGAATGATCTTGAGGAAAAAATTTTTATGAAAATGAAATAAATCAAACAAAGTCCCTTTATCCCTCTTTGTAAATGGTTTTGCATGGTAACAAGATCCTTTCCTTGTTCAAGATGATCTCATTCTTCTTGAATAGAAGTGAATGAGAGGACAGAGAAAAAAAACTGATTATAGGCAAAAAAATTTCCAAAATGCCAGACAAATGAGGATCACTTCAAGCCGATAATGAATGAAAATACTTTTCTGTCTCCTAACATTCTGCAGCTTAATCGATACCTGCATTCAGTGAAAAAAAATAATCCTCATAAAATGAAATACCGTGTGGTAAGAGTCATGCAAAAATATGATTTATAGGAAATAATAACCTTCTAAGTTATTACTTAACTTCTTTTCTTTCCCAAAAGCTGGGATTAAAAAGTAGGTCAACAAGCCCATTTAAATAGCTTATTCCACAGTGTGGTTTAAATTAGTGCTAGTGACAAGTGTATGAAGTGCTGTGCATTTTATTTTTATGGCATATTGGTTAAATTTAGAATTGTTCAAAGTGGCTGTTACACACAAGCCTCTAGGCAAATCCTCAGATCTTTCAGTCGGTGGGCTTTGTTCTTGCTTTTAAACACATATAACGTGCTGTCATTGTGTTTGTAAACCAGGTGTTTTGTCTGAATGTGCAATTAGTGTAATGAGCATTAATATTAGTCCAGTGGTAGAGCCTCTTACATTGAGGAGCTGCAATTTCAGCTCAAAGGGTAATGCATTTATATTCTCTGGGCACGTGATTCCTGTTCCTAGTTTCGTTCACAAGTCCTTCCAGAAGAGTGATTTTAATCTAGAGACAAGCTGAAACCGTTAAGTCTCGCTGAACAGAACTGCCCTTGTAATGTTATTTAGTATTGATAGGTCAGGCAGCTTCCATCAGACAGATGGCCTGAGATGAAAGAGTGATTGTAGGCAAGGAAATGGCTTTTGCAGGAGCTCTGTTCTTGTTTCAAAAAGCCATTCTTTGGCTTGCAATCTCCCTCTCTGCTGCTTGAGAGCTGCCAGAAACAATTCTGGCCCTGAATTTCAGACGTACCTAGCGCCAAGGTGAGGAGAGGGGTTTCCAGCCCAGCTAGGAATTTTTCTCTCCCTCCTGCCTTTTTTGCTTTGCAGCATAGGGTTCTCATCTCCACCCTGACTGGGAAGATACCAGCAGAGATGAGTGAATAATGAGGAAATCTACTCACTAGTGTTTTGACAATTGCTAAATAGAATTTTGCTTAGATCATGTTTGTACTTATTTTATCGGCTATGGAGCTTTTTCTGAAAGGCTGTGGGAGTGAAGAGTTTGCTCAAAAGAATGCTTGCAGGGAACTATTTCTGGACTGTATTCATGATTAATTTAATCAAAAACCAGTTTTTTTCTCACTGTAAAAGTAGCTGATTAATGATTACGTCATAAGTGAGGAAACAGAAACGGGGAATAAATCAGTGTGTTAAATTCAAGCTTGTTCCCTTTCAGAGCTCTACATAATTCAGCTGCAGCAGCATGTCTTCAGTAGCTTTTTTTGTATCCTGCTCTCCCAGTAAT
Organism: Irena cyanogastra; assembly: GCA_013397155.1. Taxonomy (NCBI): domain Eukaryota; kingdom Metazoa; phylum Chordata; class Aves; order Passeriformes; family Irenidae; genus Irena; species Irena cyanogastra. Next base: position 266,792 of record VWZV01011460.1, on the reverse strand, counting down.
GATACCCTTGTCAGTCTCCTCCTGCCCTGCTCTTGTATGCCATTCTATTTTATGTAGGTTCTCATTCTGCTTTCATTGTGAAGTATATGAGCCCCTAGCAAGTTTACGGTATGTGAGGTGACTAGCATCTGTCGTTATTTTTCTCATCCCTTCCCTGTGTGAAGCACTAGAGACTTAGCAGGAGTGCTTTGTTTTGGTAAGATTGTTACCTGCTTATGGGAAGCAAGACAGACAGAAAAAGAGTGATTTGCATTTGGAGTGAGAATTGATGCCATTTTTAATAGTGCTTTGCCACTACAGGAATTCGTTTTGTAGCCTTGGCTGGCTGCTGGCAAAGCCCTGTGTTTTAAGCCTCTAATAGCTGATCGTTACATTTTTGTACTTGCAGGCTCCAACAAAACTTTTTTGTCAAGTCTCTGTCCTCGCTTTACTCCTGATCATCCCATAATTGTCTCCTAATTGCAATGAACAGCTGAAGATCCTGAGAAACCAAGGTACCAAAAGAGCTGCCAATGCAATGAGGTGCATTTCCATCCTTACTGCTTTTTTTTCCTTTATAATTTTGCAGTTGTTGGAGAGACTTTTTGTTCGTGCTCTGAAAGCTGTCACACTGACCAAGACAAGGGAATAATAAGGAAAATTACTGAATATTTTCAAAGTAATTTATCCACCCTTGTTAACTATTTCATACTGAGCACTGTCCACTCAAGGCGATATACTTAAGCCATAATAAACTTTGCTTGGCAATGACTTAAGTCATTGGTAAGCTTTAGCTAACAGTCCACCTCCATTTGGGAAAGCACTTAAAGCACATATTTATGTTCCCTTGACTGCAGAGAATTGAAGAAAATGATTAAGCACACTTCCAATCAGGATGGATTTCCTGTATTGGACCTGTGTTGCAGACATATCTTGACAGGAACTGTCGCACAATGCTTCTCTTTGCTCCTTGCATGAACAGTGAGAGGAGTTAGGTACAATACAGTAGGGTTATATCATGTCACAACTAGTTACTAATATAAAAAGTCATTTGAACATATATTTTGTGGAGTAAATTGGTCTGACAAAGCCTCACAAATTTCTGTAAGAAACTTAAAGAAGTACCTCTCTAAGGTCTACTCATAAGTTATGATGCCATATTCAAATTCAAAGAACCTTTTAAGAGGTAGTTAAGTTTGGAGAGCTTGAGAGGCTTAAGAGCAGAAGGAATAAGCCTTTATTTGAAACAGTATCGATTCTTATAAAATTTGATCAATCTGAAGGGTATTTCAGGAATAGGTCCTGTTTAGCATTGCAAGAGGAACTCTAAAGATGCTCTGAGAAGTTACTGCTACAGATATTGACAAATCACTCTGTCTCAGCACTAATAGACTACTTATTCATGAGCTGAAGATGAATATCTTGTTTTCCTGTGCAAGGAAGCAGCAAGCAGACAGGTAAGAAAGCCCAGAAATAATAGATTCCACAACATGGCGTGAAGGTTGACCAAAACCTCATACCTTCCCAGCCCAGCAGTGACCATTGAAATTATCAAACTCCATCAGGAAGCTGAGTCAAAATTTTACCATATTGTTGTAAATAATAATTCAAAAGTGATTATACCTTGTAGCAGTGGTAAACTCTGTATAAAGTAAATTTGCTTAAAACATAGCCCTATAGAGAGGTTGTAGTTCAAACTGAGAGTTTGAACAAATCATAAGACTTGATTGGAGTGTAATAAGCTTATTACTGAATGGCTGTCTCTCCCATAAATTCAGATAATCTTTTGTTTATCTGATGTCATAGGACACCAGGTACCACTCAGATACACCACAGATATTTGCCATTTAAAATTTATTAGGCTTTCTATAATAAATGAGAACATATCCCATAGGTTAGTGAGATTTCATTTCCTATCTCTAAAAGCTTATTTACCTAAGACACACCCTAAAACGTGTTTCAAATTGAAGAATTAAAAACCTTGTGGCTGATATTAACTGCATTGTGAGAGGTCTCATTTGTGACTAAAGGTTTCCTTGGGAAAAAAGGTCTAAATTAGGTAGCTGTTATTTTTTAGAAGCTAGTTGGTTTTTTTTAGAAGTATCACGACAATCATATTTAATCACTGTTTAACTGATAATTTTGCTTCCTTTTAATTGTGTAATTTTCTGAGCCGTACAACCAAATTCCATGATGATCCCATCCAAGAGTTTTTCTTGAGAGACAGTCATTAACATTTGTTCAGCTGTGTCTCGTTTCTCTAGGCACTTTTTGGTAATCTGGACACAATTTCTTGGTGCTTATTTATATGAATGTGATTCTGGTCCTAAGAGCTCGTCTAGAAAACCAAATTAAGTAATGCTCAGTGTAAATCCTTAGGAAAGTATTTCTCTGTGAATAGACTGAGTGAGCAAGGCTCAGGTAATCTAAGTTTATCTGCAACGGTGTTACCATACGTGATCCATATAGCTTTAAAATATTTACATCTCTAAATTGATCAATTGCTGCTCATTTTGCCTCTGTTCTCTCATGGTAAAAAGAAATAAATACACTCATGCTTTAATAAACAATGAAGTTTTTTTTTTTGCCATCATTATTGGTCTTTCAACAGAAGTGAGGCAAGCTGGGCCAGCCAAACTACTGTTTATTGCTGCTTCTGCTGTACTGACACGGCTCTAGGTAAAACACACTTTGGTTTTGTTTCAGCTGCTCTTGACATATGCTCCCTATCTTAATCTGCAGCCCTGGAAAGAACCCAAATCTCATGGAGCTTGGTTCTGGGGTAAAGGTTGCTAACAGGATAATGAGCTGACTTCTCTAATTTTTTTTATTTGCTCCCATTACTCTGTTTTGACAGTGGGTAGGTACAGCAAAATGACACTGCATGGCACCTGGCTTGGAAAGTCAAACAGCTTGGATTTTCTCTCACAAAGCAATTTCAGTTAGATATGCACAGATGTAGTTACTTCAAGATACATCCACATAATACATCCTCATGTTCTGTAGCTCCTAAAACAGTACAACTAAAACTTAGAGTTTTCGTCTAGGCAAGTGGGTTCTCTCACAGCATTGACATGATGTGAAATTTTGCACAAGGGTTGTCCTTTTGTACTAAAACAGAGGGATAAAAAGAAGTGCCCACAATTTTTTGAAGTGGAGCATAGAAATTAATTTCTTGGTGACTCTCTTGAGAATCTAGGTATGATTCAGTCAATCTCTGAAAAATTTGGGAGATGATTCCCAGAGTCTTATTCCTGAATGTATTTTTAAATCCTGGTGGTTTCACCTAGCATTGGCTAAAACTGCCTGTTGTGAGCAGTCATCTGTGGTTTTGTGGTGATTTGGCAGCTGTGTTTGGAGGCACTTTTTTGCCATTGCTTCCATCTGTCAGAACTAAGGTAAGTACAGGGGATGGACTTAATATTCTGGAACCTCTGTAAAATCATAAGTCTTTTTTCTGGTGTAGTTAAGGCTATGTCCCTCTAGAGATACAGGCCTGAGCTTAATCTCAAATGTCCCTGCTGTCCTAAATGGAGCTGCCCATGTGTAAGGTAAGGTTATACCTAAATTCCCACAAGAAACTGGCTTATTGAGCCATTGTCAATATTCTGCAAGCAACAAGTTTCTTACTTATCAGCTCCCTGGCTCATTATGGTTTCCTTTATTGTTACTTATTTATTTAAAATTAAAATTGCTCTTTCTCTTAGAAATACCATTGCCATAGAAAAAGTGTTACCAACTGGCTTGAAAGTGAGTTCTTGGAGGCCAAACTTCTGGCAAAAACCTGTAAATTAAAAGGGTTGCAACATTTCAAAATTCTTTTGTCAGACAGTCTTTATTTTAAATTATTTTTTTATTTTCCTACGTTATTGCTCTCCGTACAAGAATGATGGATGACAGAGAATGAAGTTCCTATAACTTAAGCTGTTACCCATAAATCCTCCAGAGATTTCTAATTAACATGGAAGTTTACTAGTTTGGGCTCATTGTGAGAGTCTGCTCATGGTGCTCTGTATTTCTACCAGTGCAGTCCAGAGGTCCATAAATCTTCATTGCTCTGGGATTCCCAGTAGGTCCCATTACCATGAAAAAGTGACATCTGATGCAAGAAGTGTAAATACTGTATAGAAGTTCAATAAAGTGTTTCATTCTTCACTGCCGAACTACAGTTTTATGGCCCATAAATAAAGGCAAACAAGGAAAACTAAAATATGAGAAATGGTTGTAGATCACAAGTGTTATCTGGAATGAAATTGTTTCTGCTGTGTGACAAATATCTCACCTTCAATTTGCATTCATGTCTTGTGTTATGCCACTCTAAGGGCAGATGGTTGATGTTATTATAGATGACCTCAAAGAGTAAAATGATATATTCTGCTATCATCCAGCTTTTCATGGGACAAGTATTAGATGGGCTTAGAGACCAAGGGATAAAGTTTATCAGGTAACATTTCAGTAAAACCAGTAATTTTTAGGGGTCATCTTTATGTAGTTTAAAAAAAAATTAAGATTTTTGGACACACAATGCAATGCTTTCCCCCCTAGCAAAACAGTATAAACATTCTGAAATGATCTGCTTTGTTCAGCAGCAGCCCATGATGGGTTTTGTTATAGAGATACATGAATTTTCATAATTCAATCACTACAATAATCACTTAGCAAAAGATGTGATGACAGAAGTGAAAAGGATTTAATGGATCATCAAATCTAAGCTGCTGTGCTAAGCATATTGGCATATCAACCTATTTATGAATGCACGAGCTCCACCAAAATTGGTTCAGATGTCTTCTCCTCTTACCTACATGGGCAGAACATTCTGGATATGCATTTGTCTTATGGCGGCTCCACTCTGTGCTTATTTATAGTCTGGTTATATACATTGACTCTTCAGTCAGCACTGCATTTCAACAGCTGTTTTCTCTCTCCAGTGTTCTTAACCCACTGAATTAATATACAGCTGCCCAAAGACTGCTGGCATTTTTCTGTTTTTTTTTTCTGGATTTTGTGCTTTTGTGTAAAATAACATTAATTCCTCTGATCATCTTAGCCCTCCTCTGACTTGTAGTCCTAAAGCATCATGAAACTGCTATTTGTAAGCTTAATTCTAAGCAAGGTCTTACAGAGATAATACATGGTGCTTTGACTTTTTCTACCATGTGTGGTGCCATAGCATTGCGTTTGTCTTTTTTATGTCTATATTTATGGTTCATCGTCCTGGAAATCTGTTACCAGGCATTTCCAGCAATGGAACTCTGGGATTAACTCTATGATCCACTTCCCTGGGCAGTCTTTGGTAAAAAGTTTTTTTTTATGTGCCGAGACTTTGTCTGTCTAATGAGACCTAAAGTTGCCTTTTTTCCTTTCCCAGCTGAAAGGGGAGCAAGCCCTAGTGGATAGGTAGGAAGAGATGCAGTGACCTTTGGTCATGTTCTTGGCTGTCACAGGTCAGGGCTTTAGTCTGCAGACTCTGTAATGCCTGTGCTTATCTTGTGAACGATTTTATCAATTACATTAAATTTATCTCATGTTCTCTGTTTTTAACGTTGCCCTATTGTGTCATCAGCACAATTTCTTACGTTCACAGTAGTAAGCAGCTTGATATGGTTTAGATAGGTGGTCCCATTTTCATGAGTCAGAAGTATGGGTGAAACACTGAGTGGGGTAGTTCTCTATTATTGCTGGCTTGATATGAAATAATTTTAAATCTACCTTAGTCAGTGTGTTTTCATTTTTTTTCCCTTTGTGGTTCTGGGCTCAATTGGAGTAATAGTACGGGTGGCATTTTTTGGAGATGTCTGTTTACATCTGGAACAAAGATTTGGAATTAAGATTACTTAATTAGAACAAGATGATTTATTCCTTGGAGATTATACTTAGTATTTCCTGTGTAGCTGTGGAAAGAGCTGCTCCAAATGTGTTAGTGGCCTTGGTTAACAGGAGATACCATAACTCTCACAGCTGTCTCTTCACTAAATTTACAGGTTAAATCAAGAGACAGTGCACTTGGCTTACATGCAAGATTGAGGTCAAGGCATATGTGCTCTGTTCTCATTCCTGCCACATATCGGCAGGATAAGTGTGAGTCAGATTCTGCCCTTTAGTTCCTTTGTCTATAAAACTTACATACACATAATCAATTTAACAGTCTATGACAACTTACAATTTGAGTTCAGCCATGGCCTCTGTCTCAGGGGTTTCAAACTAAGTGACACATTCAGGTGTATTTGGCAATGTTGCAAAAATGTGGTAATCATTACACTAAGTCAGTGAAAGATAAAAGAAATTAAATATATTCTGTATGTTCTGTCAAGTTCAGCAGCTGAGAGTCAGTGAAAATGGGTTTTTTAAGGTTATTTGCAGAAAGTCTTATCTTGTGGCAGACACACTGGCTGTACCTGAACTGAAAGACTACAACCATGTATCTGGGGTTTAGGAATCAGAAGGGTTAGGAACAGGTCCGTATTCCACTTTTGTTGAGCATCTCATTCCTTTCTTCTTCTAAGAGTTTTTCAGCTTCCCTCTAGGAGCTGCAGCACTTGTGTGGCACCTTCTCCTCATTGCTCACTGCCAGGAGGGTAACGAGGCCTGACTTGGGAATGCCGTGTGAGCGGCAAGCGGCGGAGCAGGCTGACTCAGGGCATCGCTGCGTTACAGCGCCGTAAATCTGGCAAACCCAATTACGCTCAGAGGGATAATGACAACTCCATATGGGATGGAAAATTGTTTGCATGTAGGTTTTGCTTCTTAGCTCTTCTGGTCTTCCTGTAGTTAGTAGGCAGGCAGCAGCCTCCAAAGCTAACAGCAATGCTACTGCTGGTCCAGCTGGCACAGAAGATTTAACTTCACACGAGCCAGCTGGCTATCTCCTTGCTTCTTTTCACCTAAGAGACTGAAATATGTCATCCTTGAGATATGACCAGACTCCTGGAACTCACAACTCTTTCTGGGAAAGAAACAGCATTAATAGTACCCTGTATATGCTTTTCTTCAGAAATATTTAAAATACTAAATATGCATATATATGTATTTATATGCTTTATGTATCTATGGTCATGCACAGATGTTAAAACCAAAATGCATACCAAGGAAACTTCAAGCTTACAAATAGATATACAGAAAAGGAGCCAGGAAATGAAGAAACAAGGTACTCTGTTTTCATTTTGATGTGACTGCCTTACTTCCACTGCCCTGCATATGTGGTAGCCTTAATTATCAGTTGGATTGTTTAAATATGCACCCAATATTATTCTGTACTCAGTGTCATTGATACTAGGAGGATCACAGTATTTTCATTTCCTGTGTTTTAGGATCTAATTTATTACTCTTCAAAATGGCACTAGTGGTTTTCATAGTTATTTTTCTTTCCCTAGTAAATACAAATATGTGGAGAAAGATAAAAATGGCTTTTTTAATATCATTGTTTTATAAGTAGCCCTGCTAGGCTTTGAAAATCATATCTGGAACAATGAATTGAATGGGACATTACATTTACTGATGCTGCTGTTTGGCTGAATTGCAATTTTGCAGAGGCAGCAATGTATCAGACTGAGCCATGAATCTTTCCCAAGAGAATGTAGGATTTGGAGATGACTGAAAGTGATAAAAACAGAGAATTCCATCTATGTGGGTGTGGTGCTAGGGCACTATTGGTAATATCTCATTAAGGTACAGATGCTTCTTTTAATGTAAATTGCTCCGGCCAATCCTGACAGGCTGTTTTTTAATAGCATGAAAATTAAAGAGGCTTATTTTGCATCTCCCCTTTTGGCTGCTCAAGACTTAAGAAAGGCTCAAATGAAACAATTTTAAAATTACCCGAGCTTGCAGAAGTGAAATTAAAAGCATGACATAAAAGCGCTTTAAAAAGTTCTAATTGTGGATTCTTGTCTTGTATCTCATGAAGAGCAGATGTGGCAGAAAGCTGTAGGAGTAGTCTGAGATGCCTACAATGCAGAAGTTTATTAAAAGCAGCAAAGGAAAACCTTTACCTCACATAAGTAACAGATGCTGTTTATCCGCTGAATGCCTACTCTTGGTGGCACTGAGTGACTTAGTTTATATTGGCTAAACCAAGAAGGGCTGTGTTCAAATAAACCTGTAAATAAGGCTTAATATTTAGTGCAACTTTCTTCCAGGGTAATGAATGAGGATTGTGGCAATGAAAGCACTGGATTGCACTTATTTATTGAAAATTAACAGAAATGAAGGTAGGATTTAGAGTAATTAAAATGGAAGTGCTAGAGATATGAGGTTATTATAGTTTGAACTAGTGAACTGCTACCTTTCTTCCTCTTTCAGTTTTATTAGAACAATATCTACAGTGTTGCCTAATGGCTATAACTGGGTAACTGCTCATGGCCTTTGGTCAAAGGAGGGGGCTCTCAAAAAGCATCTCAAAGGTTGTCAGAGGCTGCTTGTGCCAAGGCTGCTCATCACACATTGCTCAGTGCTCTCACTTGTTCTGGACATTTGTTATCTGTTCTGTCATTTGGGATCTGGGATCCATGGTTTGGAGTTCTTGGAGAAAAGCATCCCTTTTTATGGATGGCATCCAAACATGAGGAATCTTACTTAGCATCAAAGATTTAGTGTTATGAATAATATATGTTTAGGAGGCTGAAAATCAAGCAAAATAGATACATGTAATTCCAAGAAAATATCTCCAAGGCCATAGCATAAGACTGTTTTATAAGGGGAATTTGGAAACTCTTGTCTATTTTGCCAAACTTATAAAGATTAGCTGTAGTAAATAAATAAAAAAATGCCCTACTTAAGGTCTTTGCATCTTTTGCAAGTTTTATATGCTTTCACTGGAGGCAGTGCTTAAAGTTGCTTAGCACCCAAATTATTTGCAGTAGTTTTTCAGCCACAGCATCCTTCAAAGGCATCTGCAGAGATACATCCAGGAATGCATCCAACCATTCTAAGCGCTTTGACGCTAAGTAAGATGTCTCATGTTTGGATGGCATCCATAAAAAGGAATGTTGTGCAATTCCCAAGTTCTAAGAATTCCAAACCATGGATTGCATTGTGAAAGTTCTCTTTAAACCTTGTAAGTGAAATATGTTGTTGGAGGTATCTTCCCTGAGGATTACTGGCAAACACCTTGTGTTTATGAGGGTACCACACAATTTAGACAGCACAGACAGGATGTTTCTTTCATTCTAATTTGTCTTTGTACAAGGTTTATAACATTCCCCCAAATTAAATCTTGGTGTGCAATTCTTCATGCTTGTTCTACTCTCAGAAGTGAGTCTTTTTCAAAGGACTTCAAAGAAGACCATTTTAGCTCCAAGTGTGCTGGGCGTGAAAAAGGATTGTTTTGACACACTTTTATGCTCTGGTTGCTCCAGAAGCATTTAAATCTGAAAACTGCAATTGTGATGGGTAGGACTCGGCATCTCAGATAAGGTGTTACAAGCACTCAAAAACAACATTAAAAGGACATGAAGGTTGTACAGTTAAACACCTGCCAAAAAACAAATTAGGCAATGACAGAATGAACATTGATAGTGAATCTTTAGTTCAGTCCTGCTGTGTATAGGTTAGGACAATTTTGAAGGGATAAGGTACTATTTTTTTCATGTACTGTCTTTTTCTCTCTCGGTATTGTCTTTCTGTCCTGCATCTGTGTTATCACATTTGTCTTTCCAGATACAGTTTTCTCACCCAGTCATTCCTTGCTTTATCCTTCCAGACTTCTCATTTCCACCTCATCCCTAACATTTACTTGCCTAACATTCTTACTTCACCTTCACTCCTGAATGTCTCAGTCTTCTTTTTTTTCACTCTGCTGTCTTAAATGTTTTTCCTGCTGTTGGCCAAGAAAAATGAAACTCTAAGGAATGACAATGATAAAATCCACATCATATTTTATATGTACTTTTCTTAAGGTGCAGAGAACTGATTTCTGTATGAGAATATGTTTGGAAGTAAACTTTTGAAGGCGAGGCTATGGGGAATCCTTCCAGACTGTTGCCAAAGTCAGCTGTCTCCCATTAGTTTGTCTTGCAGCTCCTTTTGTGATGCTATGTGTTTTGGGATTTCCAGTGGGGATTCAGCTACTTTATTTCAATTAAAGATATGCTGAGTTTTTAAAGACTCTATTAATAGATGAAGTTAAGATATTAGAAAGGTCTTTTGGAAGATGCTATCCGAAAAAAATCGGAGACAAAAAATATAGTTGGTATTCCTCACATTTTTGTGTTTCACATCTGAGCGTGCTGATTTTGTGTGCAATGAAACTAAATGTTCCTTTTACTTGCCTTCGTGTTCTCCATCCTTTCTCTCTGTCTTTTTAATAAACTGATTTTTTTCTGTGGTCTCTTAAATTAGTTTCTGCCTTTGGGAAAGATTACTATGTTTATGTGGCATCAACTGGAACAAACTCTTGCAGATTTGAGGGGCATCACTGTTCTGTTCTCTGTACTCCTGCTATGCCTAGACATCAATGTGCTGGGAGGTGTGAACACGCTGAGCGCAAACCAGTGAGCCTGGCTCACTGGGTGAATTTTAACTTTAATTTAATTTGAAAACTTCCAGAGCTTTCTTACTGACACTGCAAAAATCTGACTTAAATTCCTAATTTCCTACACTGTAAGTAGATCTGGCTAATTTGTTCCCCAGCTGTTTAAATTGCAAAGGGGGCTGCCATTCTGTGTTAAAGAGAACTGGAAAAGATGGAGCCCAAGGAAGATCTGTGTAATGATGAAAGTTTGTTCCAGTTCAAAGCTGCTGTTGATATTGGGTGTGATTCAAAAACTCTTGATGCCAGATGCAATGCTTCCGTTGATGTAATCAGATTTCAAATCAGGGCCGGTGTGTTCAGCCCACTACTCCTTTAGCTACTGCTCTGCTACCTGATTCTCTGGGAGGATGAGCTGTGCCAGCAGCATTTAGAAAAAAAAACCATTCCTACTTACCCTCTGCCTTAGTATTGTATGCAAGAGATGCTCACTAACAGTTGTATAATTCACTCTCTCCCCCATTAATGTAATGTGAGATTTTTTTTTTCTTCTTCAGTCTAGCCTTGCTTTTAATTTGTTTTCCTCAGGCCAGATGTGCATGGTTTTGTGTGATCTGCAGGTGTTGTGGACCAGATCTGGGTGACTCTTACTGCCCCTAAATCTGAGCTGCTGGTTCATTCAGTCAGAAACTGATTTCTGGATGGCCCCTTTGGACTCATTACCTGAGTCTAGACATGCTTGGTGGCCTCATTATTGGCACTTTCTATACTTCTACATTAAATAAAAAGAAAAAAGAAAAAAAGAGAATGTTTTGAAAATCCAGGCAGTTGTATGAAAGATAATGGATTAATCAGGCTTTACAGTGATCTGCTCTGATATTATTGTACGTTAGACACTCAAGGACCAAATCATGGTCTTGGCAAGCCCCACCAGAGAGTGGCTGGCCCTGGGGCTGAGAGAAGATCTCTGGGAGAGAGTCTGGAGTTGGAGGTCTTCTATTTGACCCTGCTTGTCAGGGAAATGTGCCTCATTGGACAGTCTTACAGCTGAATTGGTTTCTCAGTTGCCTTATGATTTATATTAGCCTTTGTGGTTGCTGATCATACTGCTTTCTTTTTTGCTTCATCTGCCTGTTTTTTCCTGGTTTTATCTGTCTCTGTACTGCTAAAAGTTCCCATTTGCTCTTCCAGTCTACTTTTAGAGGGAGCAGTATGGAGACCCCTGTCAGATAATCTGTCTGCTGGTTAAAAAATTCTGCTGCCCTTAGCTAGGCAATGTCTTATATCAGCTTGGTGGGCAAAAACACAAAGATACTTCTCCTGCTGTCAGAAAAGAGCAAGTATTTCACCCTTTCCAATATGCAAGCATTTCCTCTATGATTTTTAACAATTGTTGATAGCAGTTAAGCAGTTATGGTAAAACTTTTCTTTATGGACTGTGTACTATTTTGGGCGTTGTGCTGGTGGGTGAAGAATTCTGGTATAAGTCATTTTTCTATTCTGAATCTCTTCTCCCACATATAAAAGGAGAATAAAAATACTGGCTGGCTTTCCGAGATACTTTGAAATCCACTGTTGAAAAATGTTACTTAGAAGTTGGACATTATGATCTATAATTATAATCAAACCTATATAAGCATTATATGGGAAAAGGCAGCCTGATAGCATATATGGTTGTGAGTGTAAAGAAACTAGGAAATTACTCCTGCTGCTGTAGACAAGGAGGCATTTTTAAGTACAGATATTAGCTCTTCATTGTGTCAGCAATGCAGAGAACCTGGGGAGGTGTGTTGCTACTTGTTAAAATTCCTTCCTGTATTTAATTGCTCTGCCGTGATTTTGCATTAGCATAATCCTTTGACCTAAATATGAAAATATCAGCAAAGGCATGAAAACTGAAATCAGGTTTCAGAGTTGACTGTCCTGCTGTACTTTGTGAATGGCATTAGTGGGTGGAGATGAGGGGGACAGTAGGAATTATTCCCCCAAAAAATCTAGAACTGTACATCAGAACCAAACTTATTTTTTGAAGATATAACTTTTTGTTTGATGTATGCAATTTTTACTTGTATTGAAGAAATATCTTCTGGACTATGAGAACCTTGGAAGTACTTCTGGGCATGAAGTTACTTCAGGAAATCCTATCTAAACTATCAGTTTCTTACTGGCTTACAAAAGTAAAAAAGGTTTTGTTAGCTCGAACAAAGTGCATTGTTACTGTTGATTTAAAAAGTATTTTGAGTTCATGAACATACCCAAAGCATAAAGTGTCAGCTATGAATCTTAGTTGTTTTGTGGTTTCAGGTATATGAATGGCATAGATCCTCATGCAATTCTATAGACGAACAAGGTTTCAGACCTACCTCCAAAACTCCAGGTGCTCCTTTTGCTGTTGTCACTTCCCTTGCTGATCTTGCTTGGACACCTCAAGCAGTCCAAGGACAAGCAGCTGTCTGAGGTTCATCAAAGGTTCATCAAAATGAATGTCTTCTCCCTTATTAGATTTTTATTTTAGTATTAATTGGTTTCAACCTCTGGCATCAGTGCGGTAAATTTAAACCCCCTCAAATCTCTTAACTTCATTGAGTACCTGTTACAAAGAATAGCCCCATATGATTTTCTTCTTTTCTGTGGAAACGAAGTAACTGTAATGACTCAAGCTCCTTTGTTAAAGGAGCAATAAGGTTGCAAATTGCACAATTCATCAATCTGGATATACTTGTTCAACCCAGTTCTGTTCTCCTATTTGTCTGCATCATGATACTGGCTTATAGTATTTCACTTGTACAAAAGCTCAGAACAAACCCTTGTTTCCAAGTGAAGTAGATTACATGCAGTATAAATCAAGATAGTCTCAGCTTCAATTTACTATTTCTTTTTTCTGAACTACAACCCTTTCTTGCTGCTGATAATAATAATAAAGTGACTGCAAGGTAAAACTAGCTTCTTTGAGGTTTTGAAAGACTTGTGACCATACTGTGTTACATATTTCAAATACACCTGAGGAAGCGTGGTGGATTTCCCTGATGGGGGATCAGGACTGGTGTGGGAACACAGCACAATCAGACTTGTTAGAACCCCTCTTATATATTTGTTTTTTATTAGTAGACTTGAGATGTTAATGGCAGAAAGCTATTTCCTCTATTAATTCACTTACTCTTTTGTGCAGGTCACACATCTGCACACAGCTGGAGCAGCAGTGAGGTACCAACACTGGAGTACACTTACTCAGAAGTGGATGGTCATCCTGGGCACAACTGTGCTTTCCAGCAAGGTGTTTGGAAACTCCTTTGAGGCACCTGTAATCAAGAGGTATGTGTCACACCTGTAGTTCCTCGCTGCATGCAGCAGCTCATTTCCTCTTTTGGCAGGGTCGAAGTCATCCCATCACTGGTTGATGGGTGTAGTATCCCATGGACTCTCTCCCCCCAGCCAATTCCCAAGGGCCTTGGAAAGACTTACCATAGAGTTTATTCCTCCTGAGTACAGACAAGACTCCTCATGGACCTCTGCCTCACTCATGAGAAATGTATGTGCCATGAGATAGCACAAGCAAAGTCTCTCAGAAACTGGTACATTTAAGAAAAAAGGCTGATGAAGGTGCCCATCTAAAAATGCGGGAATTGGAAGGTGAGGCATCAGCCTTTTGTCTTAAGTGTACCAGTTCCTAGGAGGCTTTGCATGTGCTCTCTCATGGCACATAGTTTCTCATGGTTTTCATGTGATGGTCCCTCCATCCACATGTGTAGGTCCCTTGTCCCCCTTCAGGGAGGCTGGTGCAGAGGGGTTTTGTGGCAGGAGCAGCGCTGCTGCTGAGCCATCAGCTGTTACTGAGAGAGACAGAATGTGCGTGGGAGAAAGGAAGATATGACCCTGTTGTGTAGGTGGGGAACTGGGCTGCAGCGTTTTGCTGATTTGCCTCACCCCTGGCAGGAAGCCGGCAGCAAGGCTGTGAACTGAGTTCAGGATGTCTGTGTCCTCCTGGCTCAGCCTTTCACTCTCGAGAACAACTGTCTCTGCAGTTTTCAGCTCCTGTTGCTCTTCTTGCTCTGCTGCAAGATATGCAGTTACAACACTCTTGCTTTTCTGGATATGCTGGTATTCTGGAAGTAGACTTCAGTGTTTGAGGAAAACATCAAAATATTTGAGATTGGGTTTCTAGGGCCTGGTTGGCACACTTACTGGGACTCAGTCTAAGGTGTTTGTTCCTTTGAATGAACTAGAGACATTTCTTCTAGTCCTTATTCCACAAATTGTGAATAGAAAAGGAGCCGCCCAAAGGAGATGTGTCAGGTATCTGGGGAGAACAGTTGCCTAGAAGAGTCTGTTTTCCCTGGACTCTTTCCCTAGACTCTTCTACTCAACATATCTAAATTAATTAGAAGAAAAGAAAAAAAAAGGCTAAACACTTGTAAGAAATCATATCCAAAAGGAAGACTCGAAAGGATTAGTAGAAAATTATTATTGAGGCCACGATTCATTATAATGTGTTTTGCCAGAGTCACTTTGCTTTACCAGTCTTTCCACTGTTCCAAGTGCTGAAAACAACAGCTGACAAACCAACATTTGTTTTTATTTCACTTTAGATATTGTTAATATTTCTTTAGGTAGCAGTGACAATTGTACTTCAGTGTTGTCATGGTGTCAGGATTAGGCTCTGATGAGGATCTGAGTCGTGAGCAGGCCTAGCATTGTAACTTCATGTTAACCTTTTCCCTAGCTCTTTTTTTTCAGTCTCTGAAAGTTCATTAGTTTTTATAGATGAAAGACTGTGTGGAAGTTTCTTTAAACTTTAGGTAAATTCCATTCATGGAATTCACTGAATCAAAAGCCCAGAAATTCCTTTAAATACCAGTAACTTCAGTAATTTGGAGTTATTCTTCACTGAATTGTCTTAGTTAATTACTGTCATATTTAAACCAGGTTTTGGTTGACCAAGGACCATTAAAATACACTTTGTGTTAGAACAGTATATTTAAAAAGACTTGACAGAACTGTTTCTTCAACTGTCTTTATGCTAGTTGAAAGAATTTCATTTGAAGTTCCTAGTCTTAAAAATACTCTTGAGACTCTCACTCTCTTTTACTGATAGACTTAGGAGTGATTACAATAATAAAAAAATAAACTTGTTGTTGTAAGCCATACCTACATGGAGGACATTATTCAGAACAAGAAAGGATTAGATAATTAAACTCTATGTAATTAACTGAATGAGAATGTCTTCTTGAAATACAAGAGTGGGATGACCTCTAAATTTGGTAAGTAAATGACCTATTGCTGACACTAAGAGGAAAATAATAAAATAAAATTAATACAGGTATCTTTGCCTGAAAGGAAATTTCCCATTTTATCACTGTTTGAGTGTAGTTTTACTGGTTTTGAATATGCCACTTGCAGCAAATAGTTCTCCTGTTTAAACATGAAAACCCACTGGCCTTTCTGGGAATTTAAGAAAGGGAAAATGACACCAGAACTTGGCCGACCACAATGTATACGATGATGTTTTGGTTGTCAGATGAAACACGTTGGAAAATATAAGCAGATGTATTTTGGATTAGGAAAATTTGTGTCCTCACCTAAAAGGAAAAAGAAATCCTTGGATCTTTGTTTTTGGAGCTTAAAAATGAGAACAAATTCCAGTCTATACTGAAAGATTTAGCAAATTCATGTCGGTTTAGAAAATCAGAAAATTATAACTACAAGAGAACACTGTGATTATTTTCTCGCATGTAATTCAATGGGGACTCATTGCTCAGGGAAAGTCATATGATCAATAAAGTCTTGTTCTGTTTAATTATTATAGAACAACTTGACAAACTTCTGAGCCAATTTCCCCACACTGCCTCAAACTTGGAGTAGATAGAAAAGGCATCAAGTTGATTTAATGCATAGCTATGGATGAGTAGTCAGAAATGGAAGGAGAAATGTGGAACAGTTCTGTCAAAACCCTTGATCATGCGAAACAGGTAAGTACTAGACTACTCTGAGATGTGGAGATTGTTTTTAGTGCTGGTACTAGATTTGCCTAAAGGTGCAATCAGTAAGAGATAAGTGCCTTACCACCCTTAAAAAGACCTGAATTTTAGACAGTAATCCATTCAACATACACAAGTGATTACTTGTGTATGTTGAATGGATTACTGTCTAAAATTCAGGTCTTTTTAAATCTGTGAAAGGCTGTGTTTGTGCTGGGGCCCTGAGGGCACTAATAGACCTCAGTGACCAGCCTTACCTGGAACTTCCAGTGTGTTTACCCCCTGCCCTGGGATACAGGGGGGAATACTGCTCTGTAGCACAGCTGCAGGGATGCCTTGCCTGCCTAGAGATTCACTTTTTCCAGAGCTCAGGTTATGCACTGGCAGCTTGGCTTGGACATACCTTATTGCCATGGCATTGCCACATGACTGGGACCCCCAGCTGGACCTGGATCTATCCTGCTCCACAGCTCAGGGGGGTGGACAGGCTCTGGCTGGTGGGATTCTGCCCACCTGGTCTTACAATTAATCATGTTCTGTGGGCTTGTCTTTCAGTCCATTGGCTTCACAGAGGTGTTTGAATTACATGTGATACCCAACCATTAAACAATTAGTGCTAGATAAGCAGGAGCACATGCATGGTGGAAACAGAATTTCCCATTTTTCTCTAGGATTTCACATTATTTGAGGGGTTTTTTTTAACCTAATTTTCTTTCCTGAGCTTTGGCTGTTTCAAAGACTTTCTTGCAGGCCTCTTCTATTATAGATCTTCATTACCCATGTTCTAAAGACCAGATATAATCTCTTCATCTATCTTGTGTGGCTATTACTGCCTGCTGCAGCAAATCAGCACAGCTTTAGCAGCTTTAGATGGATATCTATGTAATCTGTTCATGGGCTGGCCAGCAGAATCCCACTACTCCAGTACACTGATCCTTCACATTCATCATGTGAATATTCAAGTGCTCAGATTTCACTAATGGAAGTGCTCTGGAGAGAAGATGATGAACTCCGAGTAAAACAAACATTAATCTTTGGCTTTGAGGTATTTGCTGAAAACATTTAGAATTGTGTATCTATCTGATTTTAAAATTTCCAAGTTGAAACATATTTGGCTATTTACATTAGTTGGAGGACATGGTCAATAAAGTAGTACTTGTGTGAGGGAAGTTTCAGTGGAAGTTAATTGCAGGTAATTAAGAAATAGACGAAGTATACCATAATTGATCCTAATGCCACAAAATTAATGAGAATTTTGTCACGGATTTCACAATGGACCAGACTTCAAAAAAGACATATCTGCCTTTACAGAGAGGAAATTTCCTCCTGCTTAAGCTAGTTTCATGTTACTAACCATTTGCTGAAATTGTTTTAGCAATTAAGAATGTATGAAAAATCAAATACAAACCAAATATTGTCAGTGTGACAATTGTCAGATTTTGCTTTGTTCAATTCTTCTTTTCCTGTAACTGCTGGCCATATCAGCTAGTATCACTAGTTCTCTGTGGCTGAAAAAGTCAACCTGATTGATGGGATACAGTTCAGTTGGGAGAAAAATCTGCAGTCAAAAACTGATCACAAAGTAAGTTATACAATGAGTCAAGCACTTGAGAATGAAAATACTAAGCTTGCTTTTTGTGAGTGGAAGAAGGATATGGAAAATGTGCCTTCTCCTTAGGGAAGAAGTTGTACATTTTCTAATGATGCTTTTCATTGTAAATGTTTGTTTCAAATCAATATATATACTAGAAATATCAAAAATTCTATAAAGTTTTAAGGTTCAATTATTTCAAATCAATAGGGGTGTAAAAATAAGCACAGTCCATTAACATTCTTTGGTTTTATTACACACAAGAATTTTGTTCTGAGTTTTGTTTTTGGTTTGTGTTTTTGGGGTTTTTTTTGGTTTGTTTTTGGTTTGGTTTTTTTTTTGGTGGATTTTGACTATCTGTTATGTTTTGTTTTAGTCAAATTAAGACCTTCAAATTTGTCAGAATGCAAATCTGTGAGAATTTGGTAAAGAGGGGAGATGTTACATGGCCCAAGGTGCAAATGGACTTCTCACTCTTGAGTTGTCATGCCTAATTTTATTCTTACTTAACAAAGCCTCTGGATTTTTAACTGTGGTTCATAACCAAGTGTGGAGTTCAGGACATAGAATTATTGGAGGCTGTATTTAAAAGGTCTGAAATTTGCAAGACAAATTTCTGCAGATCTGAGGAGTGAGTGATCACAGATGGACATAGGGCTGAAGAGGAAATGAAACACAAGAAAAGAGTGAGAAAAGTAGTGGCTGTAAGCAATGAGGAAGTTCCTTGGTCCTTATCACACTGAGTGGAGATGTGAGAGGAATGAGCTCTGAAAAGGCTGAGATAAACCAAAAACCAGAGGGACAAACAGTCAATTCCTCAGGAAAATCAAATCACTTTGGTCTTATGGGGTTATATTTTCATATTTCTAACACATGAGAATAACCACTACTCAAACTGAGAAAGTTGCTCATATCCTGTGGTGGAACAATCAGCTCCAGGCATTAGCTCCAGCAGAATTTACTTTTGCTAAATAAATAAAAACCGCATTAGCTGCCAAATAAAAATCATTATCACATGAGTTTCTATTATTGCTTAGTCTCTGGTGTATGGAGTAGTTGTTACTAATTTATCTCACATATCTCACACAGCCCAGCATGTGGCTGATAATGGCTTTGGGCTGGTACCAGGCAGGATCACGATGTGTGGCAAAGTCACATCTCTAGTCTGTGTACTGAGCCACTCTTGAAAGCACACCTCAGAACCACAGCCATCATTCAGCATCCTCCCTACAAGACATTCTTGGCCTTCTGAATTTGCTTACAGCAGTCCTTTCACCCTTTGGGTCTTCTTCAGGCAATTTAATTCATGAAACAGACAAACAAAACATACTGTAGATGCTTTCATAATTTCTTTTCTGTTTTTTAATTCTTTTTCTCCAGTTAGTCAAATTTCTTTTCTGCTGTATATTACTACCCATACAATGCAGAACAGTACAATTGTAAGACCAGAGGGCTGCAAAAAGCCAATTTTTCCCCTTGTGTGCAATTTTTTTTTTACTTTTGCTGTTCAGATCCCCAAAGGAAAAGGTATGCAATTTCTCTTTATGTCATGTTTAATGCTAAATGTAGTCTGCAATGCAAGATGGATGCTGCTGTTTGGGGTACTCCTTCCAATTTATGTTGTAACTCCTCAAAAATTATGTAAAAGTGATGATGTACCAACTGCTGGGAAATGATATAAAACTCCCATTCATTCCAGAATATGAAAAGTTGCTCCAAGTGTTCATTTCATTTATTCAAAAAGGCTTCCTTATTTATCTTGATTCCAACAAGACAAGAAATAGTTGGTTTGTGTGTGTCCTATTTCAGAGGCTGAACAATGCTGGAGGCACAAATTTTTCTGCCTGCTGTGTCTCTCATTCTTTTAGCCAGATGTCAAACAGGAGACTGAGAAAAACTTTAGGTGCTCTCAGGAATGATGGTAATATGGGAAGATGATAGAGCATAACTGGGTTGTACTCTTGGAGGTGAATTGCTATTGATTTTAGAGAATGTAGAATCTCATTGCAGGACAGGCATCTCTGCAGCCCTTGGCAGTTCTCTGCCACCTGCCTGCACGGGGCAGGGTGGTAACTCGCCGGCGGCTTTGCTCTCTCCAAGGAGGTGACTTGCAGCAGGCACTTCTGCCTTGTACATTGATATTTGTCCCTCTGGTTAGTCCTCCTCCCATTGCAACCATTAGTAGGCATTATGTTGACTTCAGCTGTGTTGCATTAGAGCAACATGGTGATGACTCTGTATTCAATATAGCATTGTAGCACTTAGTTTCATGTTTGAGGATTCTGTTGTAGATAAATAAGATATAGTCCCAATCCAATAAACTGGGAGCTAATATGAGCCCAGAAAATATTTCAGAAGCAGTTGAAATATAATTAAAATGTTTTTTATTTTTTTATTATTTTTTCCTTCTTGCCTTTCACTTGCAGACTGGTTTTAAAGAAAATTATATTTTTCTTACTTAATTTCATTTTGCACATAAGGAAAGAACAGAAGATAAAATATTTTTGCCAATGTTTTGCTTGTTTTCCCTACAGACGAAGAATTCTAAAAGAAAAAAAAAGGAATTAATTCTTTATCAAGAAGATAGAGTGTATAGATTTTAATTATTGTACAAATTTTAAAGCTTATCTGTAGTGTTCAGCTGCAGCAAATAATAGCGGCCAAGTTGCACTTTGTATGGTTGTATTACTATAAAGGACATAGGACAAAGGGAAATGATGGTATTTCTGGTTTAACTTTTATATGACCATGTACAGGAAATGTATGTTGTTCTAAATTGTTTCTTGGCATGGGTCTGTCTCAGCAGAAGACCCTTCTGTTAAAAGCTATTGTTTTGCTGGATAGCCCATAGATGTCTCATAAGCATATTCATGTCCTTTAGTCTCGAGAAAATATTTGTTTCCAGGCTGTACCAACACAAATTGTTTTTCTGTGTAGTGCATATATCTGCATAACTAAGGAAATATGTCACAAATAATTCTACAGGATGTAGCTTTCATTTTCTTCTGTGGTGATATCAAACAGCAGTATAATTATGAGGAGCACTGTGTAGGGATATCTTTAACTTGCAAAGACAAGGTGTCACATCTAATACAGAACTAATCTAATAGGGTAATGCAGTATGACAGCAGAGAGTTCAGACTCTGCGTGCTCAGTTACACATTGGAATACATGTTGGAACAAAGCAGGAGACAGAGTTCAGGAAGCAGAAGTCTTGTGAGATTTATAAAGCTATAAGTATAAAAATTATATTCTCCTGTCCTTTTGTTTTGCATGTTAGCAAAAATCTGGTAGCCCAGAATCTGAGTTGTTTTCCAAATTTATTGTTTTATTATTAAATCCCATGATATTAAAAAGTAACTGGCTTTTATCTCCTACTTGTGTAGCCAGGTACTAGATTGTGTTAAATGTACAGGTAGTCTTCACCTTATCTTCACTTGTGCTCATTTTTGTGATGCAAAATGCCATAAACATTGCATTCCAGGTTTTTTTTTTTCTTTGTGATTTAAAGTAATATCACAATAAAAATCTAGACAATATGGATGACCTGACTTCAAGAGGTGTTTTGGACCCCTCTCAGTAAGGCTTTGTATGTGATCAGTCTGAACTGCTGTCTCTGGCAGGCTCCAGGAACTCCATCATAGCTCCAAAAGGTTTCTGCTCCTGGGACAACCTCAGTGATGCACAGCTGAAAGAATAATTTATATTGTTATTAACAGATATGAATTAGAGAACTTATGATGCAGGCATTTAGGAGGATTGGAAGATACAAAGCAATGCTTGGATGCTTGAAGAGTTTGCCTTGATTAAGTGCAGTGACAGTGTACCTCTGTTCAAGGGCCAATTTTATGCAATTCAGCTTGACAGATAAACTAGAGATAAGCTATTTTTACACAATATATGCCGCTTGTTAAAAATGAAGAATTTCTGATTTTCTGAGACAGTTATGTCTCAGAAATACCTTGTGAGTCAACACAATTCTTCTTTGTGGCTAACTTTTTGTCATGTTTCTAGTTAAAGCATTCAGTACCAGCAAGGCAGGGAATGTATCCCAAACAAGGCTCATAACAATATTTTGGGAAAACTATTGAGTGAAAGGCTGTTTGCATGGTTACTTGTTGATACCAAGCATTAGCACAAGGAGAGCAAGAAGGTAAAGTTACCACATTTAAAGGCTAGTGTGCCAGTACTTTATAGCTGAGTCCAACTCCCCCATAAGTAAATAGTTCTTTTTTGCTAGAAAAGATACGTGATCACCACCTAGAACTTTATCAGTCAGGAGCAAATCATAAAAGTCGGTTTAGAGGAGAAGTAAAATTCCTCAATCCACTTTCCTGTCTGCATGTCAGGAAAGGTCTGTTTTTCTTTTTCTGCCCTTTCAGGGCCAGAAACTCCATTTTTTCCCAGAAGACCCAAATACTCCTGGAAAAGTTTGATGCAGCAGCTTCTGCCTACTAAGTGAAGCAATAGGTGTAACTGGGGGAGCATACAGGACCTGGTTGTATGGCTGGGGTGCAGCCCAGAGTCTTGTGGGATGACTCTTCCTTAGGCATTACCTTCTGGAGTCCCTGGATGTAAATCTTGGTACTAGCACAGCGGACACAGACTCCTTAGTTGCTATATATCTGTGTCCATCAGAAGCAGCTATGTCAAAAAGTTCCAGCATGGACAACATGGCAATGCTTTGTGGTCTGCAAACTGACCCGCGGGCTGTGCTTCTGGAACCCCTGCTCTGAAAAAGTAGTTTCTGCCAGAAGATGTTGCTTTCCAGAAAACCCATATGTAAGTAATTTCAGTATCCGAGGCTGCTCATAAACAACAGGCTGTTTCTGGAAGTCCTTTTTGGTATATGCGTTCTCACTCTGTTATCCTGGCCTCTTTCCCTCCTCCTTGATTTGTCACTTGAGAATCCACATAAAATGAAGAATGCAGGACGTTCAAAGGAAAGTTCTTGGAGCTGAAATGTTACAGCTGTTCTGTCTCAGTTGTCTTTAAATCAGTTTCAGTTTGTTTTAGTGCTGCTGAGGAGAGCTAAAAACCTTAGAAAAAATTGCTGTTGACATGTGTGGCAGAGGGTACTACCCCCTTGCAACACAGGAGGGAATATGAGTTCTTGAGAGTGGAAAGAACTGGGTGTTTTATTGCTTTATGTTAAGCATATATACTATGGGCACGAAAGTAGCTTGAAGTCTTCAAACCTAATGACTAATGTCCTCTTAGGACAATTTAGTATTAATTTTAATTTAATGAAGGCTCCTGGCTCTTCAAGGAGCCTTCAGACACCAATATCCTGCCTGATTTCATTGCTGGAAGATATCCTAACTGGTAAATTTGTACCACTGGTGTGTGGCTCAGAAGGGTTCTTTGCTGAAATAACATTTCACATACTAGGGAACATCAGGCATTCCTCTTTGAAAGGGATGCTTTCTCCTAAGTTTTACATACTGTACTTTTCTGAATTTTGATAATTTTTCCCCCTCATATCCACTAATTGGACACTGCAGCTGGATACAGCATGAAGAAAGAAGAAATGAAAAGTGAAAAAAAATCTATTTTAGCAGAGTTTGTCATGATCTCTGATGGAGAAGGCTGTGGGTTTGAACTCATTTAAAAATGAAATGTTGATGCACTTTTTATTCGTTTGGATGTTGCTGTATGTAAGATGAAATGCATCCTCAATCTCTCCTTTCTCTTGCCATCCAATTTGTAGACAGACAGACAAGCAGTCACAGATGTACCATCTACAGCTGAGATTAGATGGTTGTGGGGTTGTTTTGTGTCTTGTCTTTGCACGGGAAGAAGATAAAAACTGGATAAATGTGGGACCTTGGCATTCAAATATCTTTAGATACTTTTGGAAGAATCTAGCTATCTGTGGAACTGCACCTTGAAGATGGTGTCCAGCTGGTGGCAGGTTGGGTAGGAAAGTGCTCACTAGTTGACATCTGTCAAATTTAAAGGCCAAAACCAGAAGCAGAAACTGTGTGTGGTTAAGGATCCATTTGGAATGTTAGTCTTGCATTTCTCTTTTTTTTCCCTTGCACTTATTTTTTTAATCTAGTTGCCTTCTTTGATTAATTGAACATAACAAGGTTATTTAGAAGTGGAAATTTGATATCTCTACCGCATCAGACTCAACATTCATCCCCAAGACGTCTCTCTATCAGGGAATGACTTCTCAGGGTCAGCCTCAGGATTACATTACAGCTCCTGTCTGTGCTAGAACTGCTGTGTATCAGGAGGTCAGTGTAAATAGTGAAAATCTGTAGCCTGGAATAATCCAACCTGACACAGACAACCTAAGCCCACATTATAATTAGCATGCCAGGACTTAATTCCTTGCTGAAACACAGCGCTTCTTTCACTTGGGAATGTAAAAGTGCTTATAAATCTAATTTAAATTCCTATTTGAAAAAAGATGATCTGGACCTGGAGTCTCTTGAGCACTTAAAATCTCAAATATGGAAGGGTCTGTTCTTATACACAGGAAGATATTGATAATAGCAGATAGTTTGATAACATTATATTAAAAAAATCAATTTGTGAAACGATTTTACAAGAGTATTTTTGTTTATCTTGGTCAGGCTTAATTTTCTGCCTTGAGAAATCAGCACTCTTTAAGCACTCTTCACGGAAAGGCTGTTGCTGACCCTGCTGGTTTCTATTGAACTAGCTCCCCAAAACATAGTTAGCAAAGTAGTTACATTTGCCTTTTACTCAGCAGAAATTTCAAAGTCTCGGCCTGTCTCTAATTCCCAAACAATTACAAGAAAAGCCAGCTAAGGAGCAACACACTGGAACTGCCCCCGCGCCCCCAATCGTTCCGGCATGAGAAATGGTCTTGGATGCAAATACTAAGAGGACAGAAAGTGATATAAAAGTAGATAAAAAGATGTGAAACTTTTTCAGAAATGGATGCCATTTATACTTGAAAGAGTCATAATGGCAATGCTTCTCTGCACTTATATTAGGCATTTCATCTGAAGACCTCAAAAGGTGTTGAGGGAGTGAATTTAGTAGTACTGTAGTCTCCTTCTTCACCTTTAACAGGTTGCAATTGCAGTAGGGGAAAAAATAGGGATGGGCATTAACAGAATTTACAATGTGCTCTCCAAATTAGGCTGGCATTCTCTCTGCCATAAATGATCTGCTGCCACCTGACCTTGCCAGACTAGCTATAGCACATAGAAAATCATAGGTGCTGCAAAAACATGATCTGGTAGAAAACATTATGCAGGAGAAAGTCTACAAAGTTCTGTCACAGCCAGAGGTGCACAATGAAGCTGAGGTGCCCTCATGCCAGAGCTCTAAAATAGAAAAACCTACATGGGATCATAATATTGGTTAGTTGTCTAGACCTCTCTGTGTGCTCAAGGAATGGAACAGGCACTTTTATCTCACAGTTTCTATCTTAGATGTTCCTTTTAGCACCATTAACTGAAATGGTTAGGTAGATGTTTAAAGGGAGGTGAAATTATCTCCCCACCCAAAGTAAGCACTTTGTGGTATTATGACTAGGCTGAAAAGAGAACTTTTGATTTAGATCTTTTGATTCCTGAGTAAAGACTCTAGTAAAAAGAGAACATTAAAGTCATTATGAAGTTTTTTGAACTGCTGTGCTTAGTGCTGGACTGCAGGTGGTCTTTATGCAACGGGCATGCTGTGAGTTGTCTTAAACAACGAGATCCTACAGGGAACAAAGCAGAGAAGTAATGTCTTTGTCTAATGCTTGGACCGTGGCAGATAAATATTCAGGTCCCTGGAGAGTCATGATTCTGAATGTGTAAGCACATTTTATCTCTCTGTGACTGTGCAGTTAGGTGGCTGCTGGAATGTGAGGTTTTTGGGTTTTGTGTGGATGCAGGATCACCAACAGTGCTGTTTTGTGTGATGCTCAAGGAGTGTGGGCTTTTAGGCAGCTTGTTCTGTGTGGCCCTGAAAGACTTTCCAGGAAATGGGAATGACAGCCGTAGCATACAGAAGATGGAAAGGGCTGGGTTGAATATATTTTGTAGCTGTTTCTTGCAATCAGAGCAAGAATGAAACTGATCTGGTTTCTCAATACCTGATGGGGACCAAAGGAGGAAAGAAAATAGAGGAGAAATGGCCCAGTCTGAATTCCTTCAGTTAGTGAGACCTAATGAAGGTCTAGTGCTGCTCCTGCTGGGATCTATCAGCAGCTTTGAGGTAGCTAAAGAAATACCTTGTATAGAACAGCTGTTCCCTAGAAATGCCTCCTACTTGTTTGTAGACTGGAGTTTTATGATCTTTATGGATAGTAAAGAGTCTGCAGACCAAAAACCTCACTCAAGTTTATGCTGCAGTATCTAAACAGGTTAAAGGTGTGATGCTAGCAACCTACTATGTTAAAAGCTTCTGTTCTTTCAATAGCTTCCTGCATTGGAATTTTTTTTTTTTCTGTTGAGACTTCAGCCTGCACAGCTTTCTCAAAATGCTCCTAAAACACAAAATCTTGCATGCATTTGCAGAAGCAGCGGGTGCTGAGGAAGTGGCAGTTACAGTGCTGCCACCAATTTCAGTGGCACAGTAGGAATGGTCTTTAAGAGAGGAACTAGAATTGCAAGCACTCCATGTTCTTGGGAAACATTCCTTATTACAAAACAAAACTCCTTTCTTAGAAGGCTTAAAGTGAAGAAATAACTCCTTGCCAAGATAATGTCTGCTGCTCTTGGTTACTGGCCTCACTAGACCTTTCAGGAAAACCTTGGTTTAGGAATTGGTGCATTGAGCACTTTCGAGAGAGTATTTTTTAGGAAATGACTAAGCTGTGCCATATTAAATTCTGGTCTTGGCAGCTTAAAACCATTTGCTCAAGTGAGGGATTCAGCAGCCCTCTAGATTTCCCCTCCCTTTTGTGTATTTGTCCTATGTACTTTGGCACATTTTATCATCTTAATGTCTGTGTACCATCTTCTGGGAAGGTAAATATCTATTTTGCAGCATGACAAGACAATACTTCCACCAATAAAGATCTATAGAGATGTGCCCAAAATAAGTCACTGTTCAGAAGACTGAAATACTTCTGTTTGGTTTGTGTGCTCCATTTTCAGTTTTTACATACTTCTCTAAGGCTTAGACTTTTTTCCCCTGAAAGAAGCATTTAGAATATCCTGGCAGAGATATATTTTTTGGTGAACTATCTCCAATTAGGAGGCAGGCAGAAGTGGTTACTTGTGGAATTCAGACAGCATTTACAACCTGATTAATGCATAAGTGGCTTACTGCTTCTGTCTTTCTGTATTAGCACTGCATCTAGAGATCATAGCTCTGTGAGGCTGGTACTATACACACATGACCCCTTTACTACTGAGAAGATGCCTCGGCCCACAAATTAGAGGGAGCTGAAATGTTGTCTTTCTTCCCCATTCAGAGTTTTTGTCTCCCTCATTGTTTTATTATTTTGTGACTGGGAGGAGGCTGTCTTGGTCTGGGCTTGCTGTCCCAGGTCTCTTGTTCTCTTTCATTTTCTCTTGGAGACCAAGTGGAAGATATTTGTCAACAATAGCATAATCTTACTGACGCTTCATGGTTTTTTTCATAGTTTCAATTACTTCATGTCTTAAAAAGAAAGCAATGAGAGGGATAAATATCAGCACTGAAGCTGATGGCCTGGAGGTTGATGAAAGCTGGTGGTTGGGGTAGAGCTTTGGGGAAGCTCACATGGCTCTGCCCTGAGTATCCCAGTAGTGATCAGTCCATTGAATAACAAATTCAGTCATAAAAGAGAGCAAGTGAATTTATATTAGAAAGTGTATTAACTGCATGATGTTTTTCTGGGTCATTCTGAATGACATACTTTGAGAAAACCTTCTTTGGTTTCGTTTTTCAGAAACATTTGCTACAGCCCTCCGGTATCTTCCAGCGACTTACTGTTAGTGATTTCATCTTATGCTGTATGACTTTTTAGTAATATACTGGGAATTTTTTCTTTTTATGGTGGCTTTTTTTTGTTCTTCTGTTCAGACTGAAGAATTCAGAGTCTGGGCTTCCCTAGAGCTTCAGCTATATTATTATCTTATTTTGCTGTTCCATCTCAGCTGCTAATTGCATTTTCTGTCTTTTTGTAACAGTGGGATGAGCTGTTCTTGTCCCACTAGAAGTCTGGTTTCTTTTAGTTTATTTAATACCTTTTCCACTTAAGAGAGTTTATCAGTTCCTTAAGCATTCGGCTACGTTTTATTTGCCTTATTGTCTGTCTTGGTATTTAATAAACCTGGTGCAGTGCCTTCCCGATGGATTTCCTTTGCCTCCCTGGTGAACCATCTTTTTTAGCAATTAGAGAGAGTGTGTTTCATTGGTTTCCATTTGTTTGGGCCGATGGGTTCTTCCCTGCTGTTTGCCTGGCCCATTGCGATGCCAGCTTAGCCACTTTTCCCCAGACTGATTATCTGTTTTCTTGTCATAGCCTTCCAGAGCTTCAGCTATTTTCTAAATGTTCGTCTTGAAGTTTTTCCTGTTTTCCTGTTAGCTTGCTCACAGGGACGCAAAGTGATTTTTCCCAAACGCAAACTGAATTTTTCGTGCTCTAGCCATATACATGCACTTATTATAAAAGCCTTGTAGCATCAAAGATGATTCAATTGTTGTGACAGGGCGACTTCAGGAGTCTCCCAGCTCTGCTGCTGTGGTTGACCAAGAAATGGGCCCTGAGACAGACCAATAGCTATCTTATGTGTGCCTGAGATGGGCTTAAATGCTGGGGTTTTTTGCAGTGACACGCAGATAGCCTCCCTAAGACCCTGATGGCAGCTGACCTTAAAGCATAGTGCACTGAAACACAGTGTTACAGACCCACCTGGACACTAACTCACAGTGTTCCCCCCCAAAAGAAAAGGAACCAGTTCTATGTAGCAAAACCAGAAATGATAAGCAAGAAAACAAGAAGTTCGTCAGCACTGAAATGTAAAGTCATATTCTTAAAGCATTTGTGTGGCTGTGTTTCTCACCAGCATGCTTCAGGGAAGTTGAGGTTTGGGAAGCTGAAACACAGGCTTGTATATTTAAACTTTTATGGTGCTCCTCTGAAATCCATGGCAGAATCATATCTCTTGAATACATAGAGTTGTGAGGTATACTGACCTCTGGTTCAGATTTTCTGGACTGCATCTTTC
Source organism: Irena cyanogastra (assembly GCA_013397155.1). NCBI lineage: Eukaryota > Metazoa > Chordata > Aves > Passeriformes > Irenidae > Irena > Irena cyanogastra. Next base: position 237,650 of record VWZV01011460.1, on the reverse strand, counting down.
ATCATTGTCATCCACATTCTGCCATAAGTCATCACAATCCTTATTTTGTGCATCTCTACATGGAGGACAACAGAATAAGTCTCAGGGAGAAGTTATGCTGTGTGGAGCTTCATCAGCATGGGCACGTCACTGACCTTCTGCCAAGCTGGTGCAAGTCACCTCTTGTGAGCTGTGTTTGCTGTTGGTTCCTTGAGTTCATCTGTTACAAGCTCAGCATTGTACAGTCAGATCAAAGTGCTGTGTGTGGAGGATCAGTTTGCAGGGATAGGCAGCATCTGTAAAAGCTTCCTGATCTGGGATTTTGTACTAACAACTGAATGAATCCAGTTCCTTTGATCAGTTTGTTTCTTTTTGTTCTTATAAACCCTTGCATTTTTTTCTCCCCATGTCCATGTCTAAACATCTCTCTTTAATTTTTCTGCATAAAACTTCTAGGAGGTAAGGTTGTAGTTGAAGCTTGGAGAGTTGAAATTACTCTAAGCAGCTTTTGTAAGGCATTTGTGAGAGGACAGGGACAGAATTTAGGACTTTAGAGACTTGACACCAGCACTGTTATCACTGCAGTGCTCCAGTCATTTGGGAGAGCTTTCCTTCTGGAGATTTGCCTTATCTGTCTTTTAGGAACTTGCTGCTGAGCTTTCTTTAGTGCAATCCTGAAGTACCCCTTCTAAAGATTTCTTTCGAACCACTGATTTTTTTTGTGATCTTGTGAGTTTAACTCCCTTTTATGATAAAGAAGCATCATGATTGCAGACTCAGATAATGGTTGAGGTTGGAAGGAACCTCTGCAGGTCATCATCTCCCTGCTCAAGCAAGTTCACCTAGAACCAACTCTAGCCCATAGCTGGATGGCCTTTTAATATCTATGAAGATAGAATTCCTTGGGCAACTTATGCCAGTGCTTGGTCACCCTTACAGTAAAAAATTGTTATCTAATGTTCAAAGGGAACCTCTTGTGTTTTGGTTTGTGTTCATCACTTCTTGTCCTATCACTGTGCTCCACTGAAAAGAGCCTGGCCCTGTTGCCTTTGTACTTTCCCCTGTGGGTATTTATACACTTTGATAAGATGCTCCTGAGCTTTGCCTTCTCCAGACTGGACAGTCATAGCTTCTCAGCCTTTCCTTATGGTAGAGATGCTTCAGTCCCTTCCTTGTGTTCAAACCCTTTCTTTGACTTTCTCCGGCAGGTCTCACTTGCGTTGGGGACCTACAACAGCACTGCAGTTGTCTCACCAATGCTGAGTAGAAGGGAGGAATCACTTTCCTCAGTCTGCTGCCAGCACTCCTCCTAATGCAGGCTGGGATACCATTAACCTTTGTTGTGGCAAGGGCAACTGTGTTGTCTTGGTTTTGAGAAGGGTTTTTGGGGTTGTATCTTCCCTCCTGAAGGCTGTTTGTAGGTCTGTGTTCTTAAAAAAAATAACTGAGCATCTTTTGACAGAAACATTTTTTTCAAAAAGTTAGTCAGTACATTTAAAAGAGTGTTATAAAAGTAATAAAACCTTCAGGGAAATCTGGCAGAAAATACTTCCATTTTGTTTTTTAATTCTCTGGTTTTAATGATGCCTTAATTTCTACAGCTTTGACGGCTCCACGATGTCTCAATTTTCAGTAGAAAAAGGTATTAGAAAATTGCTTTTAAGGAATCTGTTTGAAAATAAAATAAACATAATATTTTTTCTTTTGCTGAGCAGCCAGAAATGTTACATAGCTGCAGACTGCCAATGCCACTTCCTCTAGAGAGCATATGTAATGGTTTTTGACTTCTCCCTTGCTTTAGCCTATTTGGATTCCAATTTTTTTATCGCATAGTGTTGCTTCAACAAAAATAACATGCAGCTTATTAGGGGAATTGTCTTTATCTTTTGTGTGGCTGTGAAGGAGATGACAGAACAAGAAATTTCACTGCCAGTCCCTCAGTAGAGAGGAGAGGTAATATCATCCTGTGGACCATGTGGAGGGGTATACAGAGGTCTTCAAGAATATTTTGAGATTGTATTTCTGTAGGATGTGGTAGATATATTAAAAATGAATATTCCTATTACATGCATGTTCCTACTACATCATGTATCTCTAAGAATGGGCTCTGCCAGACTGAGAAATAGCACAGAAAGTCTTCAGTTTCAGTGTTCAATCTTTGTATTGTAGGGGAAAAATACATCTATATACCCCTATCAGTGTAGGTAAACCTCAATGATGTAATTCTGAGAACTGAGTCCTCCTGAAGGTTCCTTGTTAGCCAAACTTCAAGGTCATTGGCAGCTATGAATCTCCTGTCCCTGAGCTGTAAATTGAGTACATCTATGAAAATGATCAAGTAGAAGATGAAAGAAGTATTCACAATGTTCTGCGCTTCTGTTTTCCAATAGCGATGCAGACAAGTATCAGAGTTGAATGTGAGGACAGAAAAAAAGAACATTTGGAGGTGAAATTTGGAATGAAGCACAGTTCCTTAGAGACAATGGAAAATCTCTGTTGAAGGAATGCGCTGCTGATTAGAAAGGGAGGTCAAAGAAGTGGGGTGTGAGGAGAAGTAAAAGATGGTTTCCAGGTCTTTGGGGAGTGAAGAAGGTGAGGGTGGCACAGAGAGCACTGTGCAAAGTGTTCCTGGGAAAAATCCCAGTTTGGTTTGGAAACACTCCTTAAAACCCAATGCTACTTCAGACATCCTTTATCTGAACAGGGCTCAGGAAACCCCTCCCTCTACCCTTGAGCACTTGGCCTATCAGACCACCCCGACTCCAGAAAGTTTGATGAAAGACTGAAATCAGCAGGGCATTGTTGAATTCCTTGCAGCTAGAAAGAGTTTCATTGTGTTTTGAGTGGAAATTTTGAGATTACTTCTTTTAGGTGGAATCTACTTGTGTGTGCATCCCTGGAGCAGCATGAGTTGATGAGGACACACCTCTACTGAGCAGCACAAACCAAAGCACAGGAAGCAGAAGACCTGTATCCATTTCTCACCTCTAATTTGTTTCTTAATTTTGAATTACTTTCATGATTACATTTCCAGAGCTTGTCTTGTTTATCTATATGATATATGACAGCACCTTTATAAAGTTTACTTCACAGAAGGTGGTACTCAAAAAGGGATATTACTGCATAGTGGTTGGTAGAGAGAAATTAAGTGACTTTAAGTAAATGCCTGATTTCTATCCAGAAGTTTTGTATGGGAGCTATTTATACTACTATTGTTGAGTAGGAGCTCTACATTATGGGGAGGCTTAAACTGTTCTTTTTCTATATTTCCTTTAATTTTACTCTGTTGTTAAAATCTTGATAGGCTAACAATACACGGTCTAGATTTCTATAACAAATAACTGCAATATACAGCCTTGGAAAGCTTCTGTTAAAAAAAAAAACCAACCAAAAAACCAACAAACTCTAAATCTTTTTTGATGCATTATTTTCCACATATGTTTTAAACAATAGTACTGGATATTCAACCTATTATTTTACATTGGAATTTACACCCTTGTTCTAAAATTTCACCTTAACCTAACAATTGCACCTAGCTGTAATAAATTTTCAATAAAAATAAAAAATATGATAAAGATATAAGAATAAAATATCAGAGGGTTATAGGACTATCTAAATTCAATATGCTTTTCACATAGTTTGTAGGAACTGCCACTTTTAATCATAACCATACATCTTGAAAACTCTACTTGGTTTCAAATAATTTAGTGTTGCAAAATGGGTCATGAAAACTCCTTGACCTGAGAGTTTGCCAGTTTAGAGAATGGAAAATCAGGTCTAGGAAATGTAAGGGTATTGAAATGTTTATAATATATTGAATAAATTGTGTTAAACTCACTAAGTGCAGATTCACAAACACATCAAGTTTATTCCTACAGCTTTGACTGGCTGCTTTACGCAGGACAGGTCTGAAACAGCTTTCTGAGAGTGAATTTCAGTGATTTATTAAATTGGCTCTCATTCAGTGAAAGTGGTGAGAGTTTTTATGTATTCAAATCTGGGCGTTGTAAGGAGATCTTTCATGCTCTGACATTTGCAGTAGTCACAACGTATGCCTCCAATATGAAAAAAAGAGCTTGCCTTGTTCAACAAGGGCTTTGCAATCTCATTTGCATAGATTTAAAAGATTCATTTTGTATTAAACATTTACACTGCTTTAATAAAAATCATAGCCAGTAGTCATGGATATCATCAGTATATGCTCTCTTATTAAAAATGTATCCCCACATGGTGCATAATGTGGAACAAAGCTAGTGCTGTCTAAAAGCTGACTCAGTTCAAGGCTCACAATCTGGCTGCTGTTGAGCACAAAGATTTGGATTTCTTAGGTGGAAGATTCTTGTTTCTCAAACTGAATTTATCATTAAGTTTTACTTTCTAACAGGATCAAGGAGGAACGATGCAGTTGTCTGGACCCTTTTCAGAGGAAAATGAATGAACTGCCCTCAGGAGAAGAAGTGTCTCATCAGTTTCTAGGGTTTCCTGTTAACATGTTATAGAAGGTAAATTTTTACCATTAAGGCATATAGGTCAATGTCAGACTCAAGCAGAGCAGAATCTGGAAGGCTGATAACTACTGATAGTACCAGTCCTATCTTATCCCATCTTAAGGATTGACTTGGTACTTCCCATAAATGCTCTTGGGTCTAATCTTCTGCACTGGCAGTCCAGCCTGTGTAATAATAAAGATTTGGGTCTGTTTGTCTATTGACAGCCCAGGAAAAATTCCTTATTGCCAAATAGACTTGGGAAAAATGAGGATGTTCTTAGCACAGGGAATACTTCTGGCCTCAGTTTCTAAGCAAGACCTGGATTTAAATAATGTTTGCAAGTTGCTTACATTCTTACTTGCATGGATGTTGCCAAGGATAGCCTCAATTGTAACGTGTTTCCAGCCCCTGAATTCTGTCTCATGTTTTTGTCCCTTCATTGTTTTTTGGGAAGCTCATTTGCCATTTCTTCTTCCATTGCTTCTTCCATTTTTTAAGTGTATAAATATCTTTATGAAGGTTTCATATTCCAGTATGGGATCTTTGGAGCACTTAGAATTTGTGCTGTCTCTATTTTTGACTAATCTTTTTAATATTCGTGCTTTCATTTCAGCATCCGCTCTCAAGGCTTGCAGTGGACTATTTTTTTTTTAATATCGAGAGGTAAAAAATGGCTGTTCCACTGCATTTACCCATAATAAAGTTTGACAATGTATACAGGAAAAGGACAGTATAAAACTTGTATGATTTAGTTACCTTTCTCCAGCCTCCTCATTTATCATTTCACTTTAATTTTTAAATATTTCATTTCATCTTGATAATAAGCTTAAAATTAAGCTTGACATGAAATGCATAACCTGTATTATTAATATCCCATTATTTTATGGTTATACAAGAGCAGATTTGAATTGTCGCTTTAAATCAGACTATAAGTCAAAGCAAAGGCTCTAATAGACTGCTAGATCTGTATCTTTACTGAATTAGACAGTAATTTGGCAGTCTCTTCTGCTAAATGTAGTGAAATAGCTAGTTAGTGTGATATGCCCAGGCAAATCTGTTGTGTTGCATTGATGGAGACAATTCCCTGTGGCAATTGCACTGGCAGTTGAGCTGATTCTTCTTGATACAGCCATTCAGCATGCTCTTAATGGTGAGCAAGGAAAATGTGGTTTAGAGCCTCCTGATGTGGATGCTAGGAATTGGGCTGAGAATCACTTTTGTCACCCGAGGTAGCCTTCCTGTATTCTTATGATATGTGTTCGTTGTAGTCCATTAAAATGCATTTACTGTGGAAGGTATCTAATTGAAAACTATATTTAAATTGTATGCTATTGCTGAAAGTGCTTAGTATTCAAAAAGAGCTTCCTGTACTTTAAAGGGAAATAGACCTTATATATATATTTTATATCCTTTATATTATATCCTATAATATACTTTCTGAGGACACCTGAGGTCCATTATCTAGCACTGGTATCTTTGAAAACCATATCTATTTTTTTTCCAGATGTCCCACCATCAAGAATTCTGTACATCCAAAATGTAACTACAATACATGTGCTGGGAAACTGAGCATGCTCACTACAAAGCAAGTGCTTGATTTAGAACCCTAGCAAACAAGTCTTCCAAGGAGAAAAAGTGGTGTGTTAATAAAAGTCTATCTTATAAATTAAGTGATGGTGTCATTAATACATTAATAGAGATGCAAATATTCAGCCTGACTTGTCTTTGTGGTTTGCCAAAGAAAAATCTAATTTTTATATGGTCAAATGGGCTTAAACTGGAAATGTTTAAGAGTTGTTTTCCCATAAGTGAACATTCATTAAGGAATGTAAATGTGTTTTTGCAGGTGAGGTAAATTTACATGCAGAAATATTTATTCAGATACTATTAAATGAAACAAAATAAATAGAAACTACCTAGCTGACCTTCTGTGTTCTGGTCAAAATAGGCTGTCTTTAGTAGGACATTAGCACTTTTTGCCCTCCTTTAGTTGTTGTCCGTGTATGTCAAAAATCTCCTCTTGGTACTGATAGGTAAAGCTGAAATTATTCTGTGTAAATGTAAGTCACAAATTTCTTACTTTTTAATCAGTCTAGAGAAAAATATATGTATTGTCCATGTTCCTGTACTTCAGGCGCTGTTCAAAATGTGTTCTATACATGTTTAAAATTTTATTTCAAACAGAATTTTAGTTCTCCCAATAACATGGGAAAAGAGCAAGTTGATGGCTGAAAGCAAATACCTTAAGAGTAGGCATTATAGATGACTTGTGTCTCTTCTGGGAATAAAGCAGCAGTTTCCACGTGAATTTTACTGAAACCAAAGCTTGAATGTCAAGAATTGCTAATATTGGAAAGAGGATTATAAACCATACTTAAAGCAAAATACTTAAAGCAATCATATGTGACATGAAGAAAGATGTTACAGGTAAATACACTGAAAGAACAATTTACTGCTGTGTTTCTCGTGTTTCTTTTACTACTTATTCTTTCTCTGAATGTTACCTCAGATCTCCCAAACATGATTATCATTTCATTCTTGCTGTCAAATTAAGAGGACAGCAAGGCAGGAAACAAGCGTCATTGAACTGCTGCCTCTTGAAAGTGGAAACAGAAGCAGCCAGGTGCTTGTGTTCTAGTCTCCTCTAAGCTGTCAGCTTTGAACTTAAAGACTTTTTGCTTTCTTGTAGTGTAAGTGCACACTTTAAACCTCTTCAGACATCCTTGACTTGATGTACAGTGAAAATATTCAGCTACACTGATTTTCATTGAAAAACACTCAGAATTTGCATTTGTTAACTTTTCTCTGTTAAGGATAGTAGTGTCCCCATTTCAGCTGCCATGAAAGTGTGCTTAGAAATCTGCTCTCTCAATCAAGTGACACTTTTTGTCAGTCTTCCTCTGGCACGACACCATTTCGTAATTTCTGTTTTCTGCAAAAGGGACATCTCTGTGCCTTGTTTCATGGTAGCAGTCATCCATAAAGATGCCACTTGGATTTTTCAACAAAAAATACACTTTTTCCCCTGAGGTGACATTGAGACACATATCCTCATTTCACTCTTGAGGACTTTTTTTTTAATATTGAAAAAGAAAGGGATAAAAGGAAAAAGGAATGAGTCCCTGCTCCTGCATTCATTGCATTCATTTAACTTCAGTTTAAACACAGGACCTTGTCATTTCCTTAGAGGTTATGTCTCTGTTTCCTTCCACAGATTAAAAGGGATTATAAAAGAGCTAATTTGAAGCTGCTTTACTGCCAGAAAGCACTCCAAAATTTGCTCTTTTGTCATTTTGGTGAAAATTTCTGTTTTCTTAAAGATTTTTAAAATTTGAGACTTTCCTGGGACTTTGTTCAGGCTATCCACCCACCTTTGAAATGTCATTGTTTTTGCAGTTCTGTGACCCTGAGGAACAGAGGGAAGTAGAGATACAGCAGTCAGCAGGAGCATCAGCACACGTGTCTCAAAAGTATAAGGGAGGCCCTTTCAGGTAGGGACCTCTGACAAGAAAACCACTGGGTGTTCTTTAGGTTGATAGGATTATTTTCAACTGCTGAAAAGATACAAAGTGAATATTAACCTGGCTAGAGCTTTGTGGTGGATGAACTTCCCTGCTCCCTCTGAAATACTGGTTCATCTGCTACTAAAGAAAAAGACTGGGGAAGTAGTATGGATGGACTAGGGTGATATGGAGCCACATGTGATAGCCAAGCTACATTTCTATGAAAGACTGTACTGAGACTGTGTCTTTAATGTATCTGTGGACCTGGAAAATGGCACTTCTCTGTAGCCATCTTTTTCATCCTGCAGGCATTTAATTAACAGTGTTTCCATAACTGTAAAAAGGAAAGAAATCTGTTTCCCTATGATTCTATTATTTTTATCTTTGATTTTGTTGTCTGAGGAAATGTAAGCTTTCCCTTAATGTGAGGATTTATGAGGAGTTGCCTTCTCATGTGGGCATTTCCAGGATTTTTCTACTTTTCATGGAGTTGTTAGGACCTGACAGGGCTTTCTGATCTCAGTCATTCAAAGTCAGTTCCAATAAGTCAATGTGCTCAATATTTATTGAGGGTGACAAATATGTAGGTATGCACAAACAAGAAGCACCATCACACTGCAAAAACAAACGACACTGTAACAGCAAATCTTGTGCAAATGGAATATCTTTTTAAGTTTTATGATGCTGAATATTTGGCCGGGTGGAGGAGGAGAGCTGCAAGCCTACTGATGAGTTGAACATAGCATTTTGTACATCTGCCAGAGTCAGTATTATAAGGTGAATTCAGTTTCTTGTAGGGAATCTGTCTGATGTGTTTCTTTTCTGTGAAATGGTACTTATTAAAGTCACTCTTTTGCTCCTAGTGTTACCCTGGTTATTAAGTGAATTTAGTTTATTTAGATGTTATTTATAGTGTGTTAGAGGCTAAATAAAAGACCTACTGACTGCTTTCATGTTAGCTGAATGCATAAATCTTGCTTAATGTTGGGATTTAGAAAACATTTGTACTTTTTTACTAGGACCTGCATGTAAACTCCAAATACGGGTTTTTTTCTGAGTTATTTTATAGAGTATGTATTTTAAGTGTTTAGATTTTTTTTAATGCAATGAAAATCAAGTGCTAATATATTTTTACAATATTAGTTTCTGTTACCTTGCAAGTATAATAATAATCAGTAATAATCCAACAAGTCTGATGGCTCTCAGCCTTTTTTGAACTGCAGGTACAAGAAATATGAACAAGTATATATTAACAGCAGAGGAGGTTTTCATAAGTCTGTCTGTGTATAATTTGTCAATGCAGTAGAAAATCAAATGTAATCTATGTATAATAAATTGAGCTGACATCCCCCAAACAAAGCTTATAACTCAGGAGTGGCTAAGCACTGGCTGTAGTAGCGACCTCAGCTCTGACTCACTGCAAAAGTGGCTCGGTGCCATTTGCCAATTTTCATTTGCAAAGAGCCCTCAGAACCTCTTTCCTTCCTTGGAATTACTGCTGGTTTGGCCTGACCCTGCATGTGTTACAGCCTTGTTTCCTTCCCTTGCCTTGGCTAGTTAAAGTTTCTCCTCTCTTCATGCACTATGGGAACAGCTTGAATGCAAAGTTAATGTAGCTAGGGTTTTTGGGTTTTTTTTCCTATTTTTTTGGTTCTCCACACAAACCTCCCTTAAAATCCGGGGCCAAATACCTGTTGGCTTCAGGCCCGTACTACATTGCAGCCTTGTCTTTGGATGTACAGTGCCAGAGATTCACTGCTCATTCAGTTAGTGTTATATAGGGACAAACATGAATTAAAATATAATACTTTCTTTGTTATATTAGGCATCCAAACTGTAAAAAGCCACTATACTCAGTTGCTTCTACCATTTGCATATGGGCTAAAAGGTTGCCTTGGGGTTCAGCTACTAGACTAGAAATGTCTGTGCCTCACTGTATTTTTGTGACATGTTGTGGTTTTTTCCTGCAGAAAAGTTCTTTAAGGCCATTTTTTTCTTCAAAAGCTGTTTTATTTGCCTTTCATTTAGTTATCCATCATAGGCTAGCAGCACTCTCAAACTCTGAAAAAATCAGTCCTGATTATATGCAAATTATAACACCAAAAATATCAGGAGGATTTTAACTTTCAGGAGACTCAAAGTCCAGACTCGGAAGTGTTTAATGTGTCTAGGAATGCTTCTGAATGTCAAGTGAGTGTGAGATTTCATTGATTAATTTTGTAACAGTTTTTGAAATGCTCATGACGTTGTTGACTTGTGGGAATAGTCTTTTGGGAAGTCATCGCATTCTTCATAATTATTATATCCTTTAGCCATTGTGGTTTTTAGTCATGACAGTCCCAAATAATCTTAACTGTTTTTTTTAGTAAAAAGCATGTCATTATAGAAGTTGGAAAGCATTTTCCAATCTAGGAGGTAAACATAATTGAAAAAAGTAGCTCATTCATGCTAGTTTTTTGATCTAGCTGGGATTTGCAAGAAACCTTCTGTATGCTGTTTCTGGTGGGCAAGTTAAAGCAGTATTTGGAATTATAGTCAGACTCTTCAGTCATCAACAAACTGTTATTTCCACTCTCTGAATGAATGAGCACAGCTTTTTAATATTTTTTTTCTTCCACTTCCAGAGTCCTCACCGGTGCAATCCACAATCACATTTGCTCTCTGATTGTTACTTTACTGGCCTTGAGGGCTCTGGTGAGGAATTTTGGGGATAAGGGGACCCTGTGATGAATTGTCCCATACAGTATGTAAAATAATACTAGCTAGGTGAGACTAATAGATTATAAAGCTTTCATTAGCAAAGTAAACTTCTTTTCTCTGAGGTGCTTCAGTGCCTTGTGTGGGTGGCTCATTCTTTCCCTCTGTGTGGGATTTTGGAAGTTTTACCCACTTGAAATGTGGAGCACTGTCGTGTACCAAATGAACTGTGCTGTATAATCTACTGTTATATTATTAACTACAGCTTTTTGCAAAAATACTTACCCTTACCAGTTGTAGTAGCATGCCTACAAAGAAAAATGTGCTCTTACATGTCTCTGATATATCTCAGGATGGAAACAGTTTGCTGAAAATGCTCCTTGTCTTTGATAAACACTTTTGAAATCTATCAAACCAGGTTTTAAGTTTCATAGTACTTGTATGTACATTTTAACTGAAATCAAAGCAAACTCCAAACAAAATACCAAAAATGTCTCAATTTTCCCTTTTCCCCTTTTTCCTTTCCCCTTCATAATACAATGAGTTTGTCTTCAGATTGCTGATCTTTAGGAGCACTCCTTAAATGATTTTTTGAAATAGTGTTCTCTATAAAGAATGCTCTTGTCATCACAAGTCCTTGCCTCTGAGAAAACTCATGCAAAAAAAGCCGAGACTCATTGAAATCCTGCAGAGAGAAAATTCAAAAGGGGTTGGGTACAATCATTGTCTCCATTGTGCAATCACTGGTAGCATGAATTCAAGTTAAAATTCAAATGAACACTTGCAGTAATGTTCACCAATCTCACACATTTTATATAAATATGAGATACATGTTATTTATATACATGATGTAAATAGCATCAGTTTCTTAGCTCTTTTAAAATGGCTTGAAGAAATGAAGTAATCGCTTCAGCTGATGAGGCTTTGCAACATGTAATTTGCTATGGGCCCCATCATTTCTGAATGTGCTCAGATTATGTTTGATGTATTATTGAAAATGTGACTCCTTCATTTGAAATGCTTCTCAACTCTCAAACAATAAGAAGAGTCACAACAAAGAAAAGAGTGTGGAAAAGGAGTGAGAATGTCTGACAAAATAGCTAGAGTAACCATCTAATAAACATCCTGGTAAAGGAATATTTGGATACGCTGCAGCTATATTTTCTTTATTTTACCTTTGCCTCCCTGTATTTTGACTATTTTGCATTTTTGTTTTCTGCAGCATGTTCCTGGAGGTTTAAAGGTATTTTATATGTATATTACTGTTAAACTACTGGGAGAGTTCTTCTGTATGGAGAGTTGTAACAGCTTTTATTTTCTCCCCACAGAGCAGTGGTGTGTCCACAGAGCAGCTATCTTCTAGATACTCTTTACCACATCAGTGAATGCTGGGGAAAACAAGAGGCTTGCACAGGGAGAGGTGAGCCTCTGCTACTTTTTTTGCCAAAGGTGATGCAGAATGGAAGAGTAGCCTAGGTCCCTTCAAGTGACCACAGGAGTCAGTTTTGTTTCACTGAAAGCATGTGCTAACCTTATTGTGATGAATACTTCCCTTTATCATCTCTTACCACCTTATTGAACTGGGTCAGCAATATTAAGTTACTCCTTTGATAACAGAATTAGGACAGTTGTAAGGGCTGAACTATATATGGCTAAACAAGATATGATGAGTCTCTTAATCTCTCTGTTAGGGTTGACTGGATATTTAGCTGGGGAATTCCTTGGAGGAGATAAAGATGGTTACTTAGTCTGCTGTAGTTGGTGGCAAATCCTGCAAAAGCACCCCTGATCTCAGGAACAGCATGATTTCACGTGGCAGAGTGCAAGTTACTTGCAGTTATTCTGTAGTTGCTTCTGCTTGACTGTTTTGTCACTATTATTCCTGAGATATGAAGATCTGTCTCTTCTCCTATGATATAATGCAATAAATCGTGACATCTAGCAGGTTTTACACTGCTGTCCTAAGTTATTGTATGCTGCTGTCATAAGCAAAAGTAGCAAAACCTTTATAGTAATGTTTGAAAAAGAAAAGAGCACAAATGAAGGTTCAGAAATAGTTTCTTAAGACAGCACTTGGGAAAGAGTGATTTTCCTACCAACATAGCCTCACTGACAGCTCAGTAATGACCCAAGAATTTGTGGCAGGAGTAGAGCTCTGTAAATGATTGTAACTCTAATTTTTTTACTCTTTTAAATTTGGACTTGCCCAAAGAACAAACCCCAAAATGCTAAGGGAAAACACCAAAGGAAAATGTATCTTTATTTTTCTTTTCCACAAAATTTAAACAAAACCCCAAATTGTAGGTTGATTTCAGACTGAGTGGGATATTTTGCTTTAACAAAAAAATCAAATACTGAATTTAATTTTCATTTGTGTTTAACTGTTTCTAAACAAGTAAAATATCAAAGCAAAACACTAAAGAAAACAGAGCAGCATTAAAATGCTTAACAAATCTGCTTGTTGCTCATCACAAAGTAAATGACAAAGTCTGGCCAGTCTCGAATGTTTCTTCTTGAGGTTGTGTTTTTAAACAAATGTGATCTAGTCAGAGAGGAAATTCTCTAGTTAAGTTGAACGACAGTAAAATTAATGAAGGTCATAATAAATTCTAAGTCTCTACCCTGCTGTGTTTTTTTTTCCTTGTATAAAATGTTGCCCTTATTTAATACTGTACAATGCACTCATTCCAAGTTGTAATCAGCTTTAGACATAGGAGAGTTTCCCTGTGGGTGAAAATTCTCCAACAATAATTAGTGCATTGATTTGCAACCAGATATTCTGGTTGATCTTACCTATTTCTTACCCTTTCTTCTCTGGTATAAATTTTGTATGCAACCATATTTTACTTTGTATGTTACAGAAGAACTTTGAGATCTTCATCTTCAGACAATCTTGTGTGCCCTTTTGCCCCTTCCCTTTAGTCCCCTTGTATAGACTGTGGTCATTTTGATATGACTGAAGTCACAGAAGTGTCCATCATCCCAACAGCAAGGTTCAATTCACATCTGTGTTTACAGAAACTCTCACACCAGGAGTTTTGTTTTGTCACATCATCCAACTGATCTGGAAATACTGATGATGCAGTGAGGCCGTAGCTATGTTAAGTTAATACACTACTGTTCTCTGGCATTTGTGAATAGTCTGCTATTAAAATATAAACTTATTCTGTCTGTACTTCTATGCTTCTGTTTTTTCTTTTCCACCTTCTTTCTGCCACTGGGACATGGCAATAAATGAAAAGGGAACATGGTTTTTAAAAATCCTCATATCTCCCCTTTTTAAAAGGCCACGGAGGATGCTTATAAAATTGCAATTTTTCTTTGTTCCTCTGAGAAAACCCATTATTTTTGTGTTCATGTCAATCACAATCAGTAAAAAATGAAACCTCTCCATGGAATACTTAATTTGATCTAAATATATCCTGTATTTATTAATATAACTGTATTTATATGGTTCTAAAAGGGACAGAAGATGGAATACTTGTAAAAGTCACTGGATATAATAAAAAGTAAGACTAAGTATATAAATATATATTTAGTAGGACAAATTAAATTGCAATTAAATTGCATATTCTGTCAACACTGAATTCAAGCCCGCTAGGCAACTGGATGCTTATTTTTACAAAATGCTTTCTTTAGGCTCAAGTAACAGGTGCAATGCAATAATACAAAATCCATCAATACAAAATCTATCAAAATGTGAATTTACATTGATGTCTAGAAGCTCCTTCCTTAGGCTAAGCCATCTTGAGAAATTTACAAGAGCAGACACATTAGTTCAGAAGATCTTTCCTGTTTTTTCTACTCTCTAATAATTAAAATGAATATTCCAGTGGAATCAAGCAGTAAGCAGCAGGAATAATGGTTAAAAAGCAAAATGGTTGGACTACATATGGTATCCCTTCCATATCCTGTTTTATTCTACTAATCCTGCACATGCAGCAGGGTGGATTTTTACAGGAAGAAAAGGCAATGAGGGGAGATGGGCTTTCTAAAGAGGATTTGGCACCACTCTGGGTCTTAGATGAAGGTCAAATGTTCAGAAGAGGCCAGCATTAAGCAGCTCCAACCATGACACTTGCGCACAGATTTCTCAAAGAAGTCAGCATCTTGTATGCAGTGCTTGTTCTGATAATCTTATTTGTTTTGGTGGCAAAGCTGAAGTTAAGCCCTTCTGAAAATCTGACTGCTGTAGCCAATTATGTTGACAGAACCCCAGCTAATGCATATTGAATTGTGATTTGGAATGGTCAGAAAAATGGAAATTTTGTGTGCGGTTCATACATAGATTTTGAAATGTTTATTTTCATAGAAAACTGATCAGAACTAAGAGCTCATTGCAAGTTTCTTGTGTAGCCCACTGATGTTTAGTCAGTGCATTTTTTTCTCTGAAAGGTAGGGAGGAAAATGAGCAGCACTCCACTGCTGGGTATAATTGCATTCTTTTGAAGGATCATATATAAATTGATATATAAATAGTAGATATTTCAAGGGGTGAGTGAGATCCAGCCCTGCTCATATGGTGGGTATTTTACCATTAATCTCAGTAGAAGCAGCATTGATCCTAATTTTAAAGGCAAAATAATGAATTTAAAACAGTGGAATACAAGTTCAATACTTCACCTAAACATAGTAAAGGTTGTTCCCCTGCCTTTCCAAATAAATCAAAATTTCTGAAAGCAGTTAAGGATATCGTTACTTTAAAAGGTGTTGTTGTTGTTGTTTCTCCAATCATACTTTCATCTATATAAATTTGTGAGGAAGGCAGATATGTATGTGACCATGGCTAATTTTTCAATTGTTTTATTTACACCAAAATATTACACCATGTTGTTATGTATGTATATGTACTTGGTTACAGTAATTTAAGGAGCTTGAGATAAAATTATTTTTTCTCTGAATTCATTGAATAAAAATGTGAGAGAAGTTCAATAATGAATCATAATCCTAGCCTTCAGCAAGTTTTTAGACCTGGCTGCCAGGCATTAATGGGATTTTTTTTTTTCGGAGTTATAAAATTGTTAAAAATATTTTCTAATATCAGTGTTTACAAGAACAAAATTTTAGAAAAAAAAAAAATCTTTTCAGCAACTTTAAAGAAATGTTGAAATAAAGAAATGTGTGAAGATACACTGTACAGTGCCCTCATCCCAAGTGCATACACTCACACGCCAGAAATGTTCTTTAAAAGACCTGCTGCTCACGTTACTCTTTCAGTCTGTTTTTTTGATTTGCAGCCAAGCAGAATGTTCATTGGAATGTTCAAGACTGGAATAAAGACATTGGTGGAAAAGTCAGCAACACCCTAGAAGTTATATTACTGTTCCCAGCAACGACATGAAAGAGAGAAATGAATATGCTTGTTATTTGTTTTATCTCCTACACTGTATTTTTTCCTGTGTGATTTTTCTGCATAAACCACAGGTATATATGAGTATTCTTATTCTCATCTGGATATGCATAAGCTCATTTGTTGGAGAGGATATAAAAGCATAAAAACGTCCAACCTTTTTCTGTTAGCCATAAATAGAGGCAATGCTGCCTAGGCTTTATCTGATGTTTGATGGGGGTTTTGTTGTTGCTTTGTTTTAGTTTTTATTTTTTTTTCCTATATTACTGTTTTACTTCCTAGTGTAAAATAAGTATTTAATTACAGACTCTATTATACCCCAATATATATGTAAGTGGTGTGCTGGTTTCTAGCTAGCAAGTGCTTCCACTGTGACCTATTTTCTTGCAAACTCACTGGTTTGATATTCATTTCTATGTGCAATGTGAAAGCAGCAGCAATCTCAAACCTTGAGAAGTGTGTGTTCATATGAATTGACAAACAGTAGCATGCTCCCATTTCAGCTGGTTTGTCGTCTAGAGTGTAACAGCAACTGGTGATGTTAAATGTACTGGTATCATTTGAAGAATCCCATTTAGCACAGACCAAAGTGTGAGTGGTTCATTGATCTAAAAAAAAATGTGGCAAATTTTTCAGGATACAGATATTTTCTCTTTCTAACTGATAGAGAGGTAGGAGTTACTTGTTTCTGCATGTCTTTCTTGTGCCTAGTTTCTTTCTCTCCCGGCAAATTTTGGCTCATAACTAGCCTGAAAATATGAATTTCAATGTGTAGATGTTGACTATGGCTTATATGGCCTTATGTTTACTGTCTGAAGCATACAGGAAAATCTAAAAGATGTGCTAGAACACATATTCTTAGCAAATAAACCTTCCCCCTCCCCCCTACTTTTGCTGCATTTACTGATTATCCCTCTTAATTTTCTCCTTTTTACTCTGTGCAGTAACCAGAAATGCTGATATTGGATGATTTTCTTGAACCTCAGCCAGTTATTTTAAGCTAATTATTATGGATTTTAGGCCTGTTTGCATCTTCACAGTCGATTAAACAATATTAGAGAGTAGTCATTACAAAAGGCACCAGACTCAGTCTGAATTGAGGCTCTTCTATTTTTCTTCATCACCAGAGATGCAGGAAAAAAGGATCCCACCTAGGCACACAACACAAATATTTTGGGAACCAAGATATCATGTTTTTTCCACAATGCTTTCTCAATAACTACTAGAAAGAGAAATGTTATAAGCAGATAAATATATTTGGATTGTGGATTATATCTGTTCAGCTGATCATGTTTAGTGAGTTAGAAAACCCCAAGAAATGAATCCCCTCTCCAGCCACCACCTTCATAAAACAACCACCAAGGAGCAGTCTGAAAGAACAGTCGTTGACTCTGAGTTTCATTTGAATATTTAGCAAGGTCCAGAATAAACATTAAGTAATTCATAATATCAAGATAATCTTGCTTTCCCTCTACAGAAATACATTTGTCATTATTTATTTTGTAAAGGAGCCCCTCTAGAATTGAAATGGAGGCATTGCTTCTTTTTTTACCTTACATTTTTCAGGCTGCATTCTTTCCCACCTTGTAAAAAGTAATCATATACTGAAACTTGTGCAATAGTCTGTAAGCTTTAGATCAGTTTTCCAATAATATATAAACTCTGATTGTACCTACCTTATTGAAATGCAGAAGCCATTTAGCAAAGAACAAAGAGAATTTTTAGTTTAGTATGAGAAGGAAAGAAGGCAGATTAAAAGATCTTTTAATGTTTCTGTGTAAAAGATTTAAAAGTGGAGCTCTCCTACAAACTCGTGATAATGATATTAAAGATTACAAAGCAAAGAAGTGTGAGATGCTTTTTAGATCCAGCAAGAAAACTGTAAATATTGCTTGACCATTACATTTTCTGGGTGAAGGAAGAATGAACTGAAAAGGCTGTTTAAAATGTGAAAAGCATATGTATTTAAAAATCCTTTAGAGAAACTACCAGATGAACTATGAAGAATGACATCTGGATCAAACTCCTTGCTTCTAAAACATAACCCAGTCAATTACAGCTGGCTCTAACAAATTTTGATAAATATTTTAATCTCGGTAAGAAAATGAATGCAGTGATGTGCAAAATGAGCATATGAGTATCAATAAGAGTTTTATGTGTTAGTGCCGTTCTTCTGGAGAAGTGTTTGACAGGCAGGCACAGCAAAGAGCTTGCCAGAGATGTGCACGAGGTACCAAGGGCTGCTGACAGAAATCAGATATTAGCATAGACTGTGAGCAGGAAGAAATGGGCTAAATATTGAAATAAACGCCCAAAATGGCTTTATTTGTGGTTGGCTTTGGAAATGATCAGAACTAGCTGCTGAGAGGCAATGCTGTTAACAGGCATGTGTAAGGACTCAAGTGGAGACAATTGCAGCTGGAGTGCAGCAGTTATGTGAAATGCAGGCCTGGAGACCATGCTGATGTGGACTGGGCTATTTTGGAAGAAATCACAAGACTTAGGTCTGACATGGATGGATGAGTCCAGATATTATTCATAGATCCTGTTTAAAATAGGATGGAAAAGTGCAGGCTATTTTTTTTTTCCCTGTGACATATCACAGAGTGTGAAGGCAATCTGCATTTTCAGAGCAACTAAACCAAAATCCTACTTGATCTACCTCTTGCTTATGCAGACTAGGTCGAATATTGAAGTGTTTTTGCATTTAATGTTATTTCACTTTCTTCACAGTTTTTAAATAAATGGGGGGAGGGGGTGTGTTGAGAAATATATATAACAGAATCATAATTGTGGTTTCTTTTCAATTATTTTAAATATTTTTTATTTTTTCATTTATCTACATATAAAACCTAGATCTTTCTTCAGGTGCTCTTTTCTATTCAGCTTTTTATTTTTTAAAATGGTTTAGTCAACAAATTTTGACACACACCTGAGCTATTCTTTCTAATGTCGTGTATGAATATATTTGTATATTCTAAGTTATCTGAAGTCTTTCATGTTACAAATGAAATAGTAAGTAGGGATTAAATTACACTGCAGTCATGTAGATAAAGCAAGCTTGATCTTTAATACAACAGAATCTCTAAACCCCTTTTGAAAGCTTCAGTTATAACTGAATAAACTTTTTGTTAAAATTTTAGCATTTTTAGGCAGTTTTTTGTCTATTTTTACTATAGTTATTCAATTAAACAAATGCATATATATGTCTGTTGAATAAATGAAATAGCGTGTAAAGCATGTAAATGAGACACATTTTTTTTACCATGTTCTTTACTTAAACATTCCTCTCCAAAGATAACTACAAAATAGGTCACAGTACAAAAATAGTATAGTAAGCAAGTTAAGGACTAGATTCTGTTTGCAAACTGAGTGTTCTGAATCTGCCCTAACTCCATTGATTTCCATGGTTTAACTTAGATTTAACTGTGTTGCTTCTAATGAACGTGCATCTACTGTAGATAAGATACTAATTCCTCCAAAATCCTGACAGCAAGGACCGTGATTTAGCTGGCAAAAGATAAGAAGGTAGAAGGAAATGCCTACCCTATTTCATTCCATCTGCAAATTTTACCTTGAATCCTGTACTGCAGGGATGTCTGACCTTTCAAGCAGGCGGATGCCACATCTCTCGTGGAGGTGCACAGGAGATACACTCAGCCTTTCTCTGCCAGGTAACAGAGTGTGCCCATCATGGAGCTGTGACCCTCCCCTGCACCAGGACTGTCAGACAGACTCCAAATTCTGTTTCTGTGTGCACACTCTCTAAGCCATGTGGGTGGTTGAGCACTTGTGTTGAGGGTGCCCAGATTTCTGCAGCTGTATTGCACGGAAGTCGGGACGTGCGCTTCGGGAGAGGGGTTAATGAACCGTGGGAGAAGTCAGTGATTGCTAGAGCAGGTGGAATTACTCATGCCCCGTTTTTTGTCTCAGGTGTTCCTGTCACACAGTACACAAGTCAAACAGTATACAAAATGATTATGCAGAATGGATCAAATAAAAGACCATTGTAGGGAAATATCCTTGGTTGCTATTAAGCATAATCCTGCTGGAGCACTTATTTTTTAATCAAATGCTACTTCTTCCCTAGTAGGTCAATAATGTAATAAAAAAATGGCTTTTAATGTTTTTTCTTTGTTTACAACTGATGCCTTCTAGGTTCAGTGCAATTTTGATTACTACTGAAATAATTTATTAACTACAAGGAGTAAAAACTAAGCCAAAGGTTTCAGTTTTACTGAAATTTGGCAGCTGAAAAAACACCAAGGCTAGCAACTGCCAAGCAGTTCTGAATAGAGGTTTAGAACAAAAAAATTAATCTTTGTCAACAAATCTTTCATAAATTATTTAGTTCAGGGCTGCTGAATCAAAATATTTTTCCTAACAACTTTGCCAAAATATAGTCTATTATTTAGAATTACTTTCTCCTCAGAGAAAAACTCCAAAAACAAGAGAAACTTCTGATTCTTAATACTTATTGCATTTCGTTGGCCTTGAAATTAGGAAAAGAGGTCCAGTACCTAATTAAGCTACTTTTTTTCAAAAATCTGCCTCAATTCAGAGGCTTGTGAGTGACTTCAGAGAGAGCATAGGGCTCTCCCACACCTAGAATGCATAAAACTGCAAGTTTAATTATTAATCTTTATTGCACAGGTATTCATAGTGATACAGAATACTGCACCGGAATTTAGTGCAGTCATATTATTACAGAATTAAGCCTGCTGTGCCCATCTTAGGTCCTCTAAGTACTGCTGAAGAATCTCTCATATAGTTTGTCATTACCAGGAGCATTAATGCTAGTGGACAGGATTGAATGAATAATCAAACCTTCCTGATGCTTATTCTGAAGTTCACGTGGAGGCAGCCAAAGCACTAATATAATGCATGTCAGACTAAGCAGAGCATTCAGGATATGTCTAGGCAGAAAAGTGAAATGATCATTGCACAAGAAATGGCCAAATGTCTGAAAGCCTTTTATGACAAGAAAGAGTACTAAAGTATGTGATAATTCAGATAAGCTTTTTTTTTTCCCTGATAAAAATAATCTCCCTGGTGCTGCTTTCATTTATCCTTGTATTCTACCAGTGTGTGCTTTTTACAATCTCTTTGTTGCTGTAACGCTGGTTGATTGAAATTCTTGATTTGTAGGTCTCCTTGAACATGTTTATTCAGGGGATAGGACTTGCACAAAACAATACACTTGTGTGAGGCAATCCCATCGCATCAGCCTTCATTATCATGTTTAGAATGTCTAACTGGAGTACTTGTCAGTGTTGCAGATCCTGTGCTCTCACAAAATGGCTTCAATTTTTGTGTGCGGATTTTTGTTACTACATCAGCCTTAGCTTTCCTGTGATATCTGAATTAGACAAGAATCCAACTGCCAAAACTGTGACTTTTTTGCACCATATCAATGGCACATTTTGAGCACAGGAGCTGAGGTCTTTCTTCATATGTGTTGTGGGATTTTTTTTCCCCCTCAATATCTCTTTGTTTTTAGAAAATTAAATGCCATCATTCCTATCTATTTTGAGATCCTAAGTTTATGCATATGACGCAGCTTACTGCGTTGCTCTACTTCAAACAAGGGTGAAGAGTTCTGAGTTAGTTTCATATTTTCCACAGCTGGATGATGTGTCTTTGCATTCCCCTCCTCGACACATTGCATGCCTTTAAATCCATCATGAGTAATTTTTCTTATATGGAGGCTAATTAACAT
This sequence comes from Irena cyanogastra, assembly GCA_013397155.1. Lineage (NCBI taxonomy): Eukaryota > Metazoa > Chordata > Aves > Passeriformes > Irenidae > Irena > Irena cyanogastra. Next base: position 215,912 of record VWZV01011460.1, on the reverse strand, counting down.
CTTGGGAGCAGATTGCTTGCTTTGTCTTGATATTTTTTGAAGTAACCAGATGATGTAATTACTGTGTATACAGTGCTTTTTGCCTGTAGGTTGCTGGATAGCACTCCCCATCACTCTAATTAACAGCATAAAGGTAATTTAAATAGTAAAAGATGAGACAAATTTGTTTAGAAGTCTTTGAATGTAATAGGAAGAAAGATTTATCCTGAATAGTAAAAGCAAAATAAACCTGTTTCAAATAATTCATGTTAGAACACTTAATTCCTTTCCTTTTTAGTGCTACTAATATTTACTAGAAATTGTCCTACTTTTAATTATATTCCTTTTGTCTAATTTTTTCCATGTATATGCTAGTAATCTGTGCTGATTTGCTGTAAAATAGATCTAGATTTTCCATAATTATATTCTTGATGAAATCTGTATTTATTGGTCCTTCTCTATCTCAGTGTCTACTTTGATTACCTCATTCTTGGTGCTTCATTTCTTCTGGTTTTTTCATGAGAAGCTGAACAAACTGGATTGGTATTAAGAAGAAAGATAGCTTATTGTTAATTACTTTTTAGGTGACAAGAGGAAATATGATTTCTGTGAGATATGGTTTAAAAGGATCTATATAAAAAGGAAAAGGGAAGGAGAGACAAGGCATAGAAACATGAAGACATTTATAAGGGATGAGTCAAATCAAATCACTCTCCTCCTAGCCATTATTGGTTGTTTTTTCATAGCAGATTTACTTATTAACAGTGTCAGCTTGTCTGTATTTTAATTGGTTCTATATACAATGTTTGCTATAGTGCAGCTCAGCACCTCTCAGATGAGAGGGGCTTATTACATCAGACTTTCATCAGAGACTTTCTGAGATCCCAACACGCTGTGTCATGTTTTAATCATCAGTCTAGACTACAGCATGTTCTAAACAGCTAAGACAGATTTTGTCAAGAGAGGTATTAAAGAACTGTAAGGAAGAAAGAATTCAATGGGATGTGTCATCAGCTGAAATGCCAGACACATGAACAATGAAAGGGCTTGAATTGAGGATGATACTCACATCATATCCAGAAATAAGATGGCAGTCTTCCTTCATATAAAGCCAATGTTTCATTCATGGCAATTATTACAACCTTTTTTTTCCTTGCCATAGTCTGTGTGTACTCAAAACATTTTTCCTATAACCATTAAGTTACAATTAGAATTATCAGTTACATGATGATGCATATCATAAACTTCTCTCCCAGTTTTCAGCTCAGTAAGTTGTGTGTTGCACAGCTGTGACTGTAACTATAAAGTCATAGAAAAATATTACATCTGCAAAATACATCTTGTTTGTTGGGTTTTGTCCTGCATTTTTATTAGTCATGGTGGACCCCTAATAAATAAGAAGAGCAATATCAATGACCTTTAAAGTCTATGTGAACCGTTTATTAGTGTCAGGAGAACAACATAAAAATGATATTTCCAATAGGAAATCTTGTTTTGTACCCTGCTCTCTGAAATCAGGAGAAAGTATAACATCAGTGCTGCACAGGAAATAAAGAAGAAAGTGGAATAGCAATGGAACCAACCTGAGGAACCCTTAGAAGTCCAATTGTTATTGACAAGACTTGGTGTGTTCCAAGAAAATAATATAGAATAAAAGAAAATACAAGACCTGTGTGTCTTGTTTTGGTTGGCTATTTTTCTGCATTTCAGGAAGCTTTTAAATGAAGAAACTGAAAACATACTTGTTCCTGTTATATCTTGTCTCTTTATAGACGAACATAATTTTTTTATGAGTAAGGTCAGTCCCTGTGATGTGCTGGCACTGTCAGAGGAATGATGAGCTGAGGGAAAGCGTGCAGTTCCGACAGCAGCCTCCACCTTGGGGATCAGTCAGCTAAAGACAGTTAAGGGAAGCTTTTCCATATTTTTTGAGATTGCTGACGAGCTTGGTTAATTGTCAACACCAAAAGATTCCAAACTGCTGTTGCCAGACTCTATTAGTAGTCTGTGGATTAAACCACTACAATACCTAGGATGCCAGTTGCTAAGTTAGAGGGGTTGGTGGTGTGAGGATTGAGATACTTGTGGACAAAACAGCCTTCTTATTGTTGTGTATGGGGGAAAGATGTGGGGCAGGGCAATCATGCAGCTGGAAATTATAATCAAGTACAGAGCAGTCTGGGGAAGTAGCTGAAACAAATAATCGACAGGGAAATATGAGAGGACCACAAACCAGGTCTCAAAGTGGGGAAGATGGGAAACAAATCCAGAATAGGTGCAGGTTTTTCAGGCAAAGGAATAATCCAGTTAAGACAGACATGATGAAAGGAGATTGACATAAAGTTCATAAATGTTTGAAGTAAGCTGTGTTGCCTAGGTGCTTGGTAAAGAGAAAAGGACCTTCATCCATCCCAGCTATAGTCTCTTTTGTCACTTACTCATGCTGAGTCATCACCCAGCTTATTTTACTTACTAAAGTGACATAGCCTTAACAGTAACTGAAAGGCTGAATGGTTTTAATTTTACAATATCTTGTGATATCAGTAGGCAGAAACACAACTGACTCTACAGAGAATTTTTATGAGGTTCAGTTTCATTAATTTTTTTTTTCCCCTGAAAGAGGCAGGAGCTTTATATGCAGAATATGCCAGATGGAAAGCAGCCAGCTGGAGACCCTGAGTTTTGCCAAATTCCAGGTACTCTGACATGCTGCAAAGAAGCTGATCAGAGACCATAAATAGCAAACAGGATGTGTTTGAAATCTACCTCTGCTCTGAACAAACTTCACAGGAATCTGTGACTTCATAAAACAATTCTGACAAATTAGCATTTTCCAAACAATAATAAGCAGCCTCTGAAGACATATCACATTTAAAAGCAATTCTAGATCCATGCAGTTTCTACTAGGCTGAAGTCAGTATCAGTCAAAAGGCTGCTAGACTTAAATTTATTAGTGTGATTGCTGGCAGCCAATACTGGCTGAAGTGAAAACCAAACTGCTGTAATGTGTTGCTGGAGTGTGGTCTAAAGATGATGAGATTATTTATCTTCTGCTAAACTCTAATAATTTAGCTGAGTGCAATTTGACCAGTTTGGATGGTGCATCCCTCACAACCAAACCCCAGTGCTTTTTATAAGAACACCATGCTCTGGCTGATGACAGCCCTGTATCTTGTTCCCTGTATTGTGTGTACTGCAGGGTTGAGATAACTGTTCTGGACAAACAGAATGAAGATGTTGTTATCTAATATTGCTATTCTGAAGGGCAGAGGGGTGAATGAATGTCACTCTGGGAGCACACCTTATTTCTCTGCTGGTAAAGCAGACTAATAGGGAAAATCTCATACTGCACTGCTTTTTCCCATATGTCTGTCTGGAGCTGTAGCCTTCTCTTTTACTGTCAGATTATTTTCTTCAATACTGACTTGAATTAAGTAATTATACATATATATTAGGTACAGAAACATACATTACAAAGAAATGTTTCATATAGTAATTAGTATTTTTGATAGTTTAGAAACTGAAAAACAAGAAGGAATTTGGAAAAGTAGACAGAACATAGCTCTTTCTTAGCCCATTATTCTTCTAAGAAATCAGTAGCTGGAAATATTATTTTGCTGTGTTTTACACATATTAAATAGCTGTAGAAGAAATAATGTATTTTTTTTAATTTCATGAATGAGTGGAGAAAACTGCTGTGAATGGTAGTCAGTCACAAGAACTAATTGTTCCAAACTTCAACAGGAAAAGCGAGGTCAACCATTTTTTTTTTCTTCAATATTAATATTGCTTCATGCTATGAATGTGCTACATCTAATGTTCATATTCATACAGATTTTAAATATGTTTCCGTGAGTTTTAGAAAAGAAAATGTGGAGGTGGAAACATTGCCTGTGAGTTTCCTGACACCCTCCATCCAGTCAGTATTATCTCTGTGATACCTGCCCATGAAATGCCCCACCACGTCTCAGCTGAACACAAGAACACTCATTTTTTTCCCCTGGTCTGAAGCCATCAGTGCTGCTCTACAGCCATAAACAACTGGTTTTGGTCCAGCTGAGAGGCAGCTGCTTTGCATGGTGGGTAAATGTCTTGGTGTACCAAGTTTGATCTCTCAGTGTCTGGTGGGTTTGGGACAGCAGCCTCAAAAGTGCCAGGAAATGCTGTGTGCTGTAACAAAGCAGTCCCTGTGGTTAACTGCATCCTGCCACTGACTGCCCTGGAGCGCAGGTTACCAGGTGTCACCAATGTTAAAGTAGTGACCTTCCAGCTTATGGACCTCTGCCATCTGCCTCCACGCTATGCTGTGCCTTTTCTGGGCTTTAAAACAGTCTGCAGATAAGTTAATGTACCTGTCATCTTGCCCCCAGTGAGATTTGTGCCTGGTCTTTCAGCCATCTCTCCAGTAATGCTGCTCACATTTTACAGTTTTGATTCACTCATACTGTAGATTTAGTTTTATTTTTCTGTAGATATCCCCTGGGGGCAAAACAGAAGGAAGGGGAAATCTCTGCTGCAGAAGTCTTATATATTTGAGGCTTATGATGACAGGGAGGGGGAAGAGCCTAAAAAAATAACTCCAGTTGTTTTTAAATCTTTGTTCACATTTTAAAGTGATCTGCGGAACACAGATTTGCATCTATAAAACAAACAAACAAGAAAATTTTGTGATATTATTAGTAAAGCAGGTGGCTCATCTTTCCAAATCCCATTTTAGCCGGGCAGTGATTTTTAGTGAAGCCTGACACGTTCATTTTTGCCAAACTTAGCAGCCCCCGAGGCCTGTTGAAAGTCACTTGAAAAAAGCTTTCTTAAAGGATCAGTTTTCTTTGCCGAAGCCGTAGCATCTCCTGTTTTTGTAAAGATTTGTTTCTTTCCCATCTGTATTGGTTGAGCAGCAAGCTGACGCTGGTGACATGGATTAACAAAGTAGGGTAGTTATACAACATTGAAGAACGATACATCCTGGAAGCCATTTAGTTAGCACCTTTATATATTGGAAACTATATTTTCCTTTTTCCATTCATTGTAGAGAATTAATACTTGTGAATCTATTGGCATAATTGATGTCAGCTGGGGAATTGGAGCCAGCCTTGCAAATATGTTAATTCTCACTGCAAATGATAGAAATCACTGGGAAAAATCCAGATCTAGTTGGAATCCGTTGACTTCTCTGAGCTCATTGAGTATTTTCCATGTTAACCACGTGATTTTGTTCACAAATGCCTCCCAGTCTCCTGGCTCACATTTTATTAGAAAGAGAGTCTGCTAGCTGCCCATTAAGATGCTGTGCTTGACAGAGTGAATAAGCACTCGTACTTTTATGAACAAGTGTGGCTATTTACTTATAGCTATGTCAGGAGAATAATAATGAGTTAAGAAATTTTGATGAAAGGCATTGCTTTTGTGGTCTTGCTTCTAGTATAGAACTAGAAAAGGATGTTTTTGGTTGAGCTCAGCTATGGTTTTTCTCTCGAAATAAAAGAAAAAAAGGCATGGTTCTTTCTTTCCTCTTCCATATCCACAATCTCCTTTTAGTCAGAGGGATGATCTGCAGACACTACGTGCCTGCCAGCCTGATCTTGGAGCCAGAGAAGGTCATGAGGCAAATCGTCTTGATTGCCACTGTGAGATATGTGTAAGACAACCAGGAGATCAGGCCCAGCCAGCACGAGTTTATGAAAGACAGGTCCTGTTTAACTAACCTGCTGTCCTTCTGTGGCAAGGTGACCCTCTTAGTGAATGAAGAAGAGGCTGTGAATGCTGTCTACATGGACTTCAGTAATGCCTTTGACACTGTGGAACTTTTATCTTTCACCTGTGTGCAGTTTAAGCAGGTGCTGTATGGGATGAATACAGTGCTGGTGTCAGCAGGAGGGCCTGAACTCTTCCCCTACATCTTTCCAGTTTTGAGGGGGTTTGAAGGACTCAGTAGAGTCATAGCACACCTCCTTTGATCTGTAGAGCACGACAGCTCTTTTTAAATGTGGCATCTGGATTTCTCCTCAGACTCTTGGTACTGCCAAAGTGAATTTTTTATGTGTCCTACATGGTGAGTGGGAGCCAACAATTTGCAGAAGTTCTCTCAGTCTACCTTTTACTTATAAGAGATGCTTACTAAGCCATAGGATGAATATTGATTGAAATTGTGAAAATCATCCTGGGTAGGAATTGGTCTCAAGGAAAGCTGATTGGGTACTTGAAATGTAATGTATTTTCCACAGACAGCAAATAATGTTCCTTTTTAAGCTGTAAAATCAATGTCTCTGAGCTCTGCATAGTAGAAGAGGACCAAGGTAAACTCCTGAGGGATCATGTGATCCTGGGGGACTTCACACTTGACTCCATCAAGAATAAATCTTGAGAATCACAAAGGTGCCTACTATCTGAATTAAGCACCCTAAATTGATCAAATAGCACTGAAAGCGATGGCATCTTCAGGTATATGAGATATGAGTAGAGTGTAACATGAACTGGAAAGTAGAAAAATCTGGAAAGCTCTATTCTGAAGGAGAAGTAAGTCCCAAGACTCATAGCAAGTGCTTGAATTCACAAGTCACTTCTGTATCAAATATACAGAAAGAAAACATCTTCAAAGTGGCACTGGTTTTGCATCTGGCTTCTGAAATTCCTCATTTTATGTCTAAACTTGGTACTGAGTGCACTATGTGTTGAGAATTTTCTTGCACAGTTTTCAGAATAATTATCATAATGAATTCAGCAACACTCTCTTAATGTGGTTATCATTCTTCTCTGGTTTCAACAGGAAATTACAGGTTAATTTGAGCAGAACTTTTTAAATATGTTAACATTGTATAAGAGGTTCCATCTAAGGCTCACTACTTGAGGATTTTGCCATGATCTGATAATAAATGGTGAAAGTGGAATGCCCATGTTGAGGAAGGAAATACTTCAATTTGAAAATGCAATGATAATTTTCTCCCGCATGAATTAAGATGAATTTTTTTTTTTTACAATATTATTTAGCTTGTGCTGTGTCTCTTGGTTTCTCTGCAGATAAATGTTAACACTCTGTGCTGATGTGCAGTGGTCTTTTGGTTGGATACTTCAGCTCTGTAAGAGCTATTACCTATAGAAAATATACATTTCAACTAGAAGAGATCAATCTTATGCAACTTTCTTTTTTCATATGGTTTTGTTTGTCTGATCAGTTTTTCTTTTATTTAATTCTTTTTCTGGTGTTTTTTTGTTTGTTTGTTTGTTTGTTTTTAAGTTATTACTTCATGCTAGCAGTTTTATAATGACAGACTTTCCCCTTTCCTTTTAGTTTATATTTAGTACGGAAAAATTTCCCACATACCTGTCTGTAAATTGTGAAAAATAGCCCTTTTCTACCAGGTATATATTTTAAGGTATCTTTAAGTAAAATAAAGATACTCTCTTTTCAGCACTTGTGAAGCCACATCTGCAGTGCTGGAACTGGGTTCTCCAACACAACAGAGAGGTGGAACTGCTGGAGAAAATCCATCAAAATGTCACTAAAATGATGAAGGAATTGGCGCTTCTCTTATATGACTAAAGACTAAGACAACTGTGACTGTTCATCCTGGAGAGGATAAGGCTTAGGAGCATCTTATAAATGTGTGTAAATACCTGAAGGGAGGGCTCAAAGACAGCAGAGTCAGGTTCTTTTCAGATGTGCCCAAGAGTCAATGGTCACAAACTGAAACAAAAGAGATTCCCTTTGAACACTAGAAAACGCTGGGAGGATGATGGAGCACCAGAACAGGTTACCCAGGGAGTTTTTGAAGTCTCTATCCTTGGAGATATTCAAAAGCTGTCTGAAGAGGGTTCTGGGTTGCCCTGCTCTAGGACCTTCCATGAGCAGGGGGTTTGAACAAGATGACCTCCCCAGTCCCTTCCTAACCTCAGTAGTTCTGTGATTTGGGGAAATGCCAAACTTCATGATTTTGGGTAGAAACCAAAAATCTCTGGTATCTCAGAAATACAGCCATGCTGACCTGCTAATGAATTTAGCATCACTGGAATGTTGCAGTCTTTTGTTGTTTCTGTTCCTCTCTCCTTTCTCAGGGCATATACATTGTAGTAAATTCTGGATTTTCAAATAACTGCCTTTATATTCTTGATGATCAATATGGAAGGGTATTTTCTTCTTCTTCTTCTTCTTCTTTTGCTTTTCATGCAATTTAGTTTGAACATGATAAAGACATTTGTCAGGATCTTGGAGATAGATGTGGATTTACTGGGAGGTGCAGAGTCTACAGCCTTTCCTCTCTTCAGGTGCCTCTTGGTACAGCACACCTTAGCCTTTATGTGGAGGCTTCTTTGCACCTCCCAAGCCCAAACCAGTTGAATCCATCACTTTACTTATGCTTAGCTACCTGAGACCTTCAGTTCCCCAAAGTGCTGTCAGACACCTACAGCTAGCTATTTATTTATTTAGAGTTACGGTAGTTGCACAAGCAAATGTGGTTCTAGTCTAAGAGGCTTTGCTGATTACAAGCCCTGCTTACTCACAGCAAGGTAATTTACTGCCTGTAGGGCAGGACTTGGATATACTCAAGCTTCCTGGACAGCTAAATGGATCATTCCATTCCAGTGCTCATTCACTTGCTGGCCTCTCTCAGACTGTTTACCAAAGCACTTATCCTGCAAATGCTTACTCATGTAAGCTATAATACTCTAATCAGAAAGTAAGCAAGGCTTGGAGACATTAAGATTTTTTTTTTTTTAGTGAGTAAGCACTTTCAGGGCAAAACCCAAGGGTATCAGAAATGATGATAATTTTCTGCATTGTACATAGTCTATTTTTATCTTGGAGTCTGGATCTTTACATAACTTTCTATTAAATTGTTTGAGATCTTCCCTTCCCAGATCAGTTGAAGCCCAGTAGTCAGACATTCTTATGCTTCAAAGCATTTTCTAATGACTCCCTATAAAATGAAATGAAACATTAGCCTGAATTATAGCTGTGATCTGCTTCTAAGTTCTTTTTCAAGCACTAAATTATATCCTAGCAGTGACTGTGTCCTTTCGTCTGTCCCTCTGAATCTCACTTTAAGCTTATCAAATAACTGCTTTAACAAAAGTTGGCACTGAGGTTCATGACTTGTCCTTTTAAAATAAGATTGTTTACAAATGTCTTCCCAGCACCTAACGACTTACATGAAAGTGCACTTTTTCATCTCCAAGGATGAAGAAGAAAATGAAGACGTGCCTGTGCAGGGTCAGCTTTGTCCCAAAGACTGAAAGATAGTCATCAAAGCAAAAAATTCACTAATTTGATGAGTGGAAGACTGTGAACTACCCAGGCAGACATTAACTGGTATGTATATGCTTGACTTGCTGCTGCTGCTGCTATTACCACTCTTTTTAGTAGTTCTCTGACTGCCTTTAAAAGCAAGTTTCTTGTAAGAATGCTTTCATATCAAACAGTTCTGGTGATTTCACTCTTCAGCTATTTTCTTCCTTCAGCAGTTAAACAGCCTTTATAAACTCAAACTCCAGAAACATTAAAGCAAAGGGTGATGTTTTGCCAAGCCATATGTTCTTAAATGGTGTATTTTATGAAGCTGATAATAAATACTTTAAGGCATGGTAGCTAAAAAAAATTCCAACCTAATGTAAGCAGGCACAATTCCAGTGATTTCAACATTAACATTAGGGATGAATTTAACTGTCTGTTTTCACTCAGGACTGGGTATAGTGTTCAAACTGCGTAGGTTTCATTGACATTATATGTTGGGCTGCAATCTAGGCTAAAATTGCATTTTTTTCTACTCTACTCAATTTAAGAATTACTTCACTCTATTTCCAGCTTTATTGCTTTGCAGAAGTATTAAAATGCTGATATGAAGTGTTCACTAGGTATAAAATCTTGCCTGCTATTTGATAATTTTCCTATCTCAACAACTTTTTAAAGACATTGTTCATCTGCAAACATTTTAATCCTCTTTTATGTGAATAATAAACTTAAACCTCTAATACATGCACAATTCTATATAAAAACACCAACTATAGCCTATAAAATGACTGTTCAATTGAATAATAAATTGCAATACCAGGTAATCCCCAAGTAAGCAAAGCTTTTAGTCTTTCTACTTGGTATGCCAGAGAAATATAACCTCAGATAGTTAAAGTAGTGATGGTTCCTTTATACTTGTAGAAATATGCTGCACAGATGTTGCTTATCTAAGTTTTGGTGAAGAGAGAGCAGATAGCTTGCACTGCCAGGCTGAGCAGTCTTACTCAGTCACTTTTTCTCCATCTAGAAAGTTGTTTTTGGAGGTGGCTCCTTTTGCCTTCTCTTTCCTTAGATGTGAAAAAGAGGGTTTTGAATATTGACGGATTGCAAATTGTTCAAAACTTTATTTTATTCTCATTCCTTCACTGAATGTCTAGTTTCTCTCTCCTTCCTAGACTGTATTCTATGCTGCACTTTACCACTTTAAATAGATATCTGAGGTGTGAGGTGATGATATAAGGGTAAAACTCATCCTTAAACCCACACCTTAAATACTCTTTTCACATTGTTTGAAATTTTTTAGATTGGTATTACAATTTAAAAAAAATCTATTTATGTCAGAAAACTATAATCTCATCATGGCCAGAATTGAGAGGGTATCATGGCATCTTTCTGACTTTGTTTTTGGCCTCCAGATAACATTTAAGAAAAATGTTTAAAACCCTTGTATAACTTCAGATTTTAAATTTCCATTCTTCCAAAGGATGCCATGAAAGAAGGAAGATAGAAGGAAATGGCATTTACTGGCATTTTGCTCTTTAAAATAATGCTGTATTAAATGGAGTAATGTATTAAAAGGCCATAATACACGGAGTAATGTATTAAAAGGCCATAAGCAGAAAAACCCAACTCATTGATCAAAGGATAATTTTAATGAGTGAAGGGAAATTGACAGCATATCTGTCATTTTAACAGGGTCATTAAATCCTTAAGTATTTTATTTTTAAAAAAAAATCTATTTTTCCCTTCAGATACTTAAAAAAGGAGATTATAAACATGCTGTAGAATTAATAATGAAGTATTAGATATTGAACTTTGATCGTTATCTCATGACTATATAATATCTTGGTTTCTTGTCTCATCACTGAATATATTTATTTGTGTTAGTGTATGCCAAGTCATTTCATGATACCATGGATTTTGATAGAAAGTTATGGTAAGTTTTTGGAAAGCAGGGATTGGCCTCAGTATTACAACCATGTCTTTATTTTTCTCTAAAACCTATTGAGGGATCCCTAAAAGAAGATCTGGTCTAATTTCATCACTGGTGTAGAAATGAAAAGGATATTATGGAAATAATAGACTACTCATATTTATGGACGGGAAAAACCTACAGGGGAGCTGAAAATTATAAATATTGCTTATGACAGTAGCCAATGATTACCTCCCAAACTAGTAAAAAACATTATTAAACTTTTGTACATTTAAAAATATTGTCCTAATTTGATTTTTATCCTCTGAATAATGAAATACAGAGTTTTTCCCAATGTCATTCAGTTTCTTAAGCCCCCTGTACTATAAATCTATCTGCATGACTCCAAACTCGCACTGGTTGGAGTCAGAGAGGTTGAGAAAAGAAGTTGTGTTATAAAAGATATCAGAAAAGATTTAGAGAGAAAAATAAATACACACGCACAAAAAAAGTAAAAGTTACTTGTAACTCTTGCAGATAAGAAAATTTTGAAGAGTAAGAAAAGAATTCTGAAAAATGTCACTAGCAATCAGTGCCAGCAGAATCCATCCAGGAAGGGAGACAGTAATTATTTGGCTCTAGTTTTGCCCATGAAACAAATGCAGTCTTGGTCCTCTGCCTTGGCAAATGGCAAAAATCCCATTGACACTGATGGGGCCAATATTTCTCTCGATGTCCTGATGCTAGCTTGACACAATAACCAACAGCTCACGTTGCCCCCAGTAGGACTTTTGCCACTGACTTCACTGGCAGCATTTTGCCCTTGGGCCATGAGGCTGAAATCAATGAGATATCTGCTTTAAATTAGGTCATGTATTCCAGTGCTGTTTGTTTGGTTGTTTTTTTTTTTTTTTTTTCTTATGACTACATCAGGGTCAGATCCATACCAGGGCACAGAAGTGGAACAATCAGCTCCCAGTGTACACATTAAGGTTTGCACAGATATGATGCTGTGTTACAGATTCGATCAATCTGAGCTCGTTTTGGCTGTGATGTAATTTCCATTGGTCCCAGGGAAAAAAATAGTAGAAACTAATCTGGCCTATTTTTTCCTCTATCAGAGCAAATAAAGGATTTTGTAAATTAGAAAACTAAAGAAAGAACTTTGGCTTGATGTTGCTTTTCAAATTTACTTTGAAGTAGTTCAACTAATGTAGATTAGTAATCTGTAGTCAAAATTCGTGTTAACAAACACGAATGAACACCTTGTTTGCTGTCCTAAATATTGAAATAAAACTGCTAGAAGTTAAAGACCATCTAGTAATAACATGTAATTTACATGAGCATGTTAGTTTTGTTTAGAAGTGAAAACTTCAATAACAGAACCTCTTTTCAAAGAAAAATGTAGCCTAAAGGGTGTGGACCACACTTCATTTTAAAGGCCTAGGAGAATGTCTCACTGAGATTCTTACAAATTACACTAATTTCTTAGAATGCATCGATGGAAAAGTACTAAAATGTTGTAATAAAAATGCCAACATTTCTAACTGTTATTCTTCTGTGCATGTGTGTGTGTGAAAATACATGCAGAATCTGTGATATCCACACAGAATTATCATTATTTTTGCATAATTATAATTCTATATTCATTCCTGTAGCTGCAAGTGGAGCATTTTTTAAATAGAAATAAGAAGCATTTTATATTTCTGCTTTACTTTAAGGGCAATAATTGTTATTGCCATGGTTTTTGAAGAGACATAGCATACATTGTCAAGTACTCAAGTGGTGTACTTTGACATTGTGTGTGAAGAGGAGAATATGTAGTCCAATATGATAATTATGAGAGCAAAAGCCAACCCAGCTAACAGTAAACATCTAATTTGCAAATGAAGACCCACTGGGAAAAGATAGGCTAGATTGTGTGATTGGATTTTCACAGAAAACTTTTTTTTTCTTATTGCTTTTTATATTTATTTAGTTTGATTAGTTTATTTATTTTGATTAAACAGTCAGTGCTTGCAGATCGTTCTCCATTAGCAAGTGTAATTTTCGTTTTTCTCTCTCTGCTGCACCCATTTTTCTCTGGTCCTATGTTTTGTACTGCATTTGTATGACCTCTTTCACTTTTATTTTACAAGCAGTGGGAGAACAGATGAAATTATCTCTGTTTTCCATAAGGACGTGTTAACCCTGAGCACTGGAGCCTGATGCTGATCTCCTTGAATCAATGTGGGTTTGAGCAGATAAAGATGTTCAGTGCAGCATTTCACCAGCACGCTGGCACAAAAGCTGTTTGCACAGCACTGCTGCACCACTCTGAGCCTTGATCCAGCCTCATAAGTTGCTAGGCTGGGTCTCAAATTCCTTATTGCCTAGTGGATGTGACACCAGCTCAGCTCAGCTCTATCTCATCTACCTGCTCTGAATATACAGAAAAAGTAGGAAGCTACCAAACCTATATAAATTCTTGTTTCCTGTTGAATGAAGCCAAGTCCAATACATGTCTTCCATATCCTACAGCAAAATTATCTTTGCAGCACACCACCTGTACTAACTTCACTATGCAGTATCATTAAAATCACATTCCAGTCATGTAGGCCTCACGTAAACCTTTAAACACTTTAAATCAGGGGGATTCCTCTACATCTAGTCATAAAAAAGATTCTCTCTCTGCCAGTGTATTCTAGAGGTTTCTCTTTGCTGAAAACATGCTTTGGCTTGAAGGAATTGGCAAAGAGTTATGTTGGGTGAGTTGAGGCTCATCCTTATAAACTGAAAGATTAATGTGCAGCCTTGTTTAAGCCAAGGCTGGTTACTTGTTTTAGGAATATTCCAAAAGAGCTGAGAACGTTGTTCAGACGAATGTGTCTGTACTTGCTGCTCAGACGCACAAATGTTTTTGACATGGTACCCGCTGCAGATTCTGGATGGAAATCTCACAACTTACAGGTGAGGGTTTCTTGGATGCCTGATAAGGAATATACATGCCCTGGAATCTTGGACAAAACACACTCCTTGGTGATTCAGTATTAGGCCTGCTATTTGTGAAGTCCTGGAAGTGACTCCTATGCTCAGACTGTGAAAAGTTAAGAGTATTTTATTGCAAAAGGCAGACAGAGCTCCAGTCTGAATCAAAGAGGAGTGCATTAAGCTGTACAAGGTAAGATAAAGACTATGATAAGGAAAGGGATAGAAGTACTGCAATGAATAACATTACTGTGCAGCAATTTTGAAGGTTTGGTTGACACACATCATGAACTAAGAGAATGGCAAAATCCCTAGCTCTGGGCATAATACCTAGGTAGAGTAGCTAATATTGAAATATATGTTTGGACTAACCGCCTAAAGGCAAAAAGTGCCTTTTTGCAAAAGGTGAATTTTGCACAAAGGCCAAAGACAGATTTACAACCAAAGATTTATGTGAGAAATACCATGTGAAAGTAGCCTCAGTTCCCCTGCACAATGAATGTCTGCACCTCAGTGGAATGAAAGGATTTATGAAAATGAGGGGAATTTATAAACCACTAATTTTATCTAGATTCTTTCACCAGCTCTCCAAGGATTCTACTAAAGGAATCCCAAGTGACATGGCATGCAAGGGGAGCTGAAAGGCCTGGAAAAACTCTGCAGTTGTGAGGTTCTGTGACAGTGCAGAAAATGTGCACTTTGGGCTGCCTTTTGCATAGTCCATATGAATGTATATTTTGCAAGGACACCACTTGGTGTGGGTTTTCATTACAGACATGGCAGAATGCAGAGCCAGAGTGTGTTTGCACCACGCAACTGAAAAGATGAAGCACTTGTTCACTCAAGAAGGGAATTTTTTTCTTCCATAGGGATATCCAAGGATAACAATTTTTGCAATTGACATTAGAGCATGCTGTCAACAGACATGAGACGATAAGGGAAATTTTTTCTTTTTAGCTGTAAGAAAATTTTCTTTCCGCTTCTGTTTTAGGATTTCCTATTTCTACATCTGGAGATTGTGCTGTTACTGACAGGTTGGGTCTAAGACAACAAGTGCATTAGAAAAAGCCTTATGTGCTCAAGGGAAATTTATGGGGACACGTGTAAATGTAGTAATGATATTTGTCTGTAGTTGACATATCAAAGATAAATGTCAACTTATCTATTAGTTAATGGATCTATTAAAAGCTGTGTTTATACTTTCTGTCTGTTTTTTTTTTCCTCAAGCACTTACACACAGATGGATTGTGCAAACAAATACTTCATTAATCGCAGGACTCAGAGCCAAGTGAATGCTTTTGAGTCCAGAATAATGTCAATTAACCCAATTTAATTGCTTTCTTGATCCACCACCACTTTTAAACAGTTCTTTTTAGGTTTTTGTGCAAGACCAGAGGGACACTGAGTAATTCGATGTGATTGAAGGACTCTATACATCCCAATTTATTAAGAAAAATACAATCTGTGCTCTCAAAATGGCACAGTACCATGGAACATAAAAAACAACACAAACAACAAGTCCAAAAGCTTAATTAGAATGAGTCGCTGAGGCAAAGTTGGCACAGTCTAAGATTCCCAAGCTCAAGTGAGGTGATGAGGTGAAAAGAATCCTTTCTAAATATGATAACCATTTTGTTTAAAATAACTTCTAAGATACTTTTTTCCCTACTATGAAACAGCTACTTTTTTAGTATCAGCAGTTCAAAGAAATTTGTCTTTAAGTTGAAATAACAATTCATTACATGTGTAGCTACAACATATACCTGTAGGTTTGCCACTCAGACACACAAAAAAATATTTCACTTGGAGAGCTTTCTGGAGTTACATAATCCAAAAGAGAGTTTTTTCTATGCCTAGCTGTATAACATAGAAAGAACCACTTAGCAGTTAATTATAATATGTGCAGTGCAAATGGTCAACCTAATTTTCTGAGGGGGAAAACGAAAATTGTCTTAAACAGAAGCTAAATCTGAAAACACACAGCAACTGAATGTTTTGTTATGTCTTAATGACTAATAATAAAAATGTGAATTTTGAATTTGATCTTGTATGGTATTTTCTATAAGTGAAAAACCAAAGGGTTTAAAAAGATGCATCTAATCTTATATTTTTGTGAGCTGTATTGCTACCATGTGGCCAAATTTTTGACTTCTGAATGAAATTCTGTACATCAATTCCACAAGTTACAAGCCAGTAAAATATTGCCTATCAAAACCTAAAACCATAATATTTTCTCCTCTATTATCTCACTGGTATACATATCATTAACCTTGGCAGGTATGTATGACATTTCTAATTAATTAGATGAAAAGGTTTTGCTATACATGTGTTTCTGGAATGGTGTAAAGGATTAATCATGTGATGCCACAAGACCCTGCAAATGGATGACTGATTTTTTTTCCCTAGATTGAAAAAATAAGGCACACTTTAAATAATTTTTCTTGGATATCATTTATTGAATCTATGAAAATGTTAAGGCTACAAGCATTTTTATCAATGTTCTTAGTTTTTTTAAACATTGCCGGATAAGAAGGAGTTTTTTATAATAAAAACTTAAACATGATGTTGTTTACACATCAACACATAAGGATTTTTTTTATTTCAACTTTCTCAGACCCTCAGCATCTTCCTATAAATCCATGTCATTTGAACAATTCCTATATCCGTGCGAACACCCAATTTGCCATTAATCAGACAGAATTTGCCTCTGCTGAAAAAACCCTGTGATTGAGAACAATGTCTTCAATCTATCTGAAAAAAACATTCGATAGTTCAGTCCTTCTGGACAATGTTAAAATAATAGCTTAAGCCTAAACTCTCATTTGGTTTTCTCATTATGCTCACTGGAGCTAATGGGACTAGGTGCATGCTCAAGCATGTATTCCAGGGCTTTCCTTATAGGCCGTAGTTCAGAATGGCAAGGGGATAATATTTAGTCAAGTTTTAGTTCAACCTTCCACCATCACTGTTATGTCTAGTAGTGAAGGAAATTATTTAGAAACTGCTGGCACTCCATCCTTATTCAGCATGATCTCAAAACCACAGAATGGTCTATTACATTTTTCTGCTACTTGAAACTTGTAACATGAAATTACGGGACTTTTCCCACAAATCCCTTGCTTACAAGAACAAGCACATACTTTCAGGATTGACCTGAAAATCCTGAAGTTCTTTCTAATTTTCTGGAAGCTGGGCAAAATCAGGGTCTTAGAGTGCAGGCACCCAGCTTGGCACCTGGTTTGTATCTAAGCTCAGTCAGAATCCAGATCCAGTTAGCAAGATCTCTTGGGAACCTGTCTAGAGAGTAATAAAGGGGTGTCTGCCTCACAAGTGTAGCTTGGGCCACTATTTTAAATTTAATTTGAAATTTAAAAAAAAAAGGCTGAAAAAAGAAATTTCCCTTTTAGTCCATAGCTTTTATATTGGATAAAATACTTGTGCAGAAAGTGGCAAACTCTGGTTCAAAATCATTTACTGCCATTTAAAACTACATCCATTTTAGGAATGGATATTTGCCATTGACCCTAAAGACTTTTCCAAGGATGAGGCATGTTTTCATTCTGAATTTCAGCTGATTACAAATCATAATTATTATAAGATCTATAAATTCTTACATGATAAATAATTGACAGATTTGTGTTGTAGGAAAAAAAAGTCAGCATCACTTCATTAGGAAGACCTGCGCCAATTTTTCTTTCTGCTCCCTGCACTATTTATCTATTTTACATTTAGGAGTCTCTAAATAGCTTTATGAACCGCCAACTTTAGTTCTTAATAGAGTTTACTTTGATCCACCTCGAACGCAGGTCTGCCCATAGACACACAACATGACATTACAGACTTTTGGTAGTGAAATTTTTATGATTTAGACATTGTATTCCCTCGTTTTAGGTAATTGTTCTTTGTATTTTATATGTCCTGTGCATTAAGATTGTCTCCTTTGTCTTTATTGAGGCAAGTTTCCTGTTGACAGAGTCAGGAACAGAAATTAAATAAGGTAAGTTGAGCTTTGGTCAAAACTGAGATTCTCTGTATTTGATATTAGCATATGGAAGATATTAACTCAATCCAGGGGATGGGAACATTAGCTAATATTTCATGTGCCTTGGATTTATCATATTCCTGCTAGGCCCTTTACATGTGTTCATCGAATGTTGAGTGAACCTCAGTATTATATTGTTCAAAATATTTTTTAAATATTCTCAAATCCTTTGAAGTCATTTGACTTTATCGGGTGCAGCATTTCACATACCTTCTTTTCTTTTTCTTTCTCCACTGCAAATTATGTAAATGTGGATCAAAATATCATGTGTTCTAGAAAATGTTTTCTTCCCTGTGGATGAGTACTTAATATTGCTGTTTAAGTATGAGTGAAAGAAATTATTGTAGTACAGGATGCACCTAAGTCTAAGAGGATGTTGTGTTGTTCTCTTGAACTGCTGCAGCTTTTAATATTCAGACTTTTTGTCTCAGGTCTCTTAGAGCAGTGCTGTATAGAGTTATTCAATAGATCAAAAGGGACTCTAGGTATGTAGACTTGAATTATCAATATTTATTTAATTTTGTGTGGGTGGGTGTGTGTGTGCAGCAGTGCTGAAATGTTTCTTGAGTTTGATTTCAGAAAAAAAAAAAGTGTAGCCTGGTTTATATGCTTTACTTAATTGGTTTTGGCAAAACTAATTTTTTTCCCATTACTTTGAGGTCTGGAGTGACCTGGAATGATCTTTTCTGCCATTATACCTAACATATACCAGAGGTATCCCATGGGATTAAAAAAACACGTTAAGAACAACGGTCTTAAGGAGTTTTAACTCCCTGATTACCAATAGGAATTGTTGCTTGGTTTATTAGCATAAGTCAGGAATAACTAAAGTAGAGCTTATCTACCAGCTATTTAAGAAACAAGTAAGTCACACATGACAAATATAACTCTGTATCTATATAGGGAATGCCTCTGAGAGATATAGGATTATGAAATCCTGAAAGATACAATGTATTCCTGTTGAAAATTATGAGATAAAAATAGCAGAGGCAGATTTGATACAGTTAGGTGCATAGCCTTTCTTAGTTTCGTTGTAGTTAAACAGAAAGAAAAAATAGGAACACATGCATCATCATTACCAACTCTAATTGTGGGAGGGGGGGTTTGTTTTTTAAAGTCAAGTAGTTCCATAGCATTTATCTGACTCGTCGTGTATTTCCATATCCCTTAGTCCTGTGGCTATTAAAGCTGAACTTGAAAAAAATGCATTGGGAACTCAAAAGGTGTCAAACATTAAATTGGTTTTTTATCTTTAGTCTGTAGGAAAGGCAGAGTCTGGTTGTGACAGCCTAAAGTAGCCCTGGAGAGGTGTGTTGCTTTCCTTTGGTCATGGACAGGGCACTGGCTCCTGGGAGCAGTGTGTTACACAGCTCAGCTTTGCGCTGGGTGAATTAAAAGCTGCTTCTTGTCTCTTGTCCCCATTTCCTATACATTTCCTGCTTTCCTTTTCTGTATTCATGCAGTACTGTGGAAATGTTGATTTTGACCAAGACTGAAAGATCAAATAGGTGAGGCCAAAATGTATCCATCAGAGCTGTGCCTGGTGGTAAAGCCCCCGTTGCTGCAGAGCCAGCAGGGAAGGAGAGCTGACAACAGCCGTCATCTCACATTTCACACAGTTCTGGTCTCTGTCAGCCCTGAGACGTGCCAATCACCTAGACAGCACACGACCTGGCATGCATCATAATTGTGAACATTAGCGGTATCTGCTTCTGAATCCAAGATGAGGTTGTTTTTCTGGTATGAGTATGAAGAAAAAAGCTTTCATGGAGAAAGGGGACACCTTGGTCAGTCCTGGGAGGTGGAAGTCATTCTTCCACACTTGAATCTTTTCTTCTGCAGGCCGAAAGAGCAAAGTTGCAAAAATTTTATTATTCAGAGCAAATAGGCTTTAAGGAGGTTAAATATTGTATTGTAGTGTGATAGTTCTTTCTATAGCACATCAAAGAAGAAGGAAGCAGTGACACAGAGGTGTCATGAAGTAATATTGGAATAACCTGGGAACTTGTCAGCATCTTCTGTTGGATGGTCAGACCATCAGTGACAATGTCCTGGAATTCTGCTACTGAATGTGACAGAGTTGTGCCCATCCCCTCAACTCTAAAAGATTCCTGGATACTGTATGAGTCCAAAATCAAAAGGAATAGAGAATAGCTTCTGAACAGAAATGGTTCCATTAGGGAAAATGAAAGCACCAAAGAAACTTGAGCAATGATGAAGGCAACTATAAACTTAAAAAGTTGTATGCTGACTAGCATGGAACCAACCAAAGGAAAAAGAACCAGTGCTGATGATGAGGGATCTCCCGTACACCTAGTTCCAAAGGAATTTCCTTATTTTCATTCCGTGTTCTTCTTTGATGTTACATAGAAAGAATCACCGAATGTTTTGTTAAAGTAGTTTTTAGATATCTCTTTACAATTTAAATATTAATGTAGCAATTCTTTCAAGAATTAGATGGTTATTGAAGTAGAGAGGGAAATACAGACCAAATTATACAATTTTGAGACACATCTTTAAGAGGTGCAAATCTGTCTTACTCTGTTCTCTTTACCCAAAGCAACACTTTTTGACTAAGAGCCAGGGAAAAGCCATATAATGCAGCTGTGGTGAATTTAATGGGTGATTAGAGCTACAAAACTGTATGAGTTTGGTTACATTTACATGCTACTCAGCATGTAGCGTGGGCTGTGTTCGATGCACTTTTGGCTACTGCAGTTAGGGCTCAATCCTAGACATCAAATTCAAGCATTACTCCCATGGAAGAGAGAGTGAAACCCTGAATTATGGTCATAGAAACAAGAAACAAACAAACTATTCACAGCTGCTAGTACCATAAAACCTGGATGAGGTTTCCTGTAAGCAGCCTGCCATGTGCCGGAGGGACGCTACAGATATTGTGGCTGCTGGCAGGGAGATGCACAGCCAGGAGAGGTAATGCTTCATTCAGCATGTTCCTCTTGCAGCCCCTGGCAATAGGTTTTCTGCAGTTTCCTGCAGAGCTGCAAATAGAAACTAAAGCTGTGTCTGACTCACTGAACCTTTAAGAAGGTGACAGGTGAAAAAGAGCTTGCCTTTTTTCCCGTATTTTTGG
>VWZV01011460.1:173553-194658 GCA_013397155.1 Irena cyanogastra | reverse complement strand
TTTTTTTTTTTTTTTTCCTTCAGGGTGAGTTCCCACTGCAGGACAAAGATTTCATTCTGGTTAGGATATGAGATGTCCATTTCTACTCACAACTGTAAGGACTAAAATCTTAGTTCAGATTCTATTGTGATATTCAGTGATATTGAACTGAATTCAGTTTCATTTTTGAAAGAAGTAGAAAGGAAGATCTCTTTAAACTTTCTTAGCATAGCAATTTCTTTCTTAAATGCTGTGGTAATTAAAAGCTGAATTTAGCCTTTTATGACTGACCTTCTAATTCTTCTCTCAAAGATCCCTGTGCATAACTTTGCTCTATATTTATTTAAAATCCTATCCCTCAGGATATCCAGAGGAAAAGCCCTAGTAAATACCTGAGAGCAGTGTGTCCTCTTGGGATCCTGCCTCTTGCACATCCTAAATATTATCTGTCTTTTGTTATAGCTCTTTAGTAGCATTCCTGTTTCATTAGCTAATGTGAGGGATCAAGAGGCACATCTGCAATAATTCCACAGCTTTGAAAGCAGAAATTTCTTTTGCATAAGCTTTTTCATTTTTTTTCAGTCACTGAAACATGGCTGACCTGAAAAAACCAGTAAATATTCAGTTTTTCTTTATATTTATTTTGTACTTTATACTTCTGCAGTTTTTATTTCATTCAGAAACCTTCCAGTTTATTTGTAAGCTATTAAGCTGTGGTACCTGGAAATACATATTTTATCTCTAAATGTTTGCTCATTGTGTTAGTGATGCATTTGTACATGCAGTTTCCCCAGCCGGCTGTAAGTTGCATAGTGAAATATTGAAATATCTCATGCATCAATACTGGGATAAATGAACTTGAGATTACAAATCTTGTAGTTTTTTCTGTGTATTGAATGAAAAGACAAAAACGTGCAGACAAGTCTGTCCTGCAACAACAGGACTTTCAGACACGGGTCTATGATTCAAGTAAGTCCCTCTGATCAGATTTGTGGAAAAATTTGGAAAAAAATTGACTTTTGGCAGGATGTTCAATATGTAATAGGATCATTTAAAATTTGAGCTTCTAGAATAGCAGCTTAAATGTGCTAAGGTCAAAGCTCTATCCTGTGGGCTTTCTAAATTTCCATATTTATCCACCTGGTGCATCTATCCAGCACCCCTGATTCTTTGGGCAGATCCTTGATTGCTTTTTGCAGTCAACTGGATCAAAGTCTATGCAGCATGAAACGTGTAGGTGCAGTTTATGAATCGTGTCTTCTGTATTACCCATTGGAAATGTATCCCTTCACTTCCACTTGCTGGGAAACAACTTTTCGGATGTTCTGAGTGATGGCTGAAGGAACAGAGATGTGTAAAAAGAAGCACAGGCAAGGGCATAGGGAACAAAAATGTTGCTTTGTATTGTGACATTGTTTCACAGTTATCTGTTTCTTCCCTAGTTTCTAGGAGTAGGAGAAACAATATTACACTTAAAAGAAAGATTCTGGGACTTCAAGCGTGCTTTAATTTTTGAATATGTAACCTTAAAATTCTCTTTTGAAGATACGAGGATAAATCACTATTTCTGCTTCATTGAATATGATTTTAATGGCTGTCTTTTTTTGTCAGACTTCTGGTACTAAGATCTATCATCATTGCATTTTCTTTTCCTATGATTCTAGCTAGCCCTTTAAACTTCCCCCCAGGTTTGTGAAATAATTATGAGCATAAGAAGCCAAAAATATTACTTGTTTAAGATTAGCCTTGAAGACTGCTTCAAACAGCTCTGGCCAGCAGCAGTCCTATGGTTTGGGGCTGGTGGGGATCCCTTCTGCCCTCTGTGCAGGCACAGTATCCTTGCTGGGCTTGTGTGTGCATAGCTGCCCCTGGCCCGTGGAAGAAATAAGACTCAGATAGATTATACAGCAGATTATAAAGTTGTGGTAGGGGTGGACACCACTATTGTCAGGGCAAGAGCCATCACAGCTTAACTCCTGCTCTGTGCCTTGTGCTGTAGCTGCAACCAAAGACACCCTGCTGTTTTCCCAATTCCTCCAGCACCAGGAAGCACAAGAGGAGCCTACAGTGGATGACCCAAAACAATGCATGAAAACAGCTGATGTTGCTGTGAAAGATCCGGGGAATCAGTGCCAGCTCAGCTGCTTTGTTGCAGCTCTGCACCTGCACAGAGCAGAGCAGGGCAGCTGCAGACAGGTAAGTTAGTGCAGTAAAAAAATTTAAATAAAAAGATGTGCTGCTTGTTATTCAGCTTTTGTGTGGTTTATACAAAATCTCTTGCGATGTTTCGTAACCTTGAGGCATCTTCTGGGGGGGCACAGATTCCCATGTGGAATGTCAAGTGGTGGTCTGCAAGTAATCAGCGTAGTTTTGTGAACTGCTTTTCTTTTCAACTAGCTTTTCTCTATTTGACTAGGAGAAGTAGATGTCATCAGAACAAAAATAACAGAGAAAATTCATGCCAATGGTAATTTATGAGGATGTTGACACCAAATATTGGACTGGAAAGTGGGAAGGGACAGAAGAGTCCAAGGCTTCTGGATTAGAGGTGAATTGGTACCTTGGTCTGAGCTGAAGCCTTCCCAATGTGAGGTCCTATCCTCAGAATGTACTGTATATTTCCCTTTCCAAAGGAAGCAGTTATAATCATTTGAGCACTGAGAACTGGTACTATTGGAAATGCTTCCATAATGTTCTTAGGTAAAACAACAGATGCCTAAGCAAAAAAGCAAGTATGGCAGAGCTCCTATTTGTGAAGGTCTGAATAAGTCTGTTCAGCAAAAGCAAAATTTAGAACACGTATTCAAACCACCAGTCTGTTTTGTGCTTATGTGCAAAGAACATGCTAAACAGAGAAATGTTACACCCAAATACTCATTTGCCAGTGGAAAAACAGCCCCAAGTTAATACATGGAAACAGTGGTATATCTCCAATGCTAAATGAGCAGGAAACATAAACAAGACTAAACAAAAATAAGCTGGAAACCTATGATGCCATGGCAAAGAAATGACAGTATGAACCACAGAGGTAGCTCTCCAGTATTATAATTTTATTATATCTGCACCTTTTCTTTTCAGTAAAGGCTTCTCATATTATCAATTCCACTTTTTGTTGGCAAATGATGAAGTGTGATGATCTGTCAAATCACAGGTAGTACACTGAACAATAATATTTAGGAAGACTCCTGTCTCTTTCCCTTTTTTAAAAAAAATATTTAATGTCGATAATAGAAAAATCAATCTTTCAAGGAGGGGTTGCAAATACGTTTTTTCAGCTGCGGAATTTTCTGCAAAGTTACCCCTTTTCACAGTGACAAATTAAAGATTGGTACAAGTCTTGTTTTTCTTTTTCTTCTTCCTTTTTTTTCTTCGTATTTATTAAGGCTGTTCTGGAATATTAAATCTGCATACAACTACTGCAGACTTTTCCTCCTCACTGATACTTTGTTTTATATGGAATATATTTTTACATCATTTAAAAATATTGCTCTCTACAAAACACTTCTATACTCTATTTTTCATTTGCATTCCAAATAGTTGCTGTAGGGTTTTCTTATTCTTAGCAAAAGGAGATAGATCCCTAGATGTATTTTCTTTTGTTTTTCTTTTTTCCTTCTCCCTTGTGTAAATACTCTTATGAAAGTAGATTTAACAAAAGACCATTCACTATAAAAAACTTTCTCAGCAGTGACATGATACACCACACACCCACTTGTGTAGTCTTTATCAATAACAACAGAAACAGTGTCAAGTGATAAAAATATATGTGATTTAAATCAGCCATTTTGGGAATATATTTATTCAAGACCCTTCAAGCAGAGATGAATAGCAGGTTTCTAAATGTGGTGTTATGAGGGTAAGCAAATGAGTCATTATTTGTATTCTAGAGCAATAGAGTTGGGCAAGAACAACACTGCAAGGGGGAATAAGCAGTGGTATCTAACTGTTTATTCTATTACATTCATCACCACAGGGTGTATCTGTGCATGTGAGGTCAAGGTCAGCCATCCTTGTTCACATGAATCATTCTCAGCGCTAATGAAAAGCACCCCTGATGCAGGGGAACACCAACAGCTTCGGCAGACTCCTGACACTCCCGAGTCACTCGTGTGAGCCAGGGTTCACAGGTGAGGCAGAACGGCTGCGGTGGGGGCCATCCAGGGCTTGGGATGGATGGGAGCTTAACAGGGGCTGTTGGTGGAGATAGCATTGAGGAGAAGGAGGGTGATTTTTAACTGGAGGACAAAACAGTACTCCTGTGGGCCAGCTATGGCTCCTTTACACCTTGGCTGTTTGAGTTTCGAAACTGAAGAGTCTTTCAAAATGAAATATTAATTAAAATATTGCAACCTTGGTCTGAGTTAGTTGCCAAATAATTAAGTTTTAAAGTTATGATAACTAATCCTAATTATCTTTCTCCACAAGCTTCTTGAAATCAAGGAAACAGAGATGGAATATAGTGGCACATGAAGAAGGGTTTATTTTTCTTCTTTCCCTGTCCTCTGCTTTCAATCGGTGCAAATTCTGCATACATTTTCTCTGTATTTCCGTGTCCATATAGAAAGAAGGATACATTTTATGGAAGTGCTGATCACATATATATATATGTATAACTTTTCAGGGCTGCTGCCGCAACTACTATAATTTGATATGCGAGCGGATTTATTACTAGGGTTGCAAACAAAAGTTATGTGCATTGTGTTTCTTGCACTGCAATAATCCTTCTACAGAAATTTTGGCGGCCCTCGCCAAAGCCAGGGGACGAACTCGATGGCCGGAGGAGTCCCCGGGACTCTAGCGAGGAAGAAGAGGAGGTGAGGGAGGGAGGGAAGCAGGCTGTTGTCTCACCACACATGGTCTTGTGGGAAGTGGGAATCTCAGGTTGAGTTACTCATCGGTATGGAGTCAGGAGTGTGCACAACCAATGATTTTGATGGCAGGAGGTAACGTACACATGTTTTTCAGGGAAGGTGCTGTAGGAGGACTTGCCGGCGGGCAGAAGGAGGTTTGCGCCGAGGGCTGTCATTTCCCAAGCGCGGAATTCTTCTGATCCCAGGAGCCCATCACCGCCGCCTCCGATGCTCTCCCTCCCTACGGTACGAGCAGGGCGCTGGCGGCGCCGTGACCCGGCCGGGCAGAGGGGGCGGGCGCCGTCCCCAGGGCTGCTCCCGGCGCCCCGGAGAGCGGGCGGGGGGCGCGGGGCGGCGCTGCCCGGGCTNTCGGCCCCTCCGGGGCGGGGGGATCCTTTTCTCCTTTCCCCTCCAGCGGGCGCGGAGGGAGGGGAGCTCCTTGCTCCCAAATTCCGCCGAGCTGCGCCTTATGTCTTCTATTTGCCGAGGCGAAAGGAGAGGAACAGTGTTCGCGCGCGTTTTAGCATCTTGCTTTGACAGCGGCTTCTTCGGTAATTTTTGCAGAAAGCATTTCTAATCTGGCAAACGCCAGTGAACCTGAGAAGAGTCCCCGAAATCTCTTTTGGCTTTCACGATCTTAATGCCCGAAAAGCACGGTCGAAAATATTGCCGTGTGTGCTGTTGTCTGCTCCTCTCTTACTTGTTCGGGGAGACAGATGCTCTCTTTGAAGGCTAAGCAGCACGCAGACAGTTCTCTCAAAATCAGATCCTGACTTTGAAGACATAGAACGGAGTGGTGTTCCACGAACTATTGAAAACAAGTGTTGAGGTTCATGACCTTTGTGTGCTAAACACTGAATGCAGTTTACCCAGAGCCAAATCTGTCATGTACGGTTTCCTTACTGTACTGCTTGGCTGTCACGATTCTCTGCTTTGAGGAACAAACCCAACTGTTTGTGGATCTGGTTGCAATGTCTGGAAATCTCACTAGAATTTGTTCTAGCTGTGTGTTCCCCCTTGGGTTTTAAAACCACTATTCGGGTAAGTGGGTTTGCAGAAGTCTCTGACCTGATCCTTCAAGGGTAAAGTAACAGCTTAAGTTGTGCTTCAGTTCTGCGTCAATTTGCATTTGTTTGTTGTTGCTTATATTAGTCCCTAAAGTAACTTCGTGTCTTTTTCTGAGAAACTAATTTGGCTGAAGGGGTAATTTGTTCTCTTTACAAGTCCAGAGGTGCTGTAGCTCATTCAGTAATCTTGATGATGAGGACCCTGGCACCTCAGGTGTTGGCATTTTGAGAAAATGCTTGTTAAGAAAGTAAAACACTCAAATGCAGGTCTGAAGTGAAAGCAAACTCAGTGTTTCTTCCATTGAGTGTCACCTGGATGTTTCTGAGGCTGGAGCACTTCTGCAGCAACATCTCCTTTTCCATTTTGCTTATTTGTGCCCCTTTCACAAGCCAAAAGAAGAAACAGACTTAAAGTCAGAGCAAAGATTTTGTCAGTGGATGTCAAAATCCCTCTAAAAGAAATTCTGTGGGGAAAAAAAAGTGTTATCCATTTAGAGAAGAAAAGTGGTTGCTTAAAAGTAATTGTCAATATTTATCCTATTAATTCTAAGTGTATAATGCTGGTAGTAGGGACTCGCATGTTGGCGTTGATGGGATTCCTTTAAGTTGTGAACCTGTTATAGTAGCTAGGCACATAGACCAAAATTCTGGATGCAGTGAACTCAGTGGGAATTTTGCCACTGACCTAAGAAGAGCCAGCATTGAATCTGCAGACTGTGTAGTGTGAGGTGTCGGGCCAAACTGAAAACATTGGACTGATTCAGCTGTGCAATTGTGGCAAAGTTTATAATCCTGCAGATGCTGCTATGATTACTATATTATCATAATAGCTCTAAAGTAAATTAGTTAAATTACAGAGTTACAAAATAACTTGGTTCTAATTTACCTTAAGACAAAAGGTGTGGTATGCTTCAGTCTATAAGGATTGCTTTTTAGAAATGTTTTCTAAAGTATCATGTCACATTGAATTCATATTTAAGTAATTACTGCAACCACACAGAACACTGAATTACACTGAAGCCCATACACTTTGCATCCCAATTGGATTTCAACTGTCATTTAAAAATAAGCACTCTATTATATTGCCTTTGCAAAGTGAACTAGACTTAGTCACCAGATCATTTACTAACCTTTGACAGATGCAAATGTAAGGTAAAAATGAAATTAGAGTAATTTGCATGTCTCTAATACTGATTGTGTGCTATAGGGAAATGTTTGGGGTGAAAACCAAAGATGTGATATTACTTTAGTATGTTTACAAAATTTTCAAAGTTACAGAAACACTCTTTTCTAAGAATGGGCTTTTAAGTAAATTTCAGCTTTTGTAAGCAGTATTGATCAATTCATCAGGCAGGAAGAGAGAATTTACTTAAAATGTTTGAGCTAAAGCATTAGAGGGGTTTTAAGTAAGATACAGCTAAAAGTAAAATTGTGATATATGAGCTGCCAACAATTTTTAACTAGCAAACACACTGACACGTTTGACTCGTTTATACCTGCATGCATTCAGTTATCAAAGTGAGATGGAAACTGTTCACAAGAGAGCTGTACGAAATACTTTCAAATTTGGTAAGTAATATTTCTTCCTAATCTCTGTATTTGCTGCAAATCCATTTCAATGGGCAACTGTCCTGCTTTGGTAAAAAATGTTACAGCTCCATGGATCTCAACAGCACTGTTATGACTGACACCATCTGAAGACCATGCACAATATTTCTGTGTATGTTTGGATTAAGATATGTTTATTTGGGCATCACTTAAGGGTCTAAATTGGCAGGGTGCATATTGAGTTGCAGCTGAGCAAACCTGCCATTTAACTGAGTCAAATTACAAATATTTTCCAGCTTTGACATTCTTCTCACCTTTTACATGAGGAATTATGGAGACTTTTTTATACTTTTCTAATATTTTATACTTTTCTATATTTCTAATATACTTTCTATATTCTAATATTCAAAAACACAAATATGAAAATTTCCCTGTGATCTCATGTGTAAAGTTCTTGTTTTACAGGTTTTGTGGTTTCATACCCTGTAAAGGAGTATAAAGCAGAACTAGCGTTTCCACCCATGGTGATCTATACAGTAAATGAAGCCTTGTCAAGATTCCAGCAAAAAGTTCAAGATCCTGTTGCGATGATGAATATTAACAGTTTTGTAAAAAGTCCATTTTTAAATGTTTTAGTGTTGGGTTATCATTGGCAACTTAGCTGTAAAATCTCCAAAGAACTTGAAAACTGACAGCTACAGCCAGAATTCTGTTACAGATTCCCTTCAGGCAGGAGATGTTAAGAAGTAACATAACGAAAAATATGTAAATAAAGTAATATTTTAGTGTACTGTTGAGAAATCTTTGAAATATTAGTATGAGAAAGCCTCCTCCCTTGAGGAGTAGATATGGAAAGATTGTGACTAAAAGCTATGAAACAGAAATAAGTTTTAAATTACTTGGTACCACCAGAAATAACTTCTGGAGAGAAAGCAGTCTTTTATATCCCTTTTAAAGCTATGTGAAAGTTACTATAAAAACAGTTACCAGGGAAAAGCAGCACAAGTAAATAGTGCTGGATATATGTATAGGGGTGTGTGTGTCCACATAGGTGGCATTTTAGACAGAAAATGATTAATTTCAATTTATTTGATTTTTTTTTTAAAGAGCTTGCAAAATGGGCCATATTTAGACTGGCAAGTGCAAGTCCTCTGTGCTTCAGCCAGCACAATGAAATCAGTTGATTTTATGCCAATATGTTGAATTATACCCAGGTAGGCTGTATAAATGGATATGAGCTCTAACAACACAGATCGCTTTTTCACCTGGATCTGTTGACTAATTTTAGTCTTCACCTATCTAGAGTTGTTACAGAGTGAGACAAAAACTGTTGTTGCTGTATCTATTTGGTGTAATGGAAAGGTTGTAGTGTGGGAAGGGTAGAAGTCAACATATTATTGTTGCAGAAACGTGGTCTCTTCTAACTGTGTTGAACTGCTGGGAGAATGGAGAGGAAAAAAGCCCTACAAACCTGTTAATTGTTCTCCTCTTGGATAAGCTTAGTTGTATGCACATGTGCAAACATCCAGATTGCTCCTGGACTGGACTAATTCCACAGTTAACAGTAAGGAAATTAAATTGTGCTTGAGCTTTCCACTTTCAGATGTTCTCATCTTTGTACATTTCTTCTTGCAATATTCAAGAATGTACTTCAGTATTTTCTGTTGGCTTTTCCTTTTCTTTCTTCTCTGTCTCCTGGGAAATAATGTTGTTGGTCATACTGAGGTAGTCATAACCAAATCTTCTGTTTTGCTTGAGGCATAGTTCTCTCACCTCAGTTTTTACATCAGCCTTATTGTAGCATTTGTGAAAGTAAATGTCTGAAATTAATGTAAGTTTTATATATCTATATATTTATATGCTTAACATAAAGGAACAGAAGTTTTCTTCTTGAAGCAAGTAAACATCTTCTCTGAGATCAGCTAGAATAATCTGTAGGTAGATTTTAAATATTGAAACATTTTCCTAGCCTATATGTTCAGAATGTGTGAACATTGTTGTTATTTCTGTTTACATCTACTGACATTTTGATGCCTCAGCCACCCTCATTAGTAAGGCAGTGTGTTTACTGTGTGATGCAGACCTTGCTCTGAAGGCATGGCTTTCCAAACAAATGAATGGGTAAGGGTTTTGGCCTGGACAAAAAGAGGGGCTGCTTTGCCAAACATATTTTAACTTGATTGGCCTTTCCCTTTTTCCTTTGATGGAAGTGCTAGCTAGCTGGTGCCTCTTTCTGTGGTTGTTTCTGGCTTTTTGTTTGTAAAAAATTATTTGTTTGTTTCTTTTGTTTTGTTTTTCTAATTAATTCCCTGTAAGAAGCGTAATACCCTACTGGATGCCTAGTTCATAGAAGAGGATATTTATGATACTGATAAAACCTAGCATTATAACTTCATCAATTAGCAATAAGTAATCAGAGCTAAAAATCTACAAATTTTTCTAAATTTTAATTTATGATAGAATGAAAAACCCACCATCTAGATCTTAGAAGCAGACTCCAAATACAGTTTTCTGATACTTATTTAAATCTAATTTTGGCACAGAAATGTAGTTAGGAAACCAAAGACTTCCCCTCCATTTCATAACCAGATGTATTTTTCTGACTTTTTTTAAAAAATGGAATATTTAGGTAGTTTTAATCAGACAGAGTCTCAAGTCACCTTGCTGGGAAGTACAAGGTATGATCTGAAAGGAAAAAAAAGAATAATTTTCCTGATCATTTGGCTTTTGCTGTTGAAAATTCTGAACTAGGTGAAATGATTACTCTGACAGAACTATAGAAACGATATAGTTTCAGTACATTCTAAAATGTTTTATATTTTGAGTAACTTTGACTCTGGGGCATTTTATACTTGCTTCTGAAAGTTTCCAGTCCTAGTATTCAGTTTAACATCTCTGCCTTTGTCTTTCCATTTAGCCTTGCCATGTTAAAACAATGAATCATCTTGTCCATTAACTACAGTTGGAATGTCTGTTTATGCACTGAATTTATTTTGTCATGTTGCCTTGATAATTGATTGGAACTGTGGCAACTCCTGACTGCTTTCCCATATGAATTTGGGCAATTCCCAGTGCTGTTCTGAGCAGTAGAAGCATAAGCCATCTCCAGACCTGGAATTTCTTTACTCTCTAAGGATTTAACTTGTCTTTCTTATGAAACTGTAGGGCAGTATTTTTATTGTCTGTCTTCATGCATATGACATTGTGTAGAGGATGTAATATTTCCTATAACGGTTGAACAAGGAATATTGTTATTGTAGGTTGACTTTGATACATTCTGTTTTGTTGATGGATTTTAAATTGGTGCTGATTAATATATTGAAGCATTAAATAGCAAGTGAAACAAAACCATAATGGCATTCTTTGAATAATTTAGAGAAGTGATGTGGTGCAAAGGAAGGGGCTACAGGGCAGGGAGGCTGTGCCAGCAAATGCAAATTCATACCTCTTGCCTTGTGAGTGGGCTTGAAGATAGCACTTTGGTTGCTATTTAGGCAGTGTCTTGAAAATCAATGCCCTTTTATTAAAAGGCATTACACTGGCAGTTCCTTGAGTCATTAAATAACATTTGTCTTAAATATGTAGTACTGTCATTGAGATTATTTTCTTTATTTCCATGAAAAAAAAATCTTTGTTTCGTTTGGAAGGTAAATACTGAAGGTTCTTCTTAATAAATAAGCCCAAAATACTGTGTAAAATGTGTTCTTTTTAGGATGGCTTTGTGGTCTTGTCTTGTGGACTGTGATATTTAAGAATATTTTCTGTGTGCTTTCTATGACCAATTTTCATTGAGTTGTTGATGCCACATTCCTGTGGAAAGCATCAAAAAGAAGAAACGAGGAGTAAGAATTAGTGGGTAGAACCTTCTCCTGAAGGCAGATTAAAGTAGAACTGTTAGTTTGTGTTAATGAACCCAAGAACCTGTGGAAAAAAGCAAGAGAAAAGAGTTGTTATTGTCAATGACTGCATTGCACTTTGCTGTACAAACCATTCCAATATTTTGTTGAATACTTACTGCTCTGAAGCTCTGAAACTACAGAGCTGTCTAAACTGCTGGCATTTGTAGTGAGGGGGAGGAATGAGAGGTTGAGAAGAGATACTCCTTCTCCAGAAGTTGGATTGAGTAAATTCGTGTGGTGTAACCAGATGTCCTCATCAGTTTCATCTCTTTGGCTGATAGTCACTGTGGTTTCATGTGGGAGGTCATGGTTGCTGCTAGACAAGGAGTGGGTGTAAGTAAAATTTTTTAGGAGGTAAGTGAGAGGAGGTTCTGTAATGAGAAGCTGTACACAGAGAGATCAAGGGACCCCTGTGTTGCATTCATATCAGCAGGACTGCAAAACAGATGAGATGCTGCATTCTGGAATGGGCAGAATGTTTCAAGACTTCTGCATCATTTTTAAATGTAAGACATCTTCATAATCCAGTCCTGACATCAGTAATGTGTTCCTTACAATGTTCAAACCTGAATTAGAGGGAATGGGAACACAATATTCAATTTTTATTTAACTTAGAGGTGTGAATTTTTTGCTTTCTAGCTACTTGGAATTCCAAGATATATTCAAGCCTGTAAATCCATTTAAAAACTGGAAGAAAGTGGGTTTTTTAGATCACTACGTGTGTTTTAGGGAAACACGGTCTTTTCCAGTCCTGATGACGTTGGACTTGTGTATATTCTCTGTGGCAGGACTGCTCCCAGTCCAGGAATTGATTTCTGTTAACACTGAAGTTGCCTGAGGGATGGTGAGTTGTTTGTGTTAATGGTACTGCTGGGTGCAGCCTAAATTGCTTCGAGCGTTTGGCCTACATAGACAAGTTCTAATGAAGCAAAAAAGAATTTACCAGTGTTTTTATTCATTGTGCAATTGTGGAGGATTTCTTGTTATTTTTCAATCTGGTTAGAACAGAAGCATATATTGTTGGGGTTTTTGTTTGCATGTGTAGTTTTTGTTTTCTTAATGTCCAGGCTGAAAAGCTAGTCCCAGCTCAATTACTTTAAGTTTTGGGAGAGGACTATATTGCAAATGTAAAGGTGGGAGAAGGATCACCTTACAGAAACTGCAGTGACTGGAGTGAGAGGTCTTGGAAGGGTTTGATCCTGTGGGCTGTAGCTGCTTGCTGTATGCACCAAATCAGGGAGCTGATTTTTCAGGCTTTCTGAATCCTTCTGTTTTGGCACTTGTTCCAGGGGGTGAGCACACAAATGATCTCACAGAAGAGATGATTAAGTGACACCTGAGAGTTTTTCAGAGTTCTTAGCTGCATTGAGTAACTTCCATTGCAGAGAGGATTAAGCTGGAGCAGCATCCTTGACTAGCTTATTTTCCTTCTTATTCCTGTACCAGCATGATGCCAGTTTGATTGCAGATGGACATTTTACGCCCAAGGCTTTTGTATTGTGCAAACTCAAACTCTGTTTTATGATTTTCTTAGCATAAAAAGAGGAAAGTGGCACAGTTATTTATTGCTTTATTTTGACAATAGTATATGACTGTTTGGTGGTGGTGGGGATTTGGTTGGTTTGGGGTTTTTTAGATCTAGTTAAAATATTTAGATCCAATAAGTTCTGATTGTATTCAGCATATCTAGTGGAAACCTGAGGAATGCATTGAATGATTCAGGTTGGAAGGATCCTAAAGAACATCTCTAATCCAGTCTCCTGCTCTATGTCAGATGTGAGATAAGATCAGGTTGCTCAGGGGTTTCTTCAATCTGATCTTGAAAACATCCAAGGGAGGAGTGCACAGTCTGGCAACTGGTTACTTTTTCACATCTTGAAGCTGAAGAGGGCCTGATAATTTTGGAATTTTAGAAAAGTGGGAATTCTAGATGATGGGCATCTTCCTAGAAATCAGTCCAAGAGTAAGTGGTGCTAAAGTGATTCCACTGATGATCTGAAGTGCCACTTGCAAAATATAATGAAAGCTGCTTTATTTTAGGATGTTCCAGAAGAGATACTATGGAAAGCTAATAATTTGCTAAATCCACAGTGTTCTGAATAAAAAGAATTCTAACTATTCCTAAGGTTGCAACCCTTTATCTGAGTTCACCTAGAAACTTAGTTAACTTTTTGAGAAAGACAAAGGATACTGGCCCTTCAACTGTGTGCAGAAATCGGAAGTGCAGGTAAGAGTTTGTGACGAGAAGGGTCTTGGCAATGTGAGTAACTGAAATGTTCCAGTGTCATTATAGCACAGAAGTCTCTGGTCTTTATGGAGAGAGTCTGAAAGACAATGCTTTATTCTTTGTTTTTTGTTTTGTTTTATGTTTGGGTTTTTTTTGGGGGGGGTGGGGGGAGGGAAGAGATTGTGTGAGGTGTGTCTGTTTTTTTGTTTGTTCTGTTTGGGTTTAGGTTTTTTTGATCCCCCGCAAGGTCCCAGCTTTGGGACAGTAATGAGGCTGCTTGTTCTGACGTTCCACTTGGCACCCTGCCCACAGGGTGCGTGGATTTCTCTGGATGTCCCCTGTGTCTGGCTTAAGGAATTTGACAAAGAACCAGCACCTACACTGCATCTTTATGTCCTGGTATCTTCTTGTGTATAAGCCTACAAGTAGATTTCACAATTTTCCATCAATATTCCTGTGTAAGAAATCTCCATGGAACATAGCCTGCATGCAGTAGTACAACCTTGCTGGTAATATATTTTCCTGATATAAAAGAGTACTGTTTTTCTTTAAAAAGCACATTATGACTTGGATATTAACTGCCATTGTCCCACATATCCTAATTAATTTAGCTATTTGGTATAATTAATTTGTTAATGCTTCTGCAGTCATGTAATAAGATACATTGGCCCACCAGCAGTCTCAAGGCGCTCATGTTAAAAGATTGTTTAGAGACTCACTGTCTTTGCTTAATAATATTTTAATAAGACCTTTCATTGAGCTCCTGTGGTCATTAAAGTATTTTTTTTTAAATTTTCTCTTCCTTGTCTTGTCCTCAAGTGTTTATTTTTTGTTTTGTTTTCTTTAAATCTGACATTTGATTTTGTCTTTGTTCCACTGCTCTTTGCAGGTTTTGTTTTTAACAAGTAGATGGGTAAGAACTGCTGTCAGTACAGATATGATTCAGAAATCTTTGATCAATGGTTTTATTTGAAGCCTACAGTCCTGGTAATACTTCAGATTTCAAAGCTAGGGGTAAAAGATGATTGAGAAACTAGTTCGGTAAATAGAAATAATTTAAGATTTCCCTAATGTAGGGAAAAAATAAGAGCTCTATCTGCTACCAAAGTTGTGAAAATTTGGCAGTGGCTGACCTTGTGATGAAAATCCCAAGATGGACTTCTCCCATTTCTGATGTTTGACGTGTTTCTTGAGAATTACCACTTGTACTTCAACAGTTGTTTTTTGAAATGCGTCTATGTTTGAGAAAGGGTGTGTGAAGCCAGTCCATGCAGTAGAAGGAACAGCCATGTACTAATAGCTTTTTCAGGAACGCCGTGTTCTCTGGCCACAGCTTACGGAACCTGGAACCTGGTGCCGAAAAACGTGCGGAGGGAAGGGTGCCGCCAAGAGCTCTCGTTGTCAGAGCGGCGCTGCGCAGTGCCAGTCCGTGTTTGCCACACTTTGTCACTTTACACACTTCTGTGTGTTTTTGCCACAGAAGACATGCAGCAATCACAGCAGGCGCTACTGAGCAGCGTGGCTGGGAGCTCTGCTGCCATCTGTGTCAGCGCTGCCTGTTCCTGTTGTGTGCTTGTATCCGTATGTATAATTTAGCACTTGGTCTCTACAGCCATTGGAGTAATATATCTGAAAACAGTTGTGATAATTGAAGCTGATGGCAAATAGTCATTTAAGAAGTTAATTAATTTGTTTTCAATATATGTTCTCTGTTTTTATTTATTTATTTACTTTTAATATCTCCTACTCCTTCGGAAACATTTCCTGAGGTACTACTGCTCAGTCCAAACTTGAACTCATCGCTTTTGGCTTTGTACATCGTAATAGCCTCCACAGCAACCACTGTGATGCCATAAACAGAGGGTTTGACTTCAGGTGAAGAATGTACGCAGTAAAAGCAGAATAACCCATAAAGGAAAATGTGGGAGGATAGGGAAGACAGGGAAAGTGATTATTTTGGCTTTCTGTGTAGCGATACACCACCCATCCTCCTGGAAATTTTTTTTTTTATATCTTTACTGATAGCTGAAAGAAAATAAATTCTTTTAAGATGTCAGAGTAGAACTTCCATTTTAGACAGTATAATTGAAAATATATACAAGTAATGGAGTTGTATTCTGCATGAGGTTTCTTTTTCTCTTTCCATTCATTTTTAAAAAATCGCTTTAGTAAATCCACCGTGGGAGGATAGTTTTGCTGCTGTACTTTTCCCAGGATGCAGCAACAGAAATTGCATTTGCAGTTCACAGAGAATGAAATTAGACTTGCTCTGTCCTGATGATCCACTACTCCTACACCCAGCACATTTCTGGGAGAGACTCTTCCTTGCTATAAGAGTGCCCTGACTGTACTTGCACCTGCTCTTGTGCATGAAGGAACAGGCACGGATTTGGGCCCACGTAGCCCTCAAATTAGAATTAGGCACTGTATGGAGTGCCTCTGTGTGGGTCTGCCTCCTCTCTGAGGCATTGTTCGTGAAAGGGGAGAGTTCAAACACATTGCTTTGTTTGCTTATAGGGGTTGAGACAACTTTCTGATCTGTAATAGATTTATACCTGCTCAGAAATACCATGGTCTCAGAGAGCATCAGGCAGCTGAAGGATGTCCACTTTCATCTTGCATCATCTCATGTTCACAGCATAGTTGGGTGCTGGACTGTGAAATCAGTAGAAAGTAATTAAGAAATGCAAATATTGTGGCATCTGGAAGAGTAGACTGTGGGTTTTTTTGGTTTTTTTTGTTTTTTTAAGTTGGATTGAGAACCACACACACTCCTTTTTCTTGTTGAGTAATAAAATCTTGCTCTTTAACCCTTCAGACATCCATCCATTAAGGATTATGTACATAAACCTTTGTTTCTTATCTTTTGTGTCTGGCCAGTTTTTTGGGTTTTTTTTTGGGCTGAAAAGCAGCTTCAGTTAGACAAACACTCAAATGACCTTAGTGCTTGTATAGCAACTGAAGTACCTGTGTGCCAGACCGCACAGCAATAAGTACTTCCTTTCCTTACAGAACAGGAATTGAATGCATGCAGTGTCTATGGAGAAAAAAATTCTCCAATAAGAGCTGAGAAAGCCCAAGGATCAGCAAGGATTTCCATTTAATATAATGCTGATCCTGTGCTCCACAAAGCTAGTCAATGTGAGGAGTCTTACACTAGATTAATCTATCTATATCTATCTATCTATCTATCTATCTATCTATCTATCTATCTATTTGTTCAACAATTCCAGCAGTTTTCATTTACCTTTCAAAGGCAGAGAGAGACTGAGAGTACTCTGTAATTCCAATATTCTGATAGTCCCTCCATCTGGATGGTTGTTCCTGTGAAACTGACACAGTCTGGACAGTTTTCATTAATTTCATTTTTTCCATCTTCTCAGATGAGCCTTTAATCTCCTGCTTGCTGATCCCTAGTTTATAATCAGATTTGACAGTGATAGGGAGGCAGTAAATATATTGATATAAAAGTCTGTAACAAAGTAGAACTGTTGTTTCTCTCTTTACTGAGGTAAAATTTTATCTGTGAAGTGTGAATAACTTTGAAGCATAAAGCTGCCTAGTTTTGGGTCATTCTCAGGTGAATCTGTTAACAAGTGGGATGTTTCATTATTTTTTCCCCCTCTCAAAAAGACAAATAAAAGGCTTATTTGTGACCTGCTTCTTAATATTTTTGGAAATGAATTTGATGTCAACTTGACTAATTATTCTGTTTCCCCAGAGGCTGATAAGGTACTTTTCCATATAAGATCTACGATAATAGTTATTTGGACATTATTTGGATAATAATTTTCATTCCTAAATAAAGCTGTTCTGGAATAATTTTAATGCTATCAATAAAAACCCTATCATTAACTGAATGGAAATATGTTTAATAGTTGCATTTAGCAAAAGCCTGCCCGTGGTTTGGGTTTTTTCATTGTTTTGTATACCTGTGTTACCTGCATAATTTCTGCATCTATTTTGCTTCCCATCAAAGTGGAAAAATCCTTTCTCTTTGCTTTTTAAGCCATCCTCTGCACAATCTTACAGGTCAAATTAATGGTAAAAATATTCAAAATAGAAGGTTGGAGATATACACAAAATGGCGAGCATACCCAGCTTAAGTGCGAGCTGTACCCACGGAATAAAGCAATTTTCTTCAAACTATAAGCTATAATCAGTCACGTTTCATTTTAATAAAGGTTTTTTTTTTTTTTCTTTTTCCTTGANTATATATTATTTTTAATATATATATATTAAATATATACCATTTTCTTTCCTTAAAGAAATTCATGGTATGATAATAATAATAATTTCATGTATGTGAAATTATTCAGTTTTTTTCTTCACAATTGTAATAAGAGTCCAAATTGTCAGCCCAATGAGCTCCAAATTCCACACTTGCTTATATAATAGCAACGTGATTTTCATTTATGCTTTCTCTGCTTTCTCTTGGTTTTATGCCAATAACTTCAGGAAGATCAAACATCATAAACTTTCTGGGTATAACTTTAGAGATAGACCAGAAGATTCTGAGGAATCCACACTCTTAACTATATGCTTCAAACCCAAGCCCCAACCACCTGATGGTACAGAGAAGTGCTGGTGATGATTGTCCTCTTTGTAAGCTGCTGTTTTCCTTGATGTTGCTGTAGGATGAGATCTTTGTTTTTTTTGGTACATATGAGTTAGAGAACTCTGGAAATTGCTGACAGAAAGGGACAATCTGATTTAGGACATTCCCACAGATTTTGTGGGGGTAGGGAAGGACTGCATTAGTGCTCATCACTGGCAAATGGTAAGAACCTTTTTTACTGGGTCATTGTTTCTGACAGCTTCATCCAGCTGCCTTTTCAGTTCTCTCTGGACGTGCTGTTACAGAACTTTGAGAAACAGATTGAAAAGTTGCATGCAGTAAATGAGCAGTACAAGTTCCTTATTAATGCTACTTTTCCCTTTGGCAAGCTTTTCAACTTCAGAGAGTGTATTTCTTCCCCTGCACTTGGAATTAATTTTGTATGCTTTGACAGCAAAATTATTTGCTGTAGGAGTAAACACCGAATCTGTCCCTCACTGAAGCTGAACGCTTTGACTGAGCTGGTCCTACCAGCCCACAATAGCATCAAATGGTTCATGGGCCACAAGAAAATCTTCTGGTAATAGGGAATTGCAATTTGTGTGGGCAAACATAAAGCCGAGGTGGAGTTCAACAAATGGGGACCAGTTGCAAATAATTCAACATTCAGGCAAAAGTGTAACCATCATTGTTCATGCCAGCATGTGGCTGATTTTTAATTAGTTTGGAATTATGCTTTGCTGGTTTAAGTGAAAGACAGTAAAGACTTTGTCAGCTAAAATTATATTACTTGAGTTTTTTGCTGGGATCATTATTGAAAGCAACACAATTCCTATTAAAAACTTGAATTCTGTATAATATATATTTTATATATGTTATATCCCTATATAAATTAAATATTGATGTATAAGAATAGAGTGCCTATTGTGGAAAAGGATGTGCACAACTGCATATGAGAGGGGATGCAGCATTGCCTGACTCAACCAGTTATAAGTGGTTTTCTGGCAGTGAGTGAAGAGCTGAATTTAATGATTTAAACATACTGGGACCTATGGGCAATGTCTGCACAGTGGTTATTTGCATTTGAGAAATGGGAACAGGTATCCAAGGAATTTACTGAGGTAAGTTAATAGGTTTTTGAGTGTGCAGAAAGATATATGTACTCTGGGGAAAGGTATCATGTGACTGAATCTGAATGCACAGAGCTTGAATGTTGTTGGTGCTTTGCAAAATTGCTTATCAATAGCTTATTGAGTAAACAATTTACTTTAGCAAGTGTGGAATATTGTTATGTGAGGAAATAAGAAATATGATAGCAGTGATAAGGAGGGCAATAGCAAAGACTGTGATTAACAAAACAGTAGAATTAGGACAGCAAAACCTCACACAAGGTTTTATTTCCAGATAAAGAACATTTTACAACTGAGCCTCACAAGGTGAGTACAGTATGTTTAGGAATGAGATGTGGAAAAGAAGAAATAGTTAACTGGACCAAAAAAGTGAAGAGGAGTATAATGTACGGTGGTCAGCAATAATGATCATTCCAGTTCATCAGTTGAAAAAAGTATTTGATAAATGTCCTAATCACAGAATGAAACAGCAGAGAGACCCCATTTTAGTTTTCTCTTAATCAAAGTCAGGAAGCAAACGAGAATCCTGAGCTAAAAGTCTTTGGGTATCTCTGCTCTGCCTGCATAAACTGACAGGTTTCCAAGACGGAATATGATGATTTGTGAAAAAGCTAATTCATACAGTGAAACTGTTGCATGTTTGTGTATTTATCAATTTGTAAAATGTAAAAATGTAAATTTGTAAAATGTAAAAAACAGTGAGGGCAGCTTTCCCACATGAAGTTGAAATCATTAGATTAGCTATCAGGATAACTAAATTAACAACTTGTTTTAGTGTATCTGTAAGAGGACAGAAAACTGTAGAAGATCTGCATCTTTCAATAGACCAATTAACACAGAGCAAGTAGTGAACAAAGAGTGATTATCAGTACTCATTAAAAAATGTATCTACTGAGCAGTCCAGGCTGAAAGGGAGGTGTGTTGGGGTTTTTGTTCTGTTTTGTTTTTTTCTTTTTTTCCTCTTGTAAGTTCAGAAATGCGATTCTTGCNCTACGATAATAGTTATTTGGACATTATTTGGATAATAATTTTCATTCCTAAATAAAGCTGTTCTGGAATAATTTTAATGCTATCAATAAAAACCCTATCATTAACTGAATGGAAATATGTTTAATAGTTGCATTTAGCAAAAGCCTGCCCGTGGTTTGGGTTTTTTCATTGTTTTGTATACCTGTGTTACCTGCATAATTTCTGCATCTATTTTGCTTCCCATCAAAGTGGAAAAATCCTTTCTCTTTGCTTTTTAAGCCATCCTCTGCACAATCTTACAGGTCAAATTAATGGTAAAAATATTCAAAATAGAAGGTTG
The DNA here is from genome assembly GCA_013397155.1 of Irena cyanogastra. Classification (NCBI taxonomy): domain Eukaryota; kingdom Metazoa; phylum Chordata; class Aves; order Passeriformes; family Irenidae; genus Irena; species Irena cyanogastra. The sequence continues at coordinate 174,091 of VWZV01011460.1, read as the reverse complement.
GAGATATACACAAAATGGCGAGCATACCCAGCTTAAGTGCGAGCTGTGCCCACGGAATAAAGCAATTTTCTTCAAACTATAAGCTATAATCAGTCACGTTTCATTTTAATAAAGGTTTTTTTTTTTTCTTTTTCCTTGAGTAATTTTTCCTGGTTGTGTGTCTCCTTTACTTTTTATATTCCTATTTGTAATTTTGGCATTATCCCATTGTACTGTGCCTGTACTTAATCTTGGGAGCAAAAATACTCTAAATACACTGCCATATTTTATTCCTTTCTCTCGCTCTTCTTTTCATGATAAACTAATTTCCATGTCTTTACGGTTCCAAAAATTCTTCCCCCTTTATTCAGTTCCCATAACCTCAGTTAAATCCGAGGTTCACTGTCAGAGACAAGAATTTAAATGTGATTTCTTCCTCTCCTGCTTAAGCCCTTGCCTTTCCTTTTTAGGATTTGCTGTTCCTGCCACCTGTGTATTCAAATGTCCATCTGGCACACTACAATATATATATATATTATTTTTAATATATATATATTAA
>VWZV01011460.1:84885-172893 GCA_013397155.1 Irena cyanogastra | reverse complement strand
ATGTGCACAACTGCATATGAGAGGGGATGCAGCATTGCCTGACTCAACCAGTTATAAGTGGTTTTCTGGCAGTGAGTGAAGAGCTGAATTTAATGATTTAAACATACTGGGACCTATGGGCAATGTCTGCACAGTGGTTATTTGCATTTGAGAAATGGGAACAGGTATCCAAGGAATTTACTGAGGTAAGTTAATAGGTTTTTGAGTGTGCAGAAAGATATATGTACTCTGGGGAAAGGTAGCATGTGACTGAATCTGAATGCACAGAGCTTGAATGTTGTTGGTGCTTTGCAAAATTGCTTATCAATAGCTTATTGAGTAAACAATTTACTTTAGCAAGTGTGGAATATTGTTATGTGAGGAAATAAGAAATATGATAGCAGTGATAAGGAGGGCAATAGCAAAGACTGTGATTAACAAAACAGTAGAATTAGGACAGCAAAACCTCACACAAGGTTTTATTTCCAGATAAAGAACATTTTACAACTGAGCCTCACAAGGTGAGTACAGTATGTTTAGGAATGAGATGTGGAAAAGAAGAAATAGTTAACTGGACCAAAAAAGTGAAGAGGAGTATAATGTACGGTGGTCAGCAATAATGATCATTCCAGTTCATCAGTTGAAAAAAGTATTTGATAAATGTCCTAATCACAGAATGAAACAGCAGAGAGACCCCATTTTAGTTTTCTCTTAATCAAAGTCAGGAAGCAAACGAGAATCCTGAGCTAAAAGTCTTTGGGTATCTCTGCTCTGCCTGCATAAACTGACAGGTTTCCAAGACGGAATATGATGATTTGTGAAAAAGCTAATTCATACAGTGAAACTGTTGCATGTTTGTGTATTTATCAATTTGTAAAATGTAAAAATGTAAATTTGTAAAATGTAAAAAACAGTGAGGGCAGCTTTCCCACATGAAGTTGAAATCATTAGATTAGCTATCAGGATAACTAAATTAACAACTTGTTTTAGTGTATCTGTAAGAGGACAGAAAACTGTAGAAGATCTGCATCTTTCAATAGACCAATTAACACAGAGCAAGTAGTGAACAAAGAGTGATTATCAGTACTCATTAAAAAATGTATCTACTGAGCAGTCCAGGCTGAAAGGGAGGTGTGTTGGGGTTTTTGTTCTGTTTTGTTTTTTTCTTTTTTTCCTCTTGTAAGTTCAGAAATGCGATTCTCGCACAGAGATAGCTGGGCTGCATCTAGAATTTTTGTATCTGTCAGAAGATGCCACTGAATAAGAATGCCTTTGGAATTATCCTGGCATTTGAGATGTTTCAGAGGAAATGGAACCAGGCACTAGGGGAGCTCTTAGATATTGATATTGTGGCTGGTAGTGTTCTTGTTGCAAGGAAAGGAAAAGTCTGGGAAGAGGCAGTAGAATACTGTGACATTGGATTGTAGCAACTATTTGGGGCATGCCAAGCAGTGCTTGTGTCTAAATCAAAGGATGAAAGGGAAGAGCAGCACTTGTGGGAAACCAAAGGAAGATCAGAGTAAATCCTAAGGGTGTCAGTGGTTCCAAAACTTTGTGGAAACAGCAATGTTAGCTACACTGTGATACTTCTGGAAATTGCCCAAAGCAGGCAGTGTTTGCTGTCAGAGTCTTTAGAGACACAGGGAGCTACAGCAGAGTAAAATTGGTAACAGATCTACCTAAAACACCAGTGGTGATGGTTAAAATGGCAGATCCCTGGCTGACAGTGTGTGACTGCTCACATTACTTGAGAGCCAGATAGAAGTACAGCACAGGGACTGGCAGTGGGATCCTTTATTGTCTCTTGCAGTCCATGACACTACCATACAACAGGAAACACATGGAAATAATTCATTCCAATCTTTTATGTGTATGCCTCAGCCTCTTACTTCTGCTTTTCCTGTCAAAATTTCCTTCTCCAGGTTGTCCAAGGCTTATTAAGTACTTTCAGTATCCCCCTGTATTTTCTTGTCCCACTCCCTGTCTTCTAAACCATGCAAATCCAGTAATCTTTTCCAGATTTGTGGGTGAAAAAATATGGCTTCTCAGTCTAATATTCCCAAAAAATCTTTATCCATGTCCCCAAAAAATTCCACCTGGGACAGATATTGAACAAAAAAAAGTCCAAAAAAACCCCACCAAAACCCAACCAATCAAGCAAGCAAAAAAACCCAATCAAAGTTTGCCAAGGTTCTAAGCTGGCAAGGGGGTTTTCCTGATTGAAAGTGATGGCAGCATTGATGTGCAGTGCTACCAGGACTATTACAGTGCTTTGTAATTGCATCTTTTCACATAGATTCTGACTAAAAAGTTGTCAGAAGTTTGAAGGACCAAATTATGCCTAGCACTCACACCTTGGGTTAATAGGAGATGTTTGAAAAGGGACTTAATAAGATCGAGGGAAAGCAAAAATACACTTCTGTCTGACAATTGCCCACACTTAGGTATGGCAGTCAAGCATGATATGTCCAAAGGAGCAAATGCATTATTTTTTTTTTTCTCTTAAATGTATTGTGTGTTTGATAGTGTTTGTGGGTTTTTTGTAGACCTGGTGCAATATTTTTTTTTAAAAATTAAACTGCTACATTGTGTGATTTCAAAAACAAGGGAGATACAACCGGTGAACATGCATTGAATTTCCTCTTTGACCCTGTGTGTATTTACTTGCAGGGAAATTCAGCATGTACTTGAAGATGCCCTATTTATAGTTTATTTTGGACCTCTGTCTTTAACTGAATGAAATAAATGTATTTATTACATTTGCCTTTTTATTTCAAAACAGTCCAGCCAGGGAGTAGAACAACTGTCTTCTGGAAAGTTCCTACTTTGAGTGGAAAGTCTGTATCCAGAGTAACTCTCACTTCAGGAGGTTTTGCTCTTAAAGCAGACAACATAACTTTACACCTGAATTTGTTTGTTTGTGTGCCATCTATTTCTCATGTCAATTATCATTCTAATGTTGGCACATGGCCAGTTTTGCCCTCTTGCTGTTGTAATTCATGTGAAATTGATGCAGCTGAAATCACACAAATTTAAAATTGCCATGCTTTTTATTTCTGTGTTCATATCTATAGTAGTCCAGGGGCCATAAACTCTCTTGAGAGTGACAAAATGTGTTCTGGCAATGTTAACACTGAACTGCAAAATTCTTGGCATATCTGGAAGCATGAATAGAAGAATGCACTAAAGGACTAGGGTTGCTTCAAAACAAATGAGCAGGCAAGAGAGCAAGCAAAGAAAGTACCACAAGAGCACTGTCAGAATACAGGCTGCCTTGGTGCCTACAGTGTTTGATGAAGTTCAGGTCGAAAAGCAGGCTCACATGAGGAAAGCACCGTGTTCCCTGAAACACCTCTGTGTTAGATGCAGCAAGTTCATTGTGTTCTAAAGAATTATTTAGGCCAAACGTCTTCTTTTCCTGGTGCTTGGTTCTAGATATGCCGCTGGAAGGAGCTTAAACATGCCAGTTTTGCATAACCTCTTGCACTGTTATGCAGCAATCCTGTTAAGCTAGTGAGGTGAGTGAACATCCTTAGTTTCCAAACACAGAGGAGAGCAAGCTAGAATTTTTTTTCTGTTATTTTGTTCCCTGCAGTTGCATTGAAAACTGAAGCTTTCCAGGGATGACTGAAATAATTATAAGGGGTGGTATATTTGGTTTGTGTGTCAAGGTTTTGTTAGCAGAGAGGGCTACAGGTGTGGCTTCTATGAGAAGCTGCCAGAGCCTTGCCCTATGTTTGATAGAGCCAGTGCCAGCTGGTTCCAGGATGGGCCCACAGCTGGCCAAGGCTGAGCCGGTCAGAGATGGTAGCAATGCCTCTGAAGTGACAGATTTATCAAGGGGAAAAGCCCTGCTGCACAACAGAAGAGGGAGAAGTGAGAATATACAAAACAACTGCAGACAACGAGGTCGGTGGAGAAGGAGGGGCAGGAGGTGCTCCAGGCGCTGCAGCTGAGATTCCCCTGCAGCCCGTGGTGCGAACCACGCTGAAGCAGCTGTGCCCCTGCAGCCCCTGGAGTTCCATGGGAGTGCAGAGATCCCCCTGCAGCTCGTCGGGGAGCCCACACGAGAGCAGGTGGATGTGCCTGGAGTAGCCTGTGACCCATGGAGAGCCCGCTCTGGATCAGGGTCCTGGCAGGACTTCTGGACCCTTTGAGAGAGAGAAGCCCACACTGGACCAGGTTTGCTGGCAGGATTTGTGACCCTGTGGAAGGGAGCCACACTGAAGCAGTTTGCGAAGAACTGCAGCCTGTGGGAAGGACTTGTGTTGGAGAAGTTCATGAAGGTCTCCTGTAAGATGGAGCCCACCCTGGAGCAGGGGGAGAGTGTGAGGAGTCCTTCCATGTGGAAGAAGGATTGGCACAGATAGTGTGTGATGAATTGACCACAGCTACCATTTTGTATCCTCCTGTGGTAGAGAAAATGTGAAGTTAAGTCTGGGAAGAAGGCAAGGCTGGTGGAAGGTATTTTAAAATTTAGTTTTATTTCTCATTTTCCTACTCTGATCTGATTGGTAATAAATTAGTTAATTTCCCTGAGATGAATCTGTTTTGATTATGATGGTAATTGGTGAATGATCTTTCTCTGTCCTTGTCTCGATTCATGAGACTTCTGATGTATTTTTTCTCCCCTGTCCAGCTGAGGAGGGAATGATAGAGCAGCTTTGGTGGGGATCTGGCATCAAGCCAGGGTCAGCACAGCACAGCTGGGATAATTTACAAAGATTTGAGGCAGGTGGGAACAAAGTTGAAAAGGGGCATCAGGGTGAGCTTGGCCAGCACTGTGACCATCCTGGTGTTAGAAATCTCTCACAAACGCTGACTGGAGAAGAGCTGAAAATGGAGATGAAGAAGCTGTCTTAGGAAGTAAGGTTTTCCTGTTTTTCTGCTGGTCTAGCAAAATGAAATTAATCACACCATGGTCAGATATGTGCCAGAGAGGCAATGGGAATGCATGGTTGGGAAAAAAATGCAGGCTTGGCAGCCAGATTGGACTGATTCAGGCATACAACATTAGGTGACAAGTCACTATCCTGTAGCTGCAAACAGGGCAACAGCATTAGGCCACGTTTATGCCATATTTTCCTTTTCCCATTGCCATATCGCCTTTTTTTACCCCCTTGCAATTTAATCCTTTTGGAGGCATGCCTCAGAGCAATGTGGTGATTGTGTGTGGAGTTACATAATATATATTATATCCCTTATAACCCACTCTTTCAATCCAGAACGTGGCAGGTATTGTACCAGGGCTCTGTTGGAAAATCCTTTAGGATCACCCAAGTGCTCAAAAGGTGACATAGGAATGTCATCTGATACAAAAGGGAGGGAAAATACACTGACCATTTCTTGATGGTGGTATGGAGGCTTGAACTGGAAAAATAGTTTTGTTTAGAGTGTTTGGAAAGAGTTCAGGGTAGCATGGCCATTATGGAAAAAGTCTTAAATAGCTGCTGAGAATCTGAAACATCTCTAAGGAGTGAGAAAGGGTAAAGAAGATGTGGTTTTGATCTCTAGAGTAAATACCAGGAGAAGGTCAAGACAGTGCATTAGCTAAGGGAAATACCTTGAAAAAGGCAGGCTCATGTGGGAAGGGCATTTGGGGAAACACAGAAATAACTCTTCAGGAGACTGTAATGATGATGAACATTCCTAGAAAACTAAGCACTGTGAACTGTAATGAGGACAGGAGGACAATTAGAGATCACTGAACTATCACAGTTTTCCTGCAGCATTTTCCTGTCTAGGAGAAACTTGACCTTTATGATTTATGACCTATTGAACTAACATACAGCCAGTCAGGACTTCAAGCATGTTCTACTACGGCTCTATTGCTATTTTATGTTTTACTGTTTATATTCAATTAAGAAACATTTCTATTTTGAAAAATATGCTAAGGCCATCTCTCTGCAATGCAGCTTCCTTCTAATGATATCAATTCCTGATAACTTGTTTATGTAAAGGCAAAGCATTAATTTTTTTACAGTAAGGGATACTTTTTCCTGCCTTCATACTCTAGATTCCAGCTGGGAGCATATGATGCAGCTCTGACCCAGATTCACCTTTCATCTGGACTACCTTTTAGAAACACCCTTTTTCATTGTTTATAGCATCAATACAACCTCTTCAGCTTTGCCCCCCAGTCCATTAAAGAGGCTCTCAGATATAACTGCACAGATTAGAGCAGAACAAAGCTGACGTGTATGACAGAAACAGCTGTTGCTTACAAGTATTCAGCCTTGTCACCTCCAGTTCCCATTCAGTCTGACAAGTAACTAGTTCCCTTCATTAGGAGGACGTGGAGCTGTGTTTGCGAAGGTCTTGCTCTAAGAGACTTCACTGCTTTCGTGCTCCAAGCTGGTACAGGCTATGATGTGAATGCCCTGGGAGGAGACCAAGACCTCAATTCTGGTTTTGGCCTCAGAAGTCCAGGGAGCAGGCTAATGAAAGGTGTTAGTGTTCAAAAAAATCTGGAAATCTCGCATGGTTTGATGTATCAGAGCAAAACTAGTTAGCTGCATATCAGTATCATATCAGATGGCAATGCCTGTTCAGCACAAGGTTAAGAAAGAGCTCTCCTGTTGGTGGAGTATTTTGAATGAGGGAGTTTCCTACTGGAATGTTTTTTGGTTTGTGTGTTTGTGTAGCCACAGATGATCAAAGATCTAGAATGTTAATTTTGCCAACAGACCCTTTCTGGCTTATCAAGCTTCAAACTGTTGATGACTGCTAAAGCTGGTCTATGAAAATTTGGAAAATACACCTTTTGGTTCTTACCTCCCATAGGCTTCCTTGTTGTTTTAATAACATGATTTCCTAGCTCATGAAACACAATGCAACTGCATAACAGTGAGGAACAGAAACTAATTGATTACTTAATGATGGCCAGCAGTGTGATGGCCACCATTGGAAAACTGGTGTATGCTGATTTTAAAGAAATTTATGTTGTAAGAAAAGGAGAAGCCTTTTACAGATATCAGATATTTAGCCTGTGTCACTGAATGTCAACAAAAATGACTTATACTAATTTTGTAGGGTCTTTTTGCAATGCCTCTCAGATATGTGTGCATTTATGTGACTTTTTAAGTAAAATTTTCCTTCTAAAACTTAAATGAATATGTGGCAACTGTCTGTTTTTTAGAAAAAAAATAGCATATAGGTTTACTATTTACACCTTTGAATAAAAACTAGGTAATGTTTTAAATTCAAGATCAAGTGTTTTCCTTACAGAGTCTGTAATTCAAGAATTGCTTACTTTAATTTCTTTTTTTCTTTTTCCTCAGTCCTTCAAAATAACAAATTTAAAAACTATAATAATCTCCATGTGGAAACACTTGAAAAAATAAAAAACTAAATGCACTGCGCTATTTTAGATTGTTTGACCTAATTAGGAGAACTAAGGACTTGAGACTTTTTGAATTAAATTCAGTGAGAATTTGCCGTCTACAGAGCAGTGTGCCAATTGTTATCTGTTGATATGAAAGACCTATGAGCTAGAGTGAGGTCATTGAAGAGAAACCAAAGTATTACAGGTCCAGTTCACTGTCAATTAAAACATGATTTGAATTTTAAAGTAAATCTCCTGACATTAGCAATTGCCAGGGCTTTTCGGAGTCATGAGGCAGAAATCACTATTGTATGCTTTCGTGTTGTAAATTATGAGATTCACACATTTGTGTCACAGTCTAGCTGAGAGAAAAACAAAGCTGAGACCATCTGAAATGAAATCATGTTGTGATTTGTGCCAGATGGGTGCCTGAAGTAATTACAATGTCAGTGCTTCCTAAGTAGGGTAACGATATGGACCTAATTCTGGTCAGTCTGGAGAAATCTGTTTTGATGAACTTTCAACTCTATTTAGCTCAGCCATATGTTGAAAGATAACCTAATGGGATGTTACTGCAATCTGCTTGTTCTTACCCAGGCTTTTGAATACTCTACTGCCATAATTGTACCAGTGATGGTTTGTACAAGTATTGAGACAAATGGGCTAAGGCCTATTATTTCTGTACTTGGCATGAAATCTAGAGGAATAATCTCTGTCACTTTGGTACTGTGGTTTGCTATGAGCAAAATAGTTGTGACCTGGGAACCTTTGTTGAATTTAATTTTTTATCAGTTAGGAAAAATCTCTGATCATGGATTTGGATACTGAAGGGGAAACAGAAAGAATATAAACAATTAAAAGAACCAAGCACTTTCCTTTCCCTTGCCCAGGATCAGTTTAACCCAAACACCCATTCTAACCCCTCCCTAGTCTTTGCTACCCTTATTTTCACTTCAGATTAGGTTCAGTGTTCCCCTCTGTCATTGGGGAGGTGAAGAGAAGTGCAGGAGGGGAGGTCATAAATAAATGTATATTTTTTCTCCTCTTCATTTTACTGTTTTTCCCACTGTTCTCTTTCTTCATGTCCTGCTCCAGAGAAGCACCTACAGGCCAAAGTGCCTTTGGGGGTGCAGCTACCCTGGCATGGGTTCCCCACAGTTCCAGTCCCTTGAGGGCATTGTTGCCTCAGGACAGCTCACCCATGGCTACAGCCCCTCCTGCCCAGAGTGTGTCCCCAGTGACATTTCCTGTGCTGCTTCTTGTGGCTGGCACAGGCACTCTTAAACCTCTTTTAAACCTGCCTGAGGTTTTTGGGGGGCTATTTATGCTGGTTTCAGAGGCACCTGGAACCAGCTGTGGCCATCTCAGGGCAACCCTCTTCTACCAAATCCCTGCTGTTGATGCCCAGTATGCAGCTGTAGTGCAGATTTTCCCAATGTTGTTTTAAAGTTTTAATCTGCAAAAGACTGAGCGTAGAAGACTTGGACCTGCAACACTGCATTTTGTAAGGGCTTGGAGGAAATGGTTAACTTCAAGGAAGAACTCTTTGATGAATAGCAGATAAATAAACAGGACTTGGTAAAGAATCATTTCTTAAATCCTAGTTGTGTGTCATAGTCCTTGTGTTTTATTGACATCAGAGTCATCTTTCACCCTTTAATAATGAGACAGCTGTATTTCCTCATGGACTCCTTTAAGATGATTTCTGACAGGTAAGCAGACTGCTCGTTTATCTTAAACCTCAGCATGCTTCATGCCCTTCTTCTTCTTCTTTTGCTGCATTTTAGTATATTATTTGCTGAAACAGCCTTAGCTCACTGGAATGAAATAATTTTTCAGTATGCTGAAGCAACAGAAAGCCTGAGCACCTGGGAGTGGGTGCTCTGTTGTGTCTGCTCTCACACCCCAGCACCTGATGGTCTCTGTAAGCTGGGATTTCAGCAAGGGTATGTGTCCAGTTTGCTGACCCAGGACACACAGCTCAATTCTTTGCTTCCCACCTAAATCTCTACAGAAGTGTCACAGCCATGTCATCTAAAGAGCTCAAGACTCAGCTAGCTGATGCTGGGATCTCTCGGTGTGAACTCAGTAGTGTTGGTTCTGAAGCTGCTGTCTGAAGGCTCAGAAGTGCAATGCCCTCTTGGTTTACACTTCATGTGGGTTTGAAATGTTTTTCAAGTTTGTTCTCTAATTGGTCATCATCTAAAGCTTATCTTCACTTTAAAGAGGAAAACTGGGATCTGCTGGGATTTGAATGTCTGCTTGGATCTGACACACCAAGTTGAATGCTTCTAGATGGCAGGTCTTGTGACCAATATATCCTATTCATTTGAACAGAGCAGTCTATTTTAGAAATTGTCCAAGGCCTATTTTATTCAAAATGATCTATCACGCTGGCTTTACATAAGCTGAAGAAAATATCTTTTGCAAAGCTGACTGAAAGTCAGTAGACCAATTTGTGTAAAAAGAGTTCAGTATTTCAATTTAAAATTATATTGAGGATGGAGGAGAAAAAGAGAGACCTTTTTGTGCTGAAAGTTAAGATGAGGACAAAAATAATTCTAGCATAATGGTCTCACCCTGGAAAATGGGGTTTCATTAAAATCAGCCTTCAGCTGAATCTATCAGAACTGTCAGTCACAAGAAGAGGTTGTTAGGCATGTAATTCCATGGAAAGATTGTAGATGCACAGCCTGCCTGTTTATATCTTCCATGAAATATATACCTCCACATTTTTTGATTTGAGAAATATGAGAATAGTTTGTTTAGTCAGAAATGCCAAAACATTGAATTTCTGAATTAAGATTCATGTAGAGTGGAATGTGCTACCTTATTCTGAATTCTGTGAAGAGTTTGGATTAGATTGTTATGTGTTAGTTTATATTGTTTTCTGCCTTGCAACTCGTCTCTAGTGTTGTTGAGCTTGAGTTCAGAGGTGATACATTTGTGTGATGTTGAACATTGCTTAGTATTTAAGTGTTTTGGAGAATCTGTGGCTTTGGCAAGACATTTGCTCTGATGAGGCTAGGTTAGCTGTATGTGTAATCCCAAGAGTTTCTCAGATGGGCAGAGAAAAACCTTTTGAAATTCAACAAAGGCAAGTGCAGAGTTCTGCATCGTGGGAAGAATAACCCTGTGCACCAGTGAAAGCTGAGAGCTGACCTGTTGGAAAGCAGATCTGCTGAGAGGAACCTGGGGGTTCTGGAGGACAACAAGCTGTTGGTGAGCCAGCAGTGTGCCCTGGGGGCCAAGAAGGCCAAGGAAGTCCTGGGGTGCATTGGGAAGAGCAGTGCCAGCAGGTCAAGGGAGGTGGTCCTGCCCCTCTGCTCAGCTAGCGAGTCTTAGTGAGGCCATGTCTGGAGTTCTGTGTCCAGTTCTGGGCTACTCAGAACAAGAGAGACCTGGAGCTCCTGGGGCAAGGACCTGTGATGTTTAGGGGATTGGAGAACCTCTCTTGGGAAAGTCTGATCTGGGCCCGTTTAGCCTGGAGAAGGGTGAGAGGGGCCTCATATATGTTTGTATCTGAAGGGAGAATGCCAAGAGGACGGAGCCAGGATCTTCTCGGTGATGCCAAGCAATAGGAGAAGAGAGAACAGACAGAAACTGAGAAACAGGAAGTTCCACCTGAAAATGAGGAATAAATTCTTTATTATGAGAGTGATGGAGCACTGGAACAGATTTTCCGGAGAGGTTTTGGAGTCTTCCTCACTGGAGATATTCAGGAACCATCTAGACACATTCCTGTGCAATGTAGACTGATGCTGCTTGAGGAGGGAGGTAGGACCAGATGACCTTCTGTGGTTCTTTCCAACCTTACCCATTCTGTAGTTCTGTGATCTTCAGAAAATTATTTACAAATAACTGCCAAAACACTGTTACCTATTATTGAAGTTGTATATATTCTAAGATGATATTTTAAAAAGATAAGTATCTCTCATATTTGTAAATTTTCTATAGTAATTGAATCAAAGGACTTTATGGAGCTAATTGAAAATGGGACAGATCTTAATTATAGTATTAAAGTAATGTATAATAATTACTTTTGCTGTTTTACTACCCTTTCTAAATTGCTGGCTCTGGTAATAATATCTTTGAATAAAGTGTTAATGAAGTTGTGATTCCTATATAGAGGGAGAAAAATTACGAACTCAGAATATTTTTGTTTTCTGTGAGGAATACTTGACATCCTTGATATATACGAATAGATGGCAATTGCCACTTAGCCACTTGATTTTATGTGACATGCTATCAAACTTCTTCTGGCTGTATGTAGCATAATTTCCACGGAAGGTGGTGATACATTTTGCATTTAGCTTTGAGGACTTAGGGATTGGGTGCATTTCCTGATTTATTTTAGTCCACATATTCAAGCCATTAGAAAACTAAGGCTCTCAAGTTTATCTCTGTGTGATCTGAGGAGACACAGTACCTCACCAGTCTAAGGATTGCTCCAAACTAACAAAGGCTCTTTATTTGAAAGAGTAACATGACCAGTACATGTACTGTGGTTTCAAGAAACCAGTCAGTATGAGTAGTTGGTTTTGGTTTGTTTATTTATTTTCTTTCCCAAGATGTGGGGCTCTAGATGATATTTAAAGTCCCTTCCAACCCAAACCTTTCTTCCACTCTGTGATATGGCTATGTGCTCCTTTGCCTACATAAGATATCGTAGGCTACTTGGATTCAAATAAAACAGATAATTTCTTCAAAGAAGCTTCCCAACTGTTCCCTAACATCTGCAAAAGCTGTTATTTTCCTAGCTGTTCCTCCTGCTCCCTAACGTCTGCAAACTTATCCTAAGGTGAAAACTTTCTTTGGACTAAGAACTGTAAGATGTCTCTCCATTTGCAGTGTTGCGTGGACTCTTTTGACAATTCTGTATGTGAAAATTTCAACACGGGGTGTGCTTTATTCAGCACATCGAGTGCTGTTGGAGTGGGCAAAATCTATATACACCAGACTGAACTTACACAGGCAATGAATGATGGACAAAATAACACAGAAAAGGAACATTTTCCTTAAGAAGAAAAGCGTCTAATGGTCCTGTCTTTCAAGAAAAGTGCAAAAAATCCTTTAAAAATTAACATCAGTGCTAAAAGAAAAGTCTCATTAGATACTAAGTGCAATGGAGGCATTGGTGTTATGGCAAAATATTGTTTTCCCTGAGTATCACTTCCTAACTCTCAGCTGTTCTCTAGGTGCTAGGTATTTAAAGTATTCCTCAGGCTTGGGAAACATGTTATGAGTTACTGTTTCTAGTCCTGCCAAAAGCCTTTTCTGCTCTATAGATATCTAGTGCCCCTTTTCTAAGATTTGTCTAATTGTTCTGGAACAAAGCCAATTACATAAACCCATTGTTTTGGATTTGGTACTTAGATTAATGTTTTCTGTAGCTTTTCAAGTCCAATAAAAGCTCTAAGTGTCAAAAAGCTTTTATTTCCTCCAGTATCTCTCAATCTGCTGATATAAGAAAAAAGATACTGTCTCTGCAAATGCTACTTCAGCTGTTCTTAACACACTCTTGTTTCTTGCCCTTGTCTCACCTGGTCAGTAGTTGGAGGTTGTAAAGGTTTTTGAAGGTTGTAAAGACAGATGAGTTAGGGAGGGATTAATTTCATCTCCTCTTGATGCAGCTAAAGCTTCAGCCTGTAGGTCAAAGTAGCCAACTAGGCTCCCTCTATGGAAGAGGGAAACAGGGACAAGCAAAGGAAAATGATCTTCTTTTATTACTGACTTCTGTTGTAGGAAAACAGGAACACTGCAGGGGAAAAACCCCAAAACTTTAACACTGTCAGAATCCACTTAGTTTCTGTTGCACCTTTTCCCTTCGAAAATGACTGATTCTGCAGCAGGGTTTATGCTCAGATCTCCAGAATACAGTCAGGCTTTCCAAAACCCAAACAGGGAAAAGGCCCATTCATGTCTAAGATGTGGTTCAGAGGAGAAAATTTAAATAGACTAGGAAACTAATTACTCTCAGGGATTTAGGATTAGGATGCTGGTACTTGGTAATCAGAACAAAATGCCATTAGAATAGCAATTTTACTGTCTGAATTAGTTGCACTTTACATCTGACTTTTTAATACTCTATTGCAGTGGACTTTACATACCAATATGTTTGCATTATGTGGCTGACATAACAATTTTCAATGAAAAATGCTACACTTAACCTCCTGTTATTAATCTTTTGAGACTTTTGTATTCTTTCCAAAAGTGAATTACACTTGAATTTCTGTACTGGACTGTTTTAACTCATTTCTTCTTGGTCTGACTTGTAAATGTGGTAGTTCTTATTTCTTCTCTCTCTTAAAAAACAAACCAAAACAAGGTAAAAAAAAAATCCAAACTTTTCATACTAATATTAAAATGAAGTTAAGACAACTTTTATACATCTTGTGATATATTATTGCTGTAGACATAATTTTTTTTCAAATGTATGGAGATAGTCCAGGATATCTGATGGTTCTAATGACAAATAAGTGAATTAAAACTCTGTTTTAATAGATTTCAAAAAGACTTATTCAGTCTTCCCTACATATAGTGTTTTTAACTAGAGCCTCAAGAAGACACCTGAGGAGATTAAAATGTGAATAAATTAATTTTAAAAGAGGAAGACTATACCAAAATATCTGTTTAAATTTACTAATAGTTGTTGAAATTTCTGTACTGTTTATTAGCATCTGTTTGAAAATGCTGGGTATTTAAGCTGTAAGCTGTTTTGAAAAAAAAGTGTAAGTTGTATTACAAGGAATGTACTTCCTTGTAATACAAAGCAAAAATTAAAGACATGGTAGGTAAATACTACCACAAAAGGAGAGAGAGACAGACAAGCACTTAATAAAACTAAAGATGGTGTTCTTTTGGAAATGCCACAAAGATTTGAGATATTTTAGTTATAAATTATTCGATTTCTAGCCTTGCTTTCTTACAAATACAAGTTCACCTCTAGAATAGCAGCAAGAGCTCATAGCAATTATAACTATTTTTAACGAGTAAGAGTTGAAAGCTCTGAGTGCCATGAAACTGTTGTGTCTTTTCTGAACATTAAGGTATTATGTATAGAGACACATAATTTTGAAATACTTTAAGTTAATATTGTTTTCAAATAAAGAAATTAAATGTTTTGGCCAGCAAACATGCATTCTATCTGTGTATGTCCTGTGCCATTTTTACATAGTGTAGACCTTATTAATGGTATTATTTGATCTGCAAATTTAGTCACAAAGAGAAGTCTGTGCAATTTATGGAGAAAGTTGCAAATTTTCTTGTATCCTTGATGAGAGGTAGAAAAAAATTAACTGATGAATTTGTGTATATACTTAGCTGATCAACTTTTAAGGCCTTCTGAGATTTTATTTGGCCAGAATTATTGTATTTGGAAATTGACAGAAAACAAGATCAAATACTCTATGTCCTGTGACTGTAACATTTAATATAGAGTTATGATGTGGTCTGTCTTCAGCATTTTTTTTTCTGATTTACAGTAACTCATTATTTTGTTTTTTTGCATATTTCTTTGGAAAAACAGTTGGGCTTTTTGTTTCATATTTGATTTGAGTTAGGAAAACCTTTTCACAAAAATACTTGTTTATCCGCTTATTTGCTGATGTAAGAGATGTTACAGTTTAAATAACTTATGTTATACAAATTCTTGTGAGGGAAGGATTTAAATCTTATGGTCCTAGTTCATTGAAATAAAAGATTAGATTGTCTATTAGTAGTGTTAACATTTAGATTAAATGAAATAGAAAATGACCATAGCATGCAACTCTTTAAACTTGTTCATCTGTTTGTGTTTGTTATTTATTCACATCCCTCAGGAAGGTCAAGCAAGATGAACTATCTTTGGGTCAGTAAATGCACTGGAAAGGGCAGTAACAGTTCCTCTCAGTTCAACATAACTGGGCTTAAATTTATTCATACTACACACCCTGCATAAAAGCATTTCATGATAACTGGGCAGTTTGCCATGGATTTGTTTTGGAATTGTTGATTCTGCACTCAGAGATCTACAGCTAAAATTTTGCTTATGTATTCCTTGGCAAACTGTTGGCAAAGTGAGGATATCATTGTCCATTGAGACAACATCAAGGCCTGTGAAGCTTTGGGTTGGAGGCCAAGGCATTTTTTGGGCTGTACAAGTTGTTGCTTTTGTTACTTCTTTGAGAGCAAGGGTTTTGTTAATTACATTTGTAAATTGGCATTGTCTCCATTATTATTATTATAAAAATAATAATTGCAAATAGCTGGGTAGTAATAGGATATTAATAAATTATTAGAAAAATTATTTTCTGATGGATTGCAGAATATTTATCAAAGGTGACTTCTTGGCACTCAAGTTAGAAAAGTCAAATGGTCTTTAAAGTCCTTTGACTGAACAGTGAAAGATAACCAGACCTAAAGATCACTAAGTCTGAAGGAAAAATACCTTTATATGATGGGCTTTGGATGAATGCTAAAGAGAGAAACCTGGTAGTAATACAGCACTTGCTCAATTTCCTTGAAATATTTTCCAAGTCAATTAGCAGAGCAACTTGTGCTGCCTGAAATTCTAGTGTCTTGTGATCTCATTTGTACTCTATTTTCCTTTCCCATTTTGTTAACATTTGTGGAAAGCACAAAAATGAAAATGTTTTGGGTAAGCACTCAAATATATTGTCACAGTTTAGATTAATTACACTCAGTTACACAATATGACCTGGAATTAATAGCCAGGCTTTATTTGAGCTATTAAATGAGAGGTTTTTTTATAGAACCCTTGCAAGTGTTCAGGTATTTTTGTCCAAATGATATGCAAGCTGGATGATTAATTAAGCTTACTGATGTTCCTGTGGCAATACTGTGGATGAGAGAAAACTGCATGTGTGCCAAGTTTTTGGTGTAGGTAATTGTGGTCCAAATGTTTATGTACACACACACTCACAGTGTTGGCTCTCTGTGGCACGCAACTCCCTGCTAGTGTGTGACATGAACATCTCATGCTGCTTATTTTCTCTTGGCATAGCACTACTCTGATATCACCACCTCCCATGATATTTCAAAGGGAGAAAGAGGTTTTCCTGGTGTTGTTTGATTTATCAAAACTTATCATTTATTATTACTTCTTTATTATGATATTTCTTCATTTTCTTTTGGAACAGTGAACATTTTTTCCAATCTTATTTTTATATAGAAAGAGTTGAGAATCTGTTCTCCTTTCTCTCCTGTGGTTTGTTCTCATTCTGTCTCTCCTCTCAGACTGACTTCAGGGGCAGCCTGCTGCAGGACAGTGAGGCTGCACTGTGGGCTTCTGGCAGATGTTAGCTGAAATCATTGGGAAATTGCAGCTCACCGAGGCTGTCACATAGTTATTCCTGCTGCTGTGGCCTGTAGGCTTGCTCTTCTGGATGAGATCCCTGTGTGTGTTGCTGCCAGTGGGCACGTGGACATCTCCTGGTGTCTGTTAGTGTGTGAGAGCTGACTCCACCAGGTGGTTTTGGTCATACTGTCACTTGTCAGATTGAATGAACCTGTCCATGCCATTGGGCCATGGCAGTTACTGGGGAAAGAAGAAAATAATATCTTTCTTTCTTAACTTTTTGAAATTTATAATATCTCAGTAAACTTTTTTTTTTTCATTAACTTGGAAATATCTAAGCAAATTTAAGTAATGTGGCAAAGCAGATAAACAATAAACCCAAACCATTTTCCTGGGTAAAATAACGTGAGACCTTCACTCTTCAATTCAAACTTCAGTCTCTGTGAACAAATTTGCCCTTGCAATCATACCCAGGTGGCCTGGGATTCTTTTATTTAACTGTGAGCTGCAGATTTTAGCAATCTTCAGAAAACACGATGAAAAATATATTTTAAGTAAGTATTAAATATTGCAGAACTTGGGTATAGTCAAAATTTTCATAATGCACAGCAGTTCAGGTTCCCTGAATGAGCAGACTGATGTCTACTGTAGCTTTATTTTAGCAAGTGGGGTTTTTTTGTGGGGAAAGGTTTGCTTGGTTTGGTTTTAGTTGAAATCAATTGACTGCAACAGGAAGGACTGTGGATTCTTCATTATATATTTTCAGGCAGATAAATCATTAATTTTGTTTTGTGCCCAATTTGAAGTTTTCATTTTCTCTTAGTATTGTTGAATCTCATTAATAAATGGCCATATTCAAACCTGAAATAAGTGGAACAAGGGGTAGCTGGTGCCTGGTCTCCCATAGAAGTCACTTAAGCCTTTCCTCCTTCTTCCTGTCTTTTCTCTCAACCCACCGGGCTTTGGGGTTAATTATTGTTTCACTGGGTGACAGTCAGAGATAATCACATGAAGAGACTATTTGAGCTTTCTCTGTCATGAACATTGCATTTTTAAGCTGACTGTGACAATTCATAATTTGAAGTGTTTTTTTCAGTGCTAGAAAATAGAAGGTACATATATTTAGAATTATGCTGGTGGTAAACACAGATATGTGGGCAAAGAGAAGTACTACTGTAACTTCTGTTGGCAGGCTTAGCAGGTGGAGCCTTGGACAGATTTTGAGAATACGGAAATACTAATGAAATCTTAATTATGTGTGGAGTTGGCTGTTACTCCAGTAAACACAAAAATAAAGCCATATTTCTATTCTTTAGTGTGGCTGTGAGGATAACATACGGCCTCCATGTTTTTAAGATTTTTTTTTTTCTGGAAACATTTATGCATCGTTAATACTTAGCCCTTCTGGTAGGGAATAAAACAGCATTTACAAACATTCCCTTTTCTTTCTGTCTCAGCACGAAGCATGTTGTTTGTTGAGGTGGGATGGAAAGCAAGCCAGAGCTATTTAGAACATCTGTTTCAAATACTAGACATCCAGTCTATTACGCATTTTTCCTGATCTAAAGTGTCACTTTCATTTAGGGGTTTTTATGATATTCTGATACACAGTAAATGTATGGGTTTGCAAATTACTTGGCCTTTTTGCAGCAGTCTTGATGTGCAAATATGATTGCTTAATATTAAATAGGGTTTGCATTTTGGAATTCTGAGATGTCTGAACATGTGTATCTGTGCCTAAAGAAAAATATACTTTGTAGATGCATGCAAGTAAAGTGCTAATATCTG
The DNA here is from genome assembly GCA_013397155.1 of Irena cyanogastra. Taxonomy (NCBI): domain Eukaryota; kingdom Metazoa; phylum Chordata; class Aves; order Passeriformes; family Irenidae; genus Irena; species Irena cyanogastra. The sequence continues at coordinate 154,504 of VWZV01011460.1, read as the reverse complement.
AATGAGTGTAATTTTATGCCTTGCACTTGCAAGTAGTATGTTTTAGAATAAATATTTTTCTTTGGAAAACCCTTTGCTTCCACAGATAATTAAGACTGAAAAAGCTGTTTTCTAATTTTTTTTTTTTGTTTAAACAAGGTTTAAACAATTTAATATTTGATTTCATAACTGCAGAAACTGTGGATGACCTTATATTTGCACTCAGACATCCTTTTGTATTTGAGAGCCTCGTTTGCCAGGCTTATCTTCATTCTGGGGAAGGAGTTTTTGGGGCATAGGTGAGATCCTTGGTGAGACTCTCCAGAGCAGTTGCTGCCTGTGCAGGTGCACTTGGAGCCCTGGCAGTCACACCAGTAAGAGCAGACAGTAGATAACATCAATCTGCAACCTTTCATTCAGCCAGGGGCTCAGTTAGATCTCTTCTATCCAGGTATTCATTTCCTTGTTAAACTATATTGAAATCAAACAAATGCTTGTTTTGATAATTTGATATTTCAGGTCTCTTGGTGTAGCTGAAATGTGTTGAAGGTGAGCGATCTAGATCTAAGATATGTAGCAAAGTGTGGCTGTGCAGCATATTGTTCATTCAAACTCTGTCATAGCATTTTAATTTTTTTTTCTTTTAATTAAATAAGCAAAATGAGATTAAAGGCTGGCATTAATGATGTTACCTATTTTGATATTGAATCCTATTTTGTGTTCTCAATTAGGTTTTGGGTTGTTGAAAGTTTTTCTTTTGGCGATACCTGAGGACCTAAATACTAACACGAGCAAATGTAAGACCTTTTGGGAGAAAACAGTAGGGATTTCTGGCATATGTAAAATTTTGGAAACAGTTCGGGAGTGTTAGAATAAGCACAGGCTATTTCTGCAGAAATGATGGACAGTTAAAGGTGCTGACATTTACATTGTTATCTCAAGTTGTGAGACTTTACATGATACTGAACTTTACCATGTTGCAGGCTATTCCAAGTCTGTGTTGCTCTGTGTTATGCTGGTTTTGCTCCTGTGAATGGGGGTCTGTCTTGGAAGTATATAAATAAATAAACAAAAAGGCAGCACAGCCTTGAGGACTGGGGTGCCAGACAAAATACAGGTCTCAAGGAGTGACAAGAGAATGATTATGGGGATGACACCTGCTTGCATTTCTCCAGGTGAAGTGAATTTCAGAAGGCAGATTTTGTGAAGAGTTAATGGTGGTTTAATCATGGTTTAATTGATGATGATGATGGTTTGGCATTTCCTTTTTTCTTTCTCTTCTTTTTTTTCTCTTTGTGTCAGCTGCACCACTACATTAAATATTTAGAAAAATGATTTGAGGCTGTGTGGCCCATCAGGAATGTACTCTGGGGCTTGTAGGGATGTGTCCTGTAAGTTCCAGCCGGAACTTAGAGTCCAGTCTGCCTGTAACTGCTGTAAGTTTAAGAATTATACTTATTAAAGGAGAAAAGTGGGGCAGCAGGAGGATGCATTTTCTCTCTGCAGGTGTGTTGTCCTAACCATTTGCAAGGAGGGAGTAGGGGGAAAATTGTACCTTACTTAATAAAGGCGGTGTTCAAAGCTACCAGGCAGAAGCTCCACACAGTTCAAATTGCTGTCTGGAGGCATGCTAATTGTCTTCTGTTCTCCTACTGAAATGTTCTTACAGTAGCTTAAAATAATACAAACCAAGAAAGACTGAAATATGTGGTAGTAACTGTTTGAACTCCAAGAAAACCAGGGGACAGGACAGCAAAAGCCTGCTTTTTATGGCACAGTTGGATACCAAGGCTTTACTCTTATGAGTCTGTCTGGTCTTTCAGTTTGGTCAGAGAGTTAAGGTACTTGCACAGCTGTGAAATAAATTTGAAGTGTATATATTTAAAATCTTCTCTAAGGAGTAGCCTCCTGAGGTGTGAAATTTGTTTTCTTGAGAGACCCAATGGGATACCAGTGATCCAGTGCTCCTTGAGCATCCTTTATCTAAGCGCAATGCAGGTTGTGTAATACACTGAAGTTTGTTCTGCAGCAAAAAGACACTTTTGAATGAGGACCACATTTGGGCCACTTTACACAGCAGGGGCAGCTGTTTTAAGGATGCTGAAGTTCACTGTTTTTAACAGAACATTTGGAAGGCGCTGCATCAGAGCCAGAGCAGATACATTAGGTGTTTGGGGAAGTATCAGTAAGTGCCTGACCTGCTGTGGATTCTCTTAGCAAGTGCACCATGTTTTCTGCTCTGCAGCACTAAGTGTGGGTGTCCTCGTGCTTTATGAATGCACATACTGGAATTCTATTTGGCTGCTGTGTAATAGCACAAAGTAGTAGAGAAATTTTGCATTTGCTGCTTCCCATGAACTGTTTTAATGTATTCAGTCAGTTTGAGGTGCAGTATCTCACCAAACTGTTCCAGTTTGCTTCAGAAATGTTACGTGCAGCACGCCCACAGCCTTTTTCTTTGGGAATGAAACTATTCCAGGCAAGCTTCAGAAAGCAAAGATGAGGAAGCTGCTGCAGCTTTGTTAAATATCATAACAGAGTTTGAAGAATTCTGGATTTGTATCTCTGTGTAACACTGCATTTTCTATGAGAAACACATTAATTATGTTTGTACTGTGAGACATTTATTCTGTCCTGATAGTAAAGACTTCTGTATTTTGATGCTCAAAATTGTGATTTATTTTCCTTTAGTCACTGCTCAGGCTGTGTGTGGTTCACAGAATTTGTTGGTATCACACGTGTGATAAAAACTAATAGACATCATTTGGATGGTACTTTTTTTAAATTCCTTTTGTTTTTTATTTTTTTCCCTTTTGCTTTCAAAAGCAAAATAATTTGGTGCCTAGAGAAACACCAAAGGAATAAGTGGATGTTTGCTGTTCTGATAATTTAACACTGATTTTGACTAAAATTGTTCATCTTCCTAATGTATAAAATTGCGTATGAAACACAATTCCCAACCCTGTGTATTATATCACTTGCAAGTCAGTTGATGTGTGTTCAATTATTCGTGTTATTGTCACAGCTGAATATAAATATAGTGATTTTTGTTATGGTAATAGTTGAACACTTCCTGGTGCTCCTTCTTGTTTTTGTTGTGTTTATTCAAGATGGAAAGTATTGTAGCACCCAATTTAAGAGAGTACACTCAAGATATGTTTTATAAAGATTCTCACAACAATGCTTTGAGCCATTCAGAAACAAATGCACTTCTGACAGCACAGGAAAATTGATGAGTGATCACATTTTAATGCAGGTTTTCCTAGCGTAAGGAGAAAAGAAATAAGAGAGGAAAAAACAGATACTAAAATGTTGTAATGGCCCAGATTGTAATACTGATGGTACCTGAAGGCAAGTTTGAGGACTAACATTGGTTTTCTTTGATAATTCAGCTCATTAAATAGGACGTAAATGAAATCCTTTGGCTCTCTTGGGCTGGCAAGATACAGCAGTTGAGCAATGGTTAATGGATTTTATCCAACAGCTGATGCAGAGGATGATAAATCTAGTTGAAATATATTTGCTGGCTGTAGGCATAGTGGAATTAATTAAGGTTTTTAATTGTCATTTGAGAAAGAACTTAGAATTCTGAATTTATAACATGGTTAAAGTTAACTACAATTTTCTTTGGAAAAAACCTATGACAAGCAGGAAACTATTAAAGTGTGGTTACTTGGAAACATGTAAAAAACAAAAAGCCAAATTCTTTGTTTATAGTTATCATAACATTGATAGAATAAAAATCCTGCAGGGATAAAAACATTTAATGCAGACAGATACTGATTACTCAAGTTTAATTTTAAAAAAAGCCAACAAAACAAAATCCAAACTCAAAAAAATTAAGCATTGCCAGCCTAGCTCTGCATTGGGATCAGTCTGGGTAGAATATATTTAAAGTTTGTTATTGATAAATCTAACTTGGAAACTAGCTTGAAGTAAGTCCCATGAAGGCCTAGCTAATCAGCTGAAAGCTGTCCGCTTGCTGAGTTCTGCCAGGAAATTTTCTTGACACTAACAGATACTTTTTCCTTTCCTCGTGTTTGAAGCCACCTTATGGAATAAAATCAGTTTTTGTACAACATCATGAGTTACTTATTTGTGCCAATATTGGTAAATCAGTCAGCAGCTGTTGGAATAGAATTTTGTAGTAGTAGGTCATCTTGGAGGAACACTGAGGGAAGAGTCTTCATTGAGCAAAAATGTATCAGGCCTGCTTTGTTAAATACAGCATATATTTTCAAAGATTTATTGTGTAATTACCTTGATTGGATGAGGAAAAAGTACCTAGAACTAATCAAAGAGCCACAATTCATTGGTTTTAATAATCATTATTTGCCCCCTTCTGAATTGCAGGTGCTTGGTTTGAGTGTAAGGATGGTGGTGCTTATGTTCATGAGCTTTGATTAATATCTAATTCTTTGCATCATGAAGGGAGCTAATCAGATATTCAATTTGCTAATCAGCTTCTCAATCTGATTAGTAATATTCTAATCACTTAAGAAAATCAAATGTGACATATGTTTACGGTTTTTGACTTAAAGTTACAGCCATCTTTGAGGGTGAGGAGGTAGGAGGATCTGCTTAATACCACCAGTTTGATGTAGGGTTAAGTATGAGACAGCTGCAGCCTCTCCAGGAGTACCAGGGAGGGAAAAAAGCTCAGGAGCAGATGCTGCAGTACTTGCTGTTAGGGGCTGCACTTGAACTGGTGTCCCTGGTGCCTGCTGCTTTACCTAGTCAAGGGTGAAAGTGAGAAAGCAATGTCCTGACTCCTCAGCTGATTATTTCTGTTTTCAATCTCGGAATTTCCCTTGGGATGTCCCTCTTGTAGGATGTTTTTTTTTTTTTGGGAACATGTCTTGAGAGTGGAGAAACACTATTTTTAGTATTTAGTGTTATTTCAGGGTAAGTGTCTCTGAGAACATGCTGACGTGGAACATTGTCACCAGCAGTGTGGGGCTTTTACTTTGCACCGTTGATAGGCACTGCTACTCAGAGCAGTGGCACTGTTTCTCTTGTCCTCACAGGAGAAGCCTAATTTAGCCATTTTGTGTTTCCTTTTTCTTCTGATTGTGAAATTCTCTCTCCTAGTGAAGTTGTCAAAACTTGCTTCCTTTCTTGTAGCTTTATCTTTGTATTTGTCTTTTTCCTGGTGAGAAGCGGACTGTGCTTTGCCACTTCTTTTGTTGTACTTCTGTTGCTTCCTTTATATTTGCTCGTTTACGATGTTCAGGCTGCATTGCTGAGCCCAGACTATTTTAAGAAGAGGAAGTGGTTCTTGTAAACCTATTAGAAATTAGAGTTATTTGCTTATCTGAAGGTTTATTAATTAGTAATGCTTTCTCTGTGTTACAAATCTGTAGGGATATCTCTGCTCTGTGTTCAAATCCATTTAGGTAAATAAGCCAAGGAGTAAGGTATGCTTTCTATGTGCTTCCCATTTACAATGTTGTATACATTACTGGAACCAAAGTCATATGAAGTATGTACTGAGGACATAAGAGACCAAACTGTTGTTTTGTCTGGGAACTTGTTAAAATAGACAATTCAATGGACTTTATTACATTAATTGGTGTTTGATTCACCTTTAAAAGCATAAAATAGCATTTTAATTATTGTTTAATCAATATTTAATTTCCACTTTAAAAATTTTGTGCCTTCAGCTCTTAGATGGCTCCATCTCTTCTCTTTTCTGTTGCCTGGCAATATTTGAAATGGTAACTGGCTGAATATTGGTCCAAATAAAAATAAAGTATTTGTAGTTGGAGTCTGAAGTCATAATTGGGATGGTAATGATATCTAAATGTAAATGTGTTCCCTTTGTTTATCTAATGAGTAGGGAAGTGGATACATCCCCATCTGCTTCAAGTAGGTTTAATACCAGCTGTAGCAAAACGTGTGCTTTGAATCTGTATTGGCCTAAAAACCAACACATGCTGACCACATATTTGTCAAAATAATAAAAAAAACTGGGAGCTGAATGATAAATATTGTGATTATTGCTTTTTGTGTGTGTCGCCTTCTAAAAGCAAATACGAGTTTTGGCCTGTGGAAGATGGAAAACTGTAATTTTAAAAGGTAGGAACTTTGGTTCTGAAGCAGTGGTAGCCTTCACTTGCCTCTGCCTGAGGAAATTCAGGTTTAAATATTATACTGCTTGCAGGTCTGCTCTGGGAAATGAACATGCAGAATGCAAGGACACATTTCAATATTTGATGGTATTGAACAGCCCTAATTTCTTCCCCACTTTTGGTAGTATGTGTCTAGACAGAACAGTGAGCCTAAGTTTAATCTTTAGCTCAAATTCAAAATGTCTGGGAGTATTTGTGTTTTGTTTTTTATTTTAGAGTCAGGTGACCCTCCTTTGTTGAGTAGGACAGAGAAAGGCATGACAAAGCTATTAATAAAATTTCAGAAGGAAACTGATCTTGTTCTGCTGTCTGACTGGGGAAGCCTTTGCTAAAGATGGTGTTCAGATTCATGAACTTTGATTACTTTTTGCCTCGATTGTCCATAAGGGATTGCATTGTTATGTTAGAGCAAAGTTTGGGTGCTTTGGTTTTATGGCAGGGTTAGGCCAAAGGGCTTTTGTGTTCAGTCTGTGTCAAGTTAAACCTTGAAACAAGGAGAGAGTGACTGCTGCTAAACCAAGACTGAGCCAGGGGTAGGCTGAGCACTGTTCTGCTTGCAGAAAAAGTATATTGCCAAGCACTGAAACAAATCCCCCTTTGCTATGAATCCATAAGAGGATATTTCTGTAGGAGTATTTGTTTGACTTCATGAATATTTAGTTTGCAGAGTGTTTTGAATGCATTGTTACGATATTTCCATCATAAATATGACCACTAAAAAGGACACAAAAAAGAGGCTGGCATTGTTTAAGATAGAGGCAGGGGAGCGTGTGTCTTTATATGCGCTCAATTAAGCCTTAGAAACTCATAATTTATGGCCACAGTGTGACACTTATGCTGACAGATAGAGTAGGATATTATGGAAAGATTCTGCCCAAATGGCTGAGGCTGCAAGCATTTCCCCATGGAAGGAATGACATGGAGAGGATATTCTCAGTGTGATTCAGTAGTGCCTGCAAGTGTGGCAAGTCCTGGACCTTTTCACTGCAGTGTCACTGACCATGAAAAACAAACAATCCTGTGGTTCAGCCCTCTTATTTCTTCATCCTATTCTGCCTTTCAGTGGGAGTGTACAGTGCTGATGCTTTTGGGATCTTTCCAAAGAGCAGAACAGCTGGGATTCAGAGTTGTGCCGTGTCTTGTTACTTGTTTTCATTGGTGTTTCTAGGGGGGAAAAAAAAAAAAAAAAGAATTAAACCCCTCACAACCCTTAACACCAGATCTGGGCATGTGTCACATGGCTCTTTGGCAAACACTCAAAAGTGTATTCTAGGGGGGAAAATTTCCCTTGCAGTAAATATGTGCAGTTGCCTACTGGTGCTCAAATGGTATGTGATAATGAATTTTCCCATAGAGATGGGAGTGTCATAGCAACCTTATTAATAAAAGGATAACTTTTAATTGTGCTAATATACTCCTGGTAATCTGGAATAAGAAGAATATTGTCTATGGTGTCAAGCTCAAAGAAATGTGAGACACTCACTAGGTTGTAAATAAATCTGCCTGCTCCTTCTAAAGAGCCAGAGACTGCGATAATGGCATTCAAAATGATGCTGACATCAGCCCAGTAGTTCTTGCCACAAGTGAAAGAGCAAATAGTTGCCATTTCATTCTAATGCATCGAGATAGCCTGGAGCTAAATAATACATTTTTGTTAGTAATTATTTAGCACAATCCCAAGCTGCAAAATAAATTTGCATATGACTCGTCCCTTGAGGATTATCTTGCTTAGAAGGTATATGGGAGCACAGGAAGGCAAATGACTCCAAGTTGATGGTTTATTTGCATTATTTCAACTGTTAAAATTATCAGAAGACTTTAAATAAAAATGAAATCTAAATTCTAATTCTATTTTTTAGATGATATTACTGGTTTTAAACATTAAGGACTCCTGCATGCAATATTTAACAATATTCCATCAAAGATATTACCTTCTTATGTGAAAAGGAATGTATGAATACAAAAACACTTTCCTGAGTCCTTAGGTATGGAACCCCTGTGGTTGTTTTTATTAATGTTCAAATAATTGAACACATACAGTAGAGGCCATGTGCAATTCCTCCACCTCTCATTCAGTAAATGGAAAAAAAATCAATTGATACTTACAAGTCTTTGTGGATCAATTTTGACATAGCTTTAAAATGCAGCAGTGGTTGTGTTGATTCTGAGATCAGCTATGTTCTGAGAACATAGTGCTAATAACGGCGATGTTGTGGGTTTGATCCCTGTCCAGGCCATTTACTTGGCTCTTGGATTCAATGGTCCTTGTGATCCCTTCCAGCTCAGAATGTTCTGTGATTCCATGTTGAACTCAGTGTAAAATACAGTGAAGGTTTGTTCACAGGCAGTGATGTGAGTCTGTGTCTTTGTGCTTAGCTGTGATCTTGGAACCTCTGTGCCTCTGAATGAGCTGGATGTGACCAGTGAGGCTCCTAAGGGCTGGAATTAGGAGCTCCCAGCTCTACTGGAACATCCTCCCTCCTCATCTGTCCCTTGCTGGGCTATTGAGAGTGCTGCCCCCACCTTAATGTCCAATGGAAACATGCTGGAGAGCAGTATGCTATCTGGCAAATCCTGAAAATGACTGTACTGATGAGTAAAGAATAACATTTATCCCCAACAACCTCCCTCGCTGGAAAATGCTGTTCCAAATTTACACCATTTTGCTCTTTCTTATTTTATTTTTACATCTCTGTGGTTTGATTGCTCCAAGGCAGCACTGGTTGCACTAGAATTGCAGAGCTTCTCCTGTTATCCAAGTATCACAGATTGCCAATCATTGATGCCACAGTATGTATTCAACAGGATAGTACAATGTCACTTATTTTGGGCACCCTTCTCAAATGCAGAACATTTTCCTGGCTAGCAGGCATCTCTCCTATGAGGACAGACCAGGAGAACTGGGACTGTTCAGCTTGGAGAAGAGACGGCTCAGGCATATCTTGCCAGTGTATAAAAATCCCAGAGGATTTTTATCAGCCAGGCTTTTTTCAGATGTGCACAGTGACAGAACGAGAGGCAGTGGGCACAAACTGATACAAAGAAGGCTCTGTGTCTGGATATCAGGAAGCACTTCTTCACTGCAAAGGTGATGGAGCATCAGAAGAGATTGGCCGGGAGGTTGTGGATTCTTCATCTTTGGATATATTAAAAAGTCATCTCAACAGGGTCCTGGGCAACTGATTGTATGTAGCCCTGCTTGAGAGGGAATTTAAACTAGATGACATCCAAAGATCCCTTCCAACCTCAGGCATTCTGAGATTTTGCGAAATCCTTGATCTGGTGTGTTATGATTAGTAATCACAGTCCTTTGGGTTAGCTGATGCTGTAGATTTGTAGATTTGCTGTACCCTCTGAGGGTAGTGAAGAATTCAAAGCTGGGGATGCCAAATAGGCTCATGTCCTAGATTTTTTGGATCTAGGAATACCCAATATCTAGGAATAGTTGCTGTTGGTGTTGGAGAGGCTGCACAGGGACCTTGTACTGGGAATACACACTGCCTGCTGACAGCTGAGAGCTGCTGAAACTGCTGCAGTTGTTTGCAGCCCTTCCTCAGCACACAGGCTGACTGTAGATAAATGGGGGGATTAATTATGCTTTTTTAAAAGAAAGAATCAGGGTTAAAAACGAAGGGCTGAAATGGTTCATCAGTGAAGAAAGATGAATGTGGAAAAATCTGCCCCTCTCCTTATGATACTTCAGGTTTCAGTGATTACAGGTTAGGATAGAAGCAGCAGGATGCTCTATGCTCAGATAGGCCCTCTCAGACTAATAGATAGGTAGGTATTATTGGCTATTATTAGCTAATAGATAGGGGCTATTATTGATTTGTAAAGTGCATCTTGACAGAGCTGCTGGAAAGTCTGAGAGTTTATTATCCAACCCTGTCTAAAGCTGCAGGAGATTGTGCCTGAAGCTGCTGCCAGTGGTAATTTCTAACCGAATCAACTATCTTATATTTAAACTAGAATCAGACTGATAGTGGCTCTTGTGAGAGGAATTAACACAACCTTTATGGAAGTGTTATGTAGGCTATGCTGTGTCTACTCAGAGTGCAGGCTGTAGGTCCCACCACCTCCTTCCTCACCTGCAGCATGACTGCCTGTTGCAGCTGAGTTCTTGAATCTGAAGCAAGGCCTATGCTTTGCAGGCTGCTTAGTTCTAATGTATATGAGCTTTTTTTAAAGAGACTTTTTTTTGTTTTTGAGTACCTTAATGTGCAGACTTGGTTGCTGCATTTTCCATTGAGAGAAGTGATGAGGATGCTTTTATTTTGCTGAGGCAGTCTAATGTGAAATGGATGAGAAGAATGGCAGCAACTACAAACGCTTCCTTTGATAAGCAATATTTTTATTGGTGATGCTTAAAATTTACAAGTGGAATAATATTTCTGTCACTTAGGTATTAAGACTTTTAAAGCTGAGTTTAATAGGAAATTTTACGTCTGGGAGAAGAGCTTTAAATATGCATTTGCTAATTTCTAATGAACTTCACTGTGGCATTCAAATATGTTTTGTTTACAGCGACAAGTGAGTGCAAATGAGGTTGTAAAGGTTGCCAATCTGAATGTTTTGGTTTTCAATATTAACTCGGAGTGGCTCATTCTGAGGGAAGGGCATGTATAAGGGAGATTTTAGAATTTGAATCTAGCCCTGAATTGTGATTCACAGTAATTAGATTATTAACATTTGCTCTAAAAATGTGTATGATTACATTCAGCTGTGCTCATCCTGAAGATGGGCCACTAGCAAGCAGACTGACCTCAGAAAACTTCAGTTCAGGAGGATGGCATTTTATTGTAGCACAGAGGAAAGTGGAAGCACAGTACCGTTCAGACACCTGTATCATTATGGCAATGGAAGATTTCTCTTAACTGGCAAGCCTGGGATTGAAGTGCTTTTCAAGAGAGTCACATTTGGGGAAAAAGGAAGCTAGATTGCCCTCAGATTGTTGCACTCAGGTTTTGACCTTCAGCATAGAGTGAAGACTTGGACCTGTTCCCCATTTAATGAGAACAGGGCAGGCATGTAGAGAAAATCTGGGACGGTTCGAGACCTGAAAATCCTAGACAACCTAATCTTCCCACAAAATAAAAAAAAAAAATTCACTCTGGTTTGGTCCTCTGTAGTGAGTCTGCATGTTATCACTGACTTGGAAGTGTTGATTTGCTGATGTTGTGCAATCACCAAATCAACAAGGACTGAAATAATTTGGCTTCATCTTTAGCAAAAGCCAAGAAGATCTGAAAGTGGTTGCTCCTTATAATGGATAAGTTATACATAGATTAATATTTTCTTGCACGAAATACTTGGGATTTATTCCTTTAGATATTTTGGCTCCTTGAGGTCTAACTATTTAACACCTGTGTTTTTTCTGAGAGATGCTATAATTCATGGACTATATAATTTTTTTTAAAATGGCATGTTACTGGGTCATCATCTAAGGCGTGCTTCCTAAGTGCTTTATTTACTGAGAAGTGTGCTGTTTCTAATCGATTACTTGTCTTTGTGCATGCTAATAATGACTTCATAATTAGAGCAAAGTGCATTAGATTTCCACATGTAGGGAAGAGTGCTGTAGCATTACTGTTGACTTGCACCAAAGGTGTTAAACTTCTCTTAGAAGTAGAAAAAATTACGGAGATCGGGAGTGACATCCAGTAACCTGAGAAACCAAATTCTGAAAATAGATCTATGTGACAAATCTATTTATGAATTTTACCCATTAAATTCTGCCAAAAGGCAGGGAGCTATCGCAAAAAGAAAGACTTTTTTTTTTTTTTTTTTTAATTGGCCTTCTTTCAAACATTTCCTTCCAATAGCTTTGGTGAGCTCTCTGCATCTAGGCTGCAATGGAGACCAACTGTATGGAAGCACTTAGGGGAGAACTGTATGGAAGAACTTAGTGGCCAACTCCTGCCCCTAGAGGTACAGAAGGATGGCATAATTTAATACAGGCTGTACCATGGGCTGTGGTTATGTTGATTGAAGTGGTGATCCATTGCTTTCTCTAGCTGAGGAGGACAATTCCTCAAGTGCCCCTGTGTGGCACACTGTGCAGGGCTGTGGTCATCAAGCTGTATGCAGCTGGATTTATTATTCTGTTGCTTGACTGCTAGGAAGAAGGTGAAGCACTGGAGTTGAGTTAAACTGCAAAAAGGAGACATTACTGCAAATGTTATAAATGACCTTGTTTATTTTATAGATGCTGCCAAATAGTAGAAACAGGTGGAAATAGAAATGTGAGTTTTAATGCCTCTTGCATGCTTCTGCCATTCTGCATTTCTCTGCTGCTGTTACTTGAAAGCTGGTGCTAAAAGATGAGGGGAATAAAATTATTTATTCCCTAACTAACTAATTAAAAAACTTTTCTACCCTATACCAAATCTACACAGATTTGTTGTTGATATTGTTGTTTTAGAAAGTAGTGGAATCAAACAGCATTCTTAAGCTGCATGACAAGTCTCTCAACCTACCACACGACGATGAACTCTTCAAGCTTCTAGTTCCAGAGCTTGGTTTCAGGTGGTGTCAGAGTAATTAGGGATATCTATATGAAATTGTATCACTGATAAATTCAGCAGAAAAATTTACAGTATATTTCCAGGTAACTACATTGGAAAATTCTGTTACCTGAGATATTTGCCTGCTCTCTTTTCTTGCCTGTGCCTATGTGAAAATCTAATCATGGCTGCATGGCAGATTTGCTGTTGTTTACTTAGTTCTAAATGGAGAAAAAAAATGCATAGGCTCGCTGGAGTGCTTTTTCCCTGTGGAATGTGATTTTCTGGCCATGCAGCTTGATCATGCCGAGGGGATTCAGAGGTGTCCAGGGCAGCCCACAGGATGGTCTTGGCCATGCTGCAGCTGAGCTGGGCTCTCTCAGCTAAGTGACACCCAGTGTCAGACTGGGTGGTTCCCTCTTCCAGTCGGGATAAGAACTTGGAAATACAAGAACAGACCTCTCCAGTAATGTCCATGTGGGATAACTGAATGGCTCTCCTCTCTTCCTGGGCAACTGCAGTGTTTCCTCTGGAGAACCATACCAACCTGTGGAGAGGCTGAGGATGCTGTTAGAGGTTTGCAGTGAGCTGGCCCTACTTCCATGGCCACCCAGCTCCCGTGCATCCTTATCTTCCTGCAGCCTGTTGCTGGATGTGCTCCACTGGGGCACATTGGTGCAGAAGGATAATTTTAGAAGTCTGGTGAAAACTAGAGACTGAAGATGAGAAGTGACAGATAAAGTACCCTCTCCAGCTGTTCCTTGAAAATGGAAGTTTTGCCCAAATAATGTGTTATTGTCTGTTCAAGGTCACTCTGAAAAGCGAAGGCTAGGAGTGTTCTTGAACTATGGTTTGAAGCAAGGTTATTGTGGTAAAGATTTACTCTCTTTTGCTATTTCAGCTGTTTCCTGCTCCAACACCATCTCTGGGCAGCTGAGATTTCAGTCATTTTTAAATACATTTCATCAAGATGCCTTTGGGATTCTTCCTGAGATTTCTTGGTAATTTCATTAAATAACTGCCTTTAGTTATCCCCAAATTTCATTTTGATTGACTTTATTAAATGGGCTTTGACTTTCCTGACATTTGAGTAGGAAAAGCTTTTCCTGGCATTTGCAAATGTTCGGGGTTTGTTTGCGTTTCTTTTTTCTTGCTTATTTTTTTTTCCTCTTCTGTAATTAAGCTTTATGACAGGACTTCTAATTGTTTCTGTTTCTGCTTATATATGAGTGCCTAGACCTGGTATCACAGTTTTCCTTTTCAACTCCATTATGTTCTTTTCTGTACTTAAAATTCTCAATTTTGCCGTTTTAAGAGACTTTGGCAAAACTGGATTATTTTTATAGGCATGTACATTCACATAATTAGATCTCTGCATCATGTCTAACATGAAGTGCTGTTCATGAACAGCACTTCGTAAATTTTGCCTTCTATTCTGATTTGGGGCTTTTAGCCAAATAACTTAAATGTCAGATTATTAGTTGTAAGTTTCATAAAAGTTTAAAACAAGTGAATTTTATGTGCCTGATGACGAACTTGATGTTTTTGAACTCTGTGTTCTCAGCAAATCCCAAATTTAGTGAGCAACCATGGTGAAAATGACAAGCCATTGCTAATTAAGTTAGGCTTTGAGCAAGCTGATTATATGGGCTATTTAAATGGCTATTCGAGGGTAGATACATATTTTATTTCCCTGGCAAAATTTTGCAGTTTGAAAGTGCCTGAAGTGCCTTGATTTTTAACCCAAAAAATTGACTTATGTACAAAGAAATGAAATGAAGGTAAATAAAAGTTCGTTTAAAATGCTATAATGAAAAAAAACCATAAAAGTGCAGAGTATAATATAAAAGAAACTGGAGAATGTTAGGTAACTATGTGGTGAAGAAAAACAGTGATTTCTTTTCCCCCTCAGTGCTAGATGGAATATCCTTATGCATCACAGTAGCAAGGGAAATGTATGTGGAGAAAAAAAGCATCTGACTACAATAAGAGATGATTCTGAGAAAATGAAGAGAAACTAAGGACTATGTCATAGCTGCAGTTAGTGTGAAGATAAGAATTGTAGGCTACATATTTTTTAATAAAATAAGGCAAAGCAAATTATTTTTGGGGATTTTTTTGTAACGTGTTTGAGGAAATATCCATGAATTCATGTTCAATGTTGTGGAATAGAATTAAGGGGAAAACAATGGCAAGCTTTCAGAAATGTCAATTTGTAGTTAGAAATTCAGCCAATAGACATTTATTTGAAGCAATAGGTGTGTCTTTTTTAATAGTAATTTTGTGAAGAAAAATACTCTCACAGTGAAGAGGGATAAATGAGGAGAACTGTAATTCTAGTTTATACAATCTTCTGACTCTTGGCTCATTCTGGAGAGTAAGGATACTAAGATTCAAGTTTACATCCCAGCAAAATGTGCTTAGACATATAGGTACTCTCGTGGTTGCTTATCTTGGAAATTGTCTGCTCAACTTTTATTATTACTATTATTGCTACCTTATTGTAACATTCCATACCTTCTTGTGTTTTGTAAATCCAGTCTTGCAAATGTCCATACGGACTTTTGAGGATTCTCACATTTTCAGAAGAGAAACAGCTTTTATTTAGCTTTTTTTTTTTTCTTTCAGCTGTTCTGTTTTTGTTTTTGTTTTTGTTTTTTTCTTGTAGAATAGTAATTCCTGAAGATGGACCCTCTTCGAAGCCTTGGCCTATGTACATAAGCAGTGATACCTTTTGATAGCAATTCCAGAATTTTTTTTCTCTCTCTCATATATAAAATATCTTCTGAAATTATTGAAGTACTTCTGAAATTTATAAATATAATAAATACTTAAAAAGTTTATACCTGAAATTCAAGGTAGACTTTTAATGATTTTTAACACTCTATCAAATAGCATAGAAATGTTTTTGAAATGAATCAGATGGTTGCTATTCAGTCCCTTTAATTTTGAGACCTGCCTTTTGTTTGGGCAACCAACAGAATGATATATGTATTTTTTCCCTCCTCTTTTAGGTGTTACAATATAACCTACTTTCCCTTTTCACCTATTCAATATATTTTTATCTTTTTCAGTGCTACATTGAGGAAAAATGTTAAATCAGATGAAAAGTGAGACAGTGTTTTCTCTTTGTGTTTATTTATTAGGTATAAATATTTTAATCCCATTAATAAAAGCTAGAATTGAGAATGATGCTGGAAATTTGGAGGAGGATAGCAGTGATGAGAATAGCTTGATAAGTCTAGTAATAAAATTTATTTTAGCAAATAGGTTTGACTGTTCATATCATAGAGCTGAGTTTATTTTGATTATAGGAACATAGCAATTTTGGTTTCCTCTGTGGCCTGGTACCATCTTGGAGTCCCTTTTTTGCCTACCCATTGCTTTGATGTGCTCTTCAAGTTAAAACCTTGCTCTGCTGTCATCCTTACTCTGTTTTTCTATTCTTCATCCTTCTCCTGAAAACATCCCTCTATATGGTACTAATTTAACTGTTGAGAATACACAGGTACAGTAATCTACAGTGCAATATTTTTAGTATTTCAATAATATATTATTTATATATCACTGACACAAGTAGTGCATGGAAATTCTTTACTGACAGCTACGCAGCAGCACCACCCTTTCAGTCTTCTTACATTCATGCTGCCAGGATATTGCATATTTACTTAGTGTCATTGGGAAGTGAGTCAGAAATATTTATGTTGCAATGCATTGTCCCTGTATATTTTAACTGCATGCATTTTTTGAGTGCCTGTCTGCAGATGTCCCCCACCTCCCTTTCATTTTTGCAGAAAATTTTTTTTTGTTATCTCATGGAATCATTAACCATTGCACTTTTCAAGAAAATATCTTTGAGATATTCTTGTATTATCTTTGTATCTTTGTACAAAACCTGTTCATTAGGAGTACTAACTGTAATATTCCATGATAGTCTGCCAATAAAAAGAAATAATGTATGTCTTGAAGATCAAGATTTAAATTTATCAAATTAAATCAAGATTTTTCACATGGATGACAAAATGCAGTATTTGACCTGTGCTACTCCATAAGAAAGTGACAAGCTGTCGAATTTTCCTCCAGAAGGTTCATTCCCTAGAGCTTACAAAATATCTTGTCATTTTGGATCTGACTGCCCAGCACTGTTTTCTAAAAAGTCCAATACAAGGTTAGGAATTTTTAGGGAGAAGTAGAAAGCAGAGCATCATGGTGACACTGAATGATTCCATGGTGTGTCTGTGTGTTCAGTATTCGAATTTAGTCTCCAGCTCCCAAAAAACATGAAGTAGAGTTGGAGTAGACTCTATAAAGAGCAGCAAGTATGATCAAGGGTAAGCAATGACTTCTGTCCAAAGAGGGTCTAAATTTGCTGGAACTCTTTATCCTGAAAAAGGGAGCTTATTTTAGAACTCTATAAAATCATAAGTGGTGTGGAGAAAATTAATAGGGAAGAAATGTTCACTGTCTCATCCAAGAAAAGGACAAGAGTTTAGTGCATAAACTGCACTTGCTGCGGGAAGCTCCAAATAAAAGTTGACATGGATGTAAATTATGGCTGGAGAATTTTAAAAGAAAAGAAACCTTTGAAGCACTATTTTAAAACAAAAACAAAGCCCCCCTGCCCCCTCCCCCCCCAAGACAATGAAGCAAAGTAAAAAACAGTCTCCAAAGGAAACCTCAGTGTTCCAGTCTTTAAACTCCTCAAACTGTTGGAGTCTGAGGATATTCTAGGCATTCATGCTATACACTTGTTCCATTTTGAAACCCTTCCATCCCTCCAATTGACTTTTGTTCTTGTAGACATCCTAAGTGGACTTGGGTTATCTCTTGTACTCAGGGTCTACCAGCAGATTAGCAGAAAAGTTATTATAAAATATGTTTTATTTTAAAATAATACTTGGTGAAGTATTTCTATATATACATATCTAAAGATACCTAAAGGTTTTATTCAGTGTGGTTCAGTTTAAAGTAGTATGCTGGGATAGGAAAGTGGTTTCCCAAATTCTGCACTTGTAACAGTGATAAAATTCTTGCTACTCATATGAAAATATGCAGAAATCTGTTTTGAGCTTTGTGTCATTTTTAAGGCTTTGTGGTTTAACTTTCTGTATATGCATATATTAAAGTAAAAACTATAAATGTTATAATGGTGCAAAGGAAATACATTATAATGAGTATATATTATTTTTAAGAACACAAGTGGTCCCATATATTCCGTTGCTATAATCCCTGCTTTGGTGAAGGAATTTAATAGTGCCATTTTTCTTCCCCTTTTTCTGGCATGCTCTGTCACTATATATAAAGAAATCTCTTCAATAGCACTTATATTGTTACTGGGAAAAAGAAAGACTTTGTTTCCTCCAGCAAAGTCATAGAGAAAACCCTAAAGATCTCAAGGAGGCTTTTTAGGGGAGATGCTCCGAAAATAATTTTGATGTCCAGGCATGACATTCACAGCATTGTTGAGACTGGCCTTTTTGCAAAGTTTTGGTGCAAGGACTATTTGTTGAGAAGACAACCCAGCAGATTGTGCAAAAGAGACAATCTCTCGGTCACCTTCCAGTGATAATAAAAGGACAGGGAAGTATTCTGTGCTTTGGCCATGAAAAGTATTTGGATCCTGCGTGATTTAGTGAAGCAGTTTATCTACAAAAACAGCATTGCAAGTTTTTAAAAAATAAAAGTATTTAGTTATATATTAAGATAAAAATTGACAGCGGGTCCTATTTTGTGTTTTAGTTATTTATGGGTTTCTACTGAGTGCCTTGAGCTATGCATATAGAAATTATCTCTGCTATAAAAAGGACTGACTGGTTCCTTCCCAAGAGGCTTTTTTCATGGTACAAAGCAAAATAAAAAATTGCTTATAGAGCACATCTGTGATATTGTGTAACTTAAATTTCTCCTGCTGCTTGACCTTTACTTACCCAGAGTGTAACTCAGAGACTGGTTTGTCGTTGTGGTGACTTTTTTTTTTTCTTATTTAATGGACATGAGTGTGTTAAATTTGAATAACTACATTAATGTGAAATTATTGCTGAAATTTACGCATGTAGGGTGAGTAAATTTGGAATAATGATTCTCACAATGCTCACAATTTGTTCCTTTTCTCACATGAGCTGTACGGCTTTCTGTTACCTTCAGTAACCTCTTGTGCCTTGTTAAAGACAGAATATTGCTTCTCTGGTTGAATCACTGCTTTTCTTAGACATGACATTGGATTTTACTATGTTTGTAATTATGGTATAGTTTCCTCAGCAGTAATTTAATGTCAGTGAAATAAATACAGTGGGAAAATCCAGAAATATCTCTTTCCTCAAACATGATTTTAGCTCAAATGAGGACAACATCAGGGTCTGAAATTGTGCAGAAGTTCTGGCCAAGGGAAGATCAGTCATCAGACTTTAATGCAGGCCAAGCAGAATTTTTGTTTTGGTTTTTTTTTTTTTTTTTTTTACTGCCAGAGCATGTTTGGCTTGACATTATAAAATATCTCTGCTATAGGTATTTTGCAGCTCCACAGTGTTAGGCTGTTTCAACATGTTCCAGTAACAGGATTTCTACTGGCACAGTGACATTATTTTCTTAGGTGAGATCAATTAACACAACATGCAAATGCTCAGGATTTAATTTAGTTGAATCTAAATGAACAGTTACACTAGATTATCTGTGTTGGCAGGAGGGTATGAATCTTTTCCTGAGAAAAGCTCTATTGGAAATCTTTCCAGCCAGAGTCATGATAAAATTTTTGGAATGAGAGTTTAGGTCTATAGCTTGCTTGAGAGAAAACAACAGCTTGGGGAAGACAGGTATTGGCATATCAGAAACTTGTTCTCAGAACAATGTGAACTCTTTGGAACTATAATTTAATCAGAACAAAGCCAGCAACTGCAGGAACATCAGGAACTTCTTTTGTTTACGTGTAAGCGTAATATGTTCTTTTACTTGCTTGTGTAAAGTAAAGCAAAAAAAATGTATGAAGTTTAAGAAAGGTGGTATATTATCACTCTTGGAAGCTTTGCTTGCTTTATTTCATAAATAAGCATCCTTCTAATTGGCAAAGGACAGAGTGTGGCTCTGTAGTAAGAATGTTACTTTAAGGTCAGGCCCTACAAGACAAAAAATCCTTTAGTGTCGTTTTTAGCAAGTCTTTTAGGCAGTGGCAAAGGGCAGGATTGTCAGACAGTCAGCAGATGTCCACAGAGGAGTTGTTACAGTGGATATCCACAAACCTGGTGTCAACTGTATAGTGTAGCCCTACAGCCTGCAGAATTTAGGCTTCTCTTCCCCTTCGAGGTGGCATCTCCACAGGCTTCTTTGCAGATCAGCAAGCCAAGAATTATTTTGTTTTCCTGTTTAAACATGGCAGTTTTCACTGTTCTTTTTTGTTTTTTTAATGTCTATAGATGCTGTAAGCTTCTATTTATATACTTGAAGTGAAAGTTTACTAAATTAATCATATGTTTTGCTAATTGGTCTGGTATTCAGCCTGGCTGAGATCTAGCAAAAGCCATATCACAGAATCACAGAATGACTAGGTTGGAAGAGACCTTCAATATCATCGAGTCCAACCCAGCCCCAACACCTCAACTAAACCATGGCATCCAGTGCCACATCCAGTCTTTTTAAAACATGTGCAGAGATGGTGACTCCACCTCCCTGGGCAGACAATTCCAGTATTTTGTCACTCTTTCCATAAAAAATTTTTTTTCCTAATATCCAACCTTGCTCCCTTGTTTCACAGTGTGTATTTGGAGCTATCTGTGTGCATAGATTAATGAAAAATAATCTAATGCATAGGTGAATAATGTCTTTCACATATGTCAAAAACAAACAAAAGGTGCTTCATCAAGCATCCTCCAAGTAAATTAATTGTTAAGACATTTTATCCTAAGAGTAATTTTCTTTTAATAATTTACAGAAGAGACTCATTTGAAAGTTCTTTCACCTTAATGATTTTGGTTGGTAGCACAAAGCTCCAATGTCATCAGCATTCTGCACCTAAACCTGCCATCTGCTGAGGAGCTGCCAGATAGATTAACTCTTATCAACTTAACAGAGATTTGTTTTTAGAGAAGCTGCCTTCTTCGTAAGAAGTTCAGATTGAGCCTTGACACTTAATCTAAATACTGGAGCTAGAAGGATTTTCCTGGAGGTAATGTTGAGTGATTATTAGTTGATTAAAGTAGTTCTCTGTGTCAGTTTCAATCACGAATTGGCCTCCTATGTGCCAGAGACAAGGGTTTATCATGCTGATGGACACTGGTGTGCAACTGAGTGTTTTTCACATAAATTGGAAAAAGCAGTTGGGTAATCCCCTTTTGCAAGCTGTAGCAAATCCCACAGAGTAGCTCTGCAAACATGTCCATCTAATGCAGTAGCACAAAGCAGCTAAAAGTTAAATATCCTTTTCACCTTCTGTTTTCATAAGGTAGACTTCCAGGTGTGTCAAATTTGTTGTGTATGACACAAGTTCATTTCATTACTGGCATTCTGCGGTAATGAAATTTCAAATATGTCAAAAATGTGATGTGACTGAATTGGATATTAATCTTTTTGACTATGAATAGAAGAGCTGATTGTAGCAAATAATTATTTTGAGGGTTTTTTTTGTACTGAAATCAGAAGTGTATATAATTTTTAAGCCTGTAATCGCAACAATAATGAGCTCTTATGCCATGTTCCAAGTACATTATGGTTGGACTTATAGCAAAAGACAGATCTGACTATGGTTTTCTGCCAGCTTTGCAAGAAGGTATTCAGTTCAGAGGTAAATAGAATTTTTTTGTCCTCATTGTACCTTTGTAAGATTAGATTATGATGAAATAACTAACTCAAATAAAAGAAGAGTCTCATATGCAAATCGTGTATGAAAAGTGTCTTTAGATTTCAGGTTCAGCATAAAGTAGGAATTCTAATTTCCAGAAATTTCTCTTCAGGATTTTTTTTGTGATCAGTTTCTGTTAACTTAGAATATAGAAAAGTGATCATGTAATAATCTCATTTCCATCTGCATTAACTTCATCAAAACTCTTACCTGACAGCTCTTGTTTAGTTAAACCTATTGAGAGTTGCATATAATTTGGATAATTCATGAATTTGCCTCCTTTTAATCGTGAGGAGCTGGTATTTGGAAAGGCGCTCGTCAGCAAAGATTTCTTTAGGATATAATGGCGTGGATATACAGCTTGCAAAAACAGTAACTGAGGAGGCTGCTGGGGCTGTCACCTCACTCAAAGGAGATCTGGCATAGGAAGGGGTCTTGTCCCAGGAAAGAGGGCCCATAGGGCTTCCTGAGGCCAACCATCTGGCACGCTGATGATGGACTTGAGTGCATAGCCTGTCCCACAGTGTAGAGAAGGAAGTTTCTGGAAAACCAGTGCTGTCTGCTGCTTTCTTCTGTAATTTCCTGTTTTCTGGCTCATTTGGGGTTGCTGTGTATGTTTTTATTTTCACGGATATGCACAAGTTCTGATGTACTGTATAGAATCAGGAAAGATAGCCACCTGACCTGCTCATAACATCTTTCTTCAGGCAAGCCTTGAATTTGTGTTATTCAAGTTATCTTTAAATAAGTCAATATTAATGCAGTATTTCTAAGCCCATATTTTCCCCAATTTCTTGATTTTATCTTTCTTCAAATTCTTTGGCAATTTTTATCACAGGTTCTGAAAATTCCAGGTGACACTGATTACTCCAGAGATACATAAGATTCTGCTTCTCATACAAGGGTGAAAAAGAAAATAATTTAGTTCTTTCACTTTTCTTCTTGACTAATGTAAAATTCTTTTTTTTAACATAGTATTAAAGGTTGCATTAATTTTGTTTTTCCCTCTCTCTTTGTACATTATGTCATTTGTACTTACAGTGACTCTGAAGATTTTTTTTTATCCTGAAGTTCCTGTGGAAGTGAGTAGCAGGAATATGATTCAGATTTTTACATTTGTGTCAGATAAATATTGGATATCCAGTAAATTTTGGTTTTACATTTTCATGTTTTCCATTTAATGTATTTATACAAGAATGATATTGGCCAGTTTTGCTAGAGGGAGATGGAAGCCCAAAATGCCTCTGCTGAAATTTTCAGAAGTAGCATTCCTGTTGGTATAATTGAACTTTTTTATGTGTTTCTGAGCTATTACCACATAGCAGCTGATAGGGGGAGGGAGAGGCTTAAGTGGGTGTAAAGTCTTCTATCAGGCGTTTTTAATTTTTGATGGATTTCTGTACATTACTTAGTAAAAATTGACAAACCAGATCCACGGTGTTTATGAAGGTTCTCTATATTTATATGCTGAATTGTCCTCCAGCTCGTCTTGTAGACTTGAATCTTCTGCTGACTAAAACTTTCAACTGAGTACTGGGGAAGCAGATATCCATATAGTGAAGTTAAAAAGAATAATTTCTTTAAAAAATATTAGGGTGTACTATCCTTTCTGAAATGAAAGCTACCTTAGAAAATTCCTTTGTGTATAATGAACATTATATGCCTTAGACAGCAGAAGGAAATTTGGGGCACAGAAACACTTTTACAGGTTAAACCATAAATTTTTATGTGTATAAACTCTTCTTCTTTGCCTCCTATCTTCTGCATGATTCCTGCACTGTGAGTTCAAATGTAGTGCTGTGAAGGAATAGTGTTGTGTGGCTATGGTTTTGTTTTTAATTTTTATTGTTCTTTTAGTTAAATGAATGGTGTCTGTTTATGAAGGAAGTGAGTATTCTTTTGCAAATGGTGATGGAGACACAGAGAGACATATTTTAAAGGAGTCTGATCCAGGGAGGTGCCTTTGAAGCAGCCGTGCTGGTTCTGCTTCATGCCAGCTTTGTGGTTGTTGACCACTGAAGGATGCCATAGTCATTCTGAATCTTTGAGTTAATGATTATTTGAAATAGAATTAGAAAGAGGAAGGGAAGGGTCAAATTGAAAACTGCATCAATTTAGCTTTATTCTTAAAATAAGACAAATGAAGCATGAGGTTGTGTTGTGTGTGAGAGTAGTATTTATCTGTTCCTGCTCTTTCGTTCTGGTGGTGTTGCTTTTCCCTCAGAATGGTAATTTGTGGCTTCTGCATGACCACACTTGGCAGTGGCACGTGGCAAGGAGAATTGGATACAGCTTTCTGGTCAGGCATGAAGGGGATTTCAAAATTGCCTTGAAAATTCAACCAAATTGAGCAAGAGGTTGTGTTGGTTAGACAAATAACAGTGAAGCTACTAAAAGAAAACAGAACTTTTTTGTCTTGCCCACGCTCCCGTGAACCTTTTAGGATAAAGAGAGTAAGAGCTATTCAGTTGGTCTGGAATGATTACAGCTGTGAGATAATACAGTCGGCTCTTCAGTTTGTTCTCTAAGTCAGTATTGTACTTGGAGATGTGCTTTACTGCTTGTATCACTCAAGTGGCACGCAAGTGAAGAGGGATGTAATTGAATAAGCAAGGATGCACTTTCAAATACAGCTATATATTTGTCATTAACAATAAATAAATGGAAAAGGAAATTACTTTTATTTTGCGATGCATCATTCTCCTCAGCATTATAAGCTTACTTTCAGGTATTCTTCTGAATGTGCAGATTTTTTCAGCAAAACAGTCTGCTGGGAATTCACTCAATTCAAATAAATCTCTAGGCAGCAGGTTTTTGAGACTTTATTTAAAATAAAACTTTAATGATTTTTCCCCCATGATCTTAAAAAGTTTGCTATGATTCACTTTTATTTACTCTACTTCTATTTAGATGTTTCCATTGATTGCATTCTGAACTATAGTAGTTTATCACAGAAATATCTTGTTCTCAACACGAGAAATTTTGAATTGCTCTCCTGACTTGCCAATATGTGTGTATTTTGAAAATGTTTCCATGCAGAATGTCACCTGATATTTCTATGTTTTAAGATAGAAATCCTGAGTTGTTGACCAGAAGAAGAGTAAATGCCTAATGTGTTCTGTTCTTGCCATCTGATGTGATTGTCTTTTTGAACTTCTCCCCACACCCACCCAGGCTCTGGAGAAATGTGCAGAAATAATTACATAGATTAATCCTCCAAAGACCAAGCCTGGTTCTTGGATATATTAATTGCACCTTGTTAGAATTTAGTTGGTTTATTTTTGCACTAACATAATTTTAGAATAGTGTATCATAAGCGTGGTATCTCTTGCATAGCTTGGGACATTGGTCCACCAAGCTGATGGGGCTTGCTTTTTTTATTTTTTAAATAAAAAAATCCCCATAAACCTCCAACTGATCCAAACTCAAAAGACAATGATTTTTCTTGTGTCTTTATGTATAATGCTTAGACTTTTAGACCTCATGGAATTCATCAATAATTTGTCCTTTTTTTCTTTACTCATTCTTTCAGTTGAAGATACATGAAAGATGTATGGATACTAATTTTTTTTTTTTAGGATAAGAGGAAATGGAATGAAGCAGTGCTGAGCAGGTTTGCGTTGCACACTAGGTAAAAGCCCTTCACCCAGAGATTGATCACTGGAAGGGAGTCCCCAGGGAAGTGGTCATGCCTTCAAACCTGTCAGAGTTCAAGCATATGGTGGTCATATGGTTTAGTTTTAGTCCTGTGAGGATCAAGAGTTAGACCTCATGGTTGTGATGGGTCCCTTTCAACTTCAGATATTCTACGATTCCAGCTTGCATAGAAATGGAGAGTGACAGTGGTCATTAGCATTCTTCTAATGAGAAAATTGCAATACTTAGCATATTCTAATATAGCACTTGCCAGCTGAGAACCTAAGTAGATGTGAAGCATCATATTTTTTTTGCTAAAAAAGGAAGAAATGTGCTGAAGGTTTGTAACAAAAAATAAATTATAGATTTTGTGTAGTGATATTATTTATATGCAAACCAATGTTTTAGTCAACAAAAACTGTTCAATATTAGCTCTTCTATAAGAAGACAAGTATAAAGTACAAATGTAAAATAGCTAAATGAAATATTTTCAATGAATACTTCTTGCTTTGTTCATTTAAGCTGAAGAGAATATTTTTAGGCATTTTAATTTAAACTGATCTAGCTGCTCAGAGAAATATTTTGACAGGAATTCTATTAATGGGTGTTTATAATTTTCATTGTAGAACATCTGTCTGCCTTAAATCTGCTGAATTTGCTGGTGAAAATGTCATTGCAAATGGATTCTTGTAAATGGCTGAGATACCTGTAATTACTGTATCCAGCTTTAATATAAATTCTTTATGTATTCCTTGTGTCTTCTGCACAGTAATGTGATTTAGTAAAATGAACCAGTGTCTAAAAGCAGGATTCAAAGTACATTTTACTCCATTTCCAAAATATTTTATTCCACAGTTTTCTTTAATGAGAGCCATTACTCTGTGGTAAGTCCTTCATAAAACCAGCATAGGAGCAGAATCAAAATAATTTTGAAACGCAGTATGGGTTTCAGTTATATCAATTTTAAATTCTGAATATCAAACACACTGCCATATACCTGAAATATGTGCTGCAGCTCACAGGATCCCTGAGGTTGTAAGGCTCTCTCAAACCCATCCCAATCAGGTATTTATGCAGATTTTTTAGATTTCCCCTAAGCCTTCTCTTCTCAATTTCCTTTGTCGCCACTTTTCTTATGGTAAAATTTTGGTACCTTATGATACCATACCTTTGCTATGAAGAGATTTCAAGGGATAGTTTTGGAAACTTTCTTATGGCATATAGAATGGAAATTTAAGTCCTGGATTGACAGACAACAATCATCTTCAGGTTCCTTTAAACGTAGGTCAATGAATAGTAACAGCATGGATAAAAATACTGAAATAGTTCTAACTGAAAAAAGAAAAAAATTTTGAAGGAGCTGTCTAGCTGTCAGAGGTTGAGCTTTAAACCTGTAAGTAGCTTCAAGAACACTGTGTTTTTGTTGTATTTATATGAATGATACTGAATGAACCAAGTGATGGGTCCCTTTTAAATTACCAGATTTTTACCTTTGTATATTTCCCATTAAGGACCATTGGATCACTCTCTATGTGAGTTAGAAAGTGTTGAAGTGAAAAATTAGGATCAAAGCCTAAGAGAAAGATTTCTTAACAGTTATTTTTGGAATGATCAAATGCATTTCATATTTGAACTACCTCTTCATCAGAAGCCCACTCTCCCAAACTTAGAACTCATCCATACAGAAAGCAAAAGCTATAATAAAATGAGTGTTTATTTCTTCCATGCAAAAGGATGTGTGTCTGCCTGCATTGCCAAGAGCTCCAGGAATAGTTGCAAGGTCCCATCTTTAAAAATACTGGCGAATGTTGGGGAGTGAAAGGGGAAAAAGGAAACGCATAGTGCACAATGTTGTTAAAAATTCCTTGAAAAAGGAACTGCAGAGGCTAAGTAGGAACTCTGTAGTGCCTGAGAGATTTTATTCTTGCTTCTGTTTTGGATTCACTGGAGCTTCATTGGAAGAGTCTTAAAACTTCAGCTATTGTGCTCAAACATGATGGCGCCTCAGCCTTTTTGTAGGCATTGAAATTAGTCCTGCAGAAATGTATGAATATAGTTCTTGTCCTAGAGATTCTGTCAGCAAGAAAAATTGTAATTATGTCTGTGTACTGTAGCAAGTATATTATGAATATCTAGGTAAAGCAAAATGCACGCTGCCTTGTATTTTAATTTGATGCACTTCTGTAGTACTGCTTCCTTGCACAGGTTGATAGGATGTGTAAACCTCCCATCTGTAACAGTTTTTTTCAGTAATAAGGATTTTGGCTTGTTTGTTTTTTATTTTTTGTTTGTTTTTGCAAATAAATTTTCACTCACGCATTTGATCATTTTCCCAGGGATGTTTGTACATCACACAACTGATTGGAGTTGTTGCTGTCTAGAAAAACTCATCATCAAATACCTGTGAGAGCTGGCTTTATGTGACATCTAAGCTGACTCTCAGTTGTATTGGATTCACTGCTCTGATGAGGAGTAGCTGATTTATTCATATGCTGCAGTATGTTTCTCTGTCAATTTCCTCTGCACTCACTGTTCTGGTGGGACTTAAGACCAGTGTAGCATCGGTTCTTCCTAATTGGTTTCTCTGAAAATGCATTTTATTTATTTCTTGCATAGCTCTCCTCAGGTTCAGAATATGAAGAAATATTTTGAAATCTCAGCGTTTTTTATGAGTTGGAAAGAAATACCATTGAAAGTTTGGTTTTGGGTGATCCAAAACCAACCACTTTTACTTTCCAAGTTTTTTATCTTTGGTGTTAATTATGTTCACAACATTAAAACTTTTGGGCAACTGTAGAGATAGTCACCAAAATATGACTCAGAAAATCTACAAGTACTAAAAAAAAAAATAAAAATTAAATAACAAACCCGTCACTCAGCTGTCAGTTCAAGTTTAAACATAATACCTGGTTCTTACTGTCATGTCCTTTTTTGTTGTCCAGGCATGCTGCTCCTTGTACAGAGTACTGTAACATGCACTGGAGAAATGGGAAGTCTCCAGGCCTGGTGTGCAGTAGCCACATTGCCTGCCACTCTCATGTCTTGTGGTTTATCAGTGGGTTTTTTTGGTTAGGTTTTTTTGTTTGGTTGGGGTTGGTTTTTTTTTTTTGGTGTTTTTTTTTTTGTTTGTTTGTTTGTTTTGTTTTGTTTTGTTTTTTAATTTTTTTTTTTTCCCTGCTAGTTCTTTTCTTCTATTCTTCATCCCATCCTGGTGCTGGAGCCGTCATGCCAAGACTTCCTACTTTCCAAAACCTGTATCACTGAATGCCTGTGTATGATTTTTGTATGCAGCTGTGGTGAAAGCATTTGCTGTTAAGATGCAGGAGAAAGGTGAGGCTTCCTTGCTGAGGCAAGCCCTTAAAAAACCAGAAACATTATACAAAAAGAAATACTTTTTTCCAATCATTAAAAACATTTTAGGTGAATGAAGGGTTTTGATATTTTGTCTTTCATTGGAGTTTTTTGTGGTTTTTCTTTTTAATTTTATTTTTTTCTTTTTAATTTAATTTTATTTTTTTAAATTTGATCTTCCTTGTCAATTTTATTTTCCTTCATGATTCTATTTCAGTGTAACAGTTCTAAATTAAATGTAACTGTTGGGAGAGATTTAACTTCCATACATTCTGTGAATGAGTTCTCGTTTTCCAAATTCTTTCTGTTTCCAGTGCAAGGTGAAGCTCATTTTTCACAAAAACTTAACACGGAAATATGAAGGATTTTTTTGATTTATGCTGTATATTTTTTGAGTGACTGACTGCCAAAGAGAAAAGGGAGGTAAATCTATTTTGGAAATCTTGAGCATGAGCACATAGCCTTAATAGTATGGTAGGAAGCATTTATAAAACTAGATATATTCAAGATATAACCCATAATACAGTCCAGTTCTAGTGATCTCTGATGGAAGTTTGAAGCAAGGAGACTTAAGTGACCCTGAGCTGGAATAGAAATAGGAAAAAAAGTGCTTACATTGTGAGGAATTCCTACAAGTATAGTCTCTGTCTTCAGAGAAGGGCAAAATACTTTTTCGGCAACTGACAACAGAAAAAGTTTTCTTCTTGACTGTGGTTTAGCCTTTCATCTTTGGCATTGTCTGAAATACTATCATTCTTTCATTTAGTGTGCTAATTACATGTTCAGCTTGTGAACTATTCCAACATTTATAGTTTTTGCCCTAAAACTTCAACCTAACTAATTTTTCCTCATCTTGAATTTGTATGGGTGGTGATTAATATTCTTGTCTTATGATGTCTTCTTAACAGGACCAGACCTTTCTTCACTGTGTCAATTTAATTTTGAATTTAATCTTTTCCTCTGATGTGCTTTCTGTCCCTTCATTCTTAATTAATCTGCCAATTTATGCTGCATTCTATCATCCAATTATTAATGAAACTAATGAAAAAAATTGGATAGAGGACACATCCCAATACAGCCTGTTAATACATATTACTCATTTGGAGAAATTACTGACAGTTACAGCTTGATCAGTTTTCCCATAACTTAAGCATTATTCTCATAGAAGTTTCACTTAGAGTATTTTTTACAAAATTTGCATGGGAAAAATAATGGAAAATTGTGTCAAATGGCTTTCAGAGTTAGTGTATGCTTTTCTTCTCTCTGTAAGGCGCTTTGCATTGCCAAAAAAGGACTTGAGGGGTTTTTGAAAGACTGTTTTTAACACATGCGTGTTGGGTCTTATTCATCTTCTTGATACATTTTAGGTACAAAGCTTAATTATTTGGTATTCTTCTGCAAATTGAAATTAAACTAGATTGCCTGTAACTCCATAAGTTCCCATAGTTTCCTCAGTCCTAGATTTTTTTAGGCAGGCTTTACATTTGCCCTCTCTTAGTTTTCTTAAAATTTAGCTGCCCTCTTTGAATTCTCAAAGAAAACTCACGACTCAGACTGCTGGATTGTTTGGGGGTTTTTTGTTCATTGGCAGGTTTTTGTTTGTTTCTGTTGTTTTTTTGTTTGGTTGGATTTTTTAACCATTCCAGAGCTTTGCTGTCAGCAGACAGCAAATAATCTTGCGGCATTTGTTCTCTAAGAGTGTTGCATATGGATCAAATTCATCCTGACTCCAATAGTTTTTTATATGTTATTTAATGTTATTTAAGGACATAATAGTGAAGAACTGAAATGAAACTGCAGACATTTGTTTCCTTTTAATATTTAGACGTTTGTTTTCTTGTAATATTTAGACGAACAAGTTGTGATGATAAGGAGAGCTAATGGAGCATGAGCAAGTTTGTTTAGTGGGAAAGCTCAGCTCAACTACTTCCATAGGTTTCCAGCAAGTGAAGGAGCATTTTGTTGTGCTCTTGCTGAGAAAGAATTCTCAGAGGAAGTCACAGACATGGGATTGCTGTAGTGTTATGAATATTACTAATTATATTTTCACTGTATAAATATTCTCTCTATACGGACTGAGGCTGATTAAACTTATTTGTGCCTCCTATGTGTTGGCAATGTAAATCACTATGGAGAACTCTCCACATGTTTATTTATTTCTTTTCAAGCCTGCTTTTGTTGTTGGTGCAGGGATGTGCTGAACATCCTCCAGGGCCAAGGGGTGGCTTGGCTCAGATCCACAATCCTTTACAAGTATTGAGGGCTCAGACCAAGGGATGAGTCCTGTAAAGAGACTAGTACCAGTGTGTAAACTGCTCTAAATCCCCCTGCAGTGCACATTTGCATGGTTTTGCTGTGCCTGGACTGTCTTAGCTGGGGAAGATTCCTTGCTTCAGACAAGCACCTGTTTCAAAAATGCCAGTCCTATTGTAAGCATCAGAGTCTGCACTAAGTGCTTTGGGGACGAGCTCTTGTGTTTTCAGAGTCCTCACTTGAGTGTCCCACTGTAAAAAGGACATGTGAAATTCGTGTTCTTTTCTCTCCAGTTGTTAATTTTTCCCATGTGAATTAGGTCAATTACTGAAGCAAATGAGCATAGTGTTAATTTAATGGGGAGATTAATTCAGTGTCTGGTTCCCTAATTCTTTGCATTTTCCCCGGCTATTTCTCTTTTTTAAGACTGGTTTTCTTAGTTTTTGTAAAAAAGATGAGTATACATTTGTGCTTAGTATTTAAATTTTTTCTTGCTGAGCAAGAAACGGTTCAGTTTCTTGCAAGGTAAAGATGAGGTACTAAGGTGAGTCAAAACTCCATGACTGGTGCATTTTGTTATGTAAACTGCACAAATTACATGAATGCAGGAACATTTCATTGGGTAAAGTCATGAAAAATGTTGGCAGTTTCAGCAAGCATCCAACTATTTTCTACTCCAAATATTAGCTGAATTTATGAATTCTCTGCTGATAACAGATGCAGTATACTGCTCCCTAGACATGGTGACAGGTTGAATGTTGTCTATGCTGAAAGTGTCCTTGGAACACCTTGTTTCTGTTCCAGAAAACACGTATGAATGCAAAAACCCTGCATATTACTAAAAAATCCTTCAAAAGGATCAAAAAGAAAACAAAAAAAGGAAGCGATACATAAAATCTGCCTTGTTAGAAGTTTTGTACAAAATTCTGCATTTGGATGTAGTTCCTTCAGATAAAACAATAGACATTTGAAACTACCATTATTAATCCTAAATATCCACTTTCTTCCATTAGATGTAATCTTGGTGATGCATTTCTTAATAGCAGAAAACAGCAAACTTGTGTAATAACAAAACCTTGATTATGAACATGCCTTTCATTTTCTTGTGACACGTGGCACACATGAGAATGTGTATTTGAAAAAAGATTGTTTTCTGGAAAAATGCGGATGTAAATATTCTTTCTTTTCATGTCTTAAACTTTGCTAAGGTCAAAAAGAAGACTGAGATACTGCATGAAATTTGACGAATAATCTGGTTTGATTATAATATATTGTAAGTTCTAGAAAGCTTACCAATAACTACCTGTATTTTATTACAGGGAACTTTGCCCATGTAACTTTTTCTTACAGTTCTCTTTAGAAAATTTCAACTTTCTTATGTGCATGTTCTCAGATTTCTTTTCTACACCTTAATGTGCGTGAACATTTCTCAGTGAGATGCTCACCTCAGAACTATGAGCACTGCATGCTGCCCATTGAGAAATCCTCCTGCACAAATTAAAAAGAAATAAACTAGGAAATTGTGGCAAATTATAATTACATTGTAATTATGAATAGGACTGAAAAAGAAGCTTTTTTTTTCTGATGTAGGACCAACTAAGTATCCCTTAGAGGCACTAAGTTATTAACATGATAATGATTTTTTTTTTTTTAATTTTGACTAAGTTGTAGCCAGCATGAAAATTGTCAGCATTGGCATTCAAAAGTGTTTTTGAATTGCTAAGTGGAAAATTGAAGAGAAATTGGTGTTTTACAGTAAAGTGGATCTTTGATTAAATGTTACATGCAATCACCAGCTTTCCCAAAAAGTTTTGGTGTGTAGCACACTTCAGGAAATATTGAACTAGTACGAATTTTATACTCCTGTGTGAATGTGTTTTATAGGAACATGGGGAATATTGTACTCTGTGGATCACTATTCTCACTTTAATATCACTTCATGTTCTCTCAAAAAGAGGAAGAACTGTGTATAATTGCCATAAAGAGAAGCAATGCAACTCAGACTTATGTCTCAAGTAACCATATTATTTTGAATAAAATAGTCGGGAGCTTGAACGAAACAACCAAACAAACTCTTGGTTGCAGGAGAGCTCCTGTCCCATCTACAGCTGCAGGATTATACAGTCAAATATTCCAAAGTTTAGTAATTTTCTCTTATTTTTATAGCTTGCTTTTGTCACAAATTTGAATTTATTATTTGAGAGAAGAATAGTTCTTGATTTTTTTGATTGGTTAGTAAATAATTACTGGAAATGGCTTCCAAAAGGGCAGAAAAGGGCCCCTTGCTTGTTGTGATCCATAAAATCTACAATGCCAAGGCAGAGGATGAAATATCTGTCCTTGAAACTTCCTGATAGAATACTCTTTGTGATCACAAAGATGCATAAAATGAGTGTTCTGATTGCTGTTGTTGACATAGAAGAATTGATGTTTACTAAGGTATGTTGTATGTCTTTAATGTCTGAACAATATGACTTGCATTTATTTTGTTTCTTTTTGGTAGCCAGTAGTGTGGATTTAATATGTTTTAAATCAAATTGCTAGACTAGGGGCAAGTTCATTAAGGACTTTGATAAGGAAATATTAGAACAAGCAAATTGCATTTCAACATGAATTAAGGCAAGGACAAGTTTAACAAGGTTCGTGAACTGGACTGAATTTATTAGGCTTTCTTTATCTTCTCTTTTATGTTATTAATTGAAAGAATATGCAAATCAAATAAAAACTCTGAGGATGTGAACCTGTGAAAATTAAAGATAAATACATGATGGACTGTGAAGTCCTGAGTTTCACTTTCTGAAGAGGGTTGATGTTCACCAGTTCTGGGCTTTTCCCCTGTGATCCGTTTTGAGATTTTCACATATCCAGTAGAATTTGGTTACTGAATTCTAGGTGAAGAATTACATAAACTTTTGGAGATGGTGAGCTGTTGAAAAAGTGCCTTTGTTCCTCAGTCCTTGCCTATGAGCGGTATTTCTTTTACAAAAAAACAAGAGTTAGGAAGCTGGTATGTCAGACTATCCACTTGCTGCTGTAAATCCATGTCCTTCTCTTCTCGCCCTTTCCCAGGAGATTTGGGCTTTATGCCTGTGCTAGGAAACCTGCATGTCATCCTCTTCTGTCAAGTAACAGTATTTGAAACAGTCGCTCTAGAAGTGAGCAGAGATGCTATTTTTGTACAAGATCATGCTAAGTTCAGTGGTAGTATTGATTTATGTGGAGTTCAGACAGCACACGCTGGAAATACTGCACACAAATACAAAATCAAGATGAGCCTAATTTGACTTCTTTACTGGAGTACAAACAGTAAGCATTCATTTATAAAAGTAACTTTATTTCTATCGAAGTAATTCAAACTGGGGAAGCTCTTGATGGCGTTGTTATTGCTAGGATATACTCCGTGTATGTGTGGGAACGGGTGTTGGTCTCTGGTAGATGACATTGACAGCATTGAGAGCTGAGTTCAGTGCACCCTGGAAATGATGGAGAGACCAGGGAATGATTTATTTGCACTTAGCTCCTGCCTGGGGTGGCAGTGGTGCGTGGTGGGGAAGGATGGATGCACAGGTGGTTCCCGTCGTGCAGCCGGATGCCGATTTGTTCAGCAGGAGTTTTGGTTAGTCTCTCTGTGCACTGGTTTTAGTTTTCAAATGTTAGGGTTGTCCTTTTAATAGGGTTTCCTGAGCTAACAAATCCTGATTTTTAACTTTGGTTGCTGTGCAGGTCACTCACATTTTTCTGCGTTCTCTTTGCTTGCCGAGATGAATATCATTGTCCCTCACCTGGGTTAAGGAACATCGTAAAAATTCAGTCCATCCCAAACATGATACAATATTTTCCTGTATTTAACCAGTGAAACAAAATCCAGGGAAAGAGTCTAGAAGAAATAAACAAACTAGTTTGTAACTTTTGAACCATAATTCTCAGGGAAAATCGTTTCCTGCCAAGTACCTGTACTCAATCTATTTCTCAAATGCAACTAATTTCTCAATGGTTGGGTGATTCTTAAGTGTGCAGAAAGATACCGAGATTTTGCAGCCTCCAAAATCTGTCCTACACTTTTTTGGTAATAGCATTCAGCTATTTTGGAAAATATTACAAGTTGAA
Organism: Irena cyanogastra; assembly: GCA_013397155.1. Taxonomy (NCBI): domain Eukaryota; kingdom Metazoa; phylum Chordata; class Aves; order Passeriformes; family Irenidae; genus Irena; species Irena cyanogastra. The sequence goes on along the minus strand of VWZV01011460.1, from coordinate 119,717 downwards.
AGCATTAAACAAATATTGGTGAATTAACTGAATAATTTAAAGAACAAAGTATACTTCCAGCAATACAGAAGACTGTGCTTAGCACATAATAGAGTAGCAATACGTGGATTTCAAGTGTCTTTAGCAGATTTAGAAGATGCATTGTATTGTGTGAATATATTTGGATATATATTTTAATCTGAAAATTTACAATGACTAGACTTCATGCCACAAAATGGCCAACAGTGTAATGATTTTTTTAAAAGTCCATGTGACTGCTGAAAATACTTGCATGCTTTCCTTATCTAATGATGTTTTTATGATGGAATAATACTTTAATTATTATACAGTGATTGCTTATTTTAGAAATTACAGAAATACCCATATAAGTTAGGCTAAAACAATCAACAGAGTATACTAATTGCATGTCGTTTTTTTAGCCTTAGTTTGGGCATAATTTTAAATATCTTCTCCCTTTAGAAAAGATAGCATAAAAAATGCAACCATGATGTCAAAGCTTTATTAATGACCTAAAAAAATCCTCTTCAGCAGATACAGACACTGTACAGAATAATACTAGTCATAGCGATTTTTCAGCAGTTTCTTGGAAAAGACCACTGAAATTGAGGAGTAGATCACCTTTTCACAAGAGTTTCCTCTTGTGTCATACTTTGAATTTCTAAAATATTATACTGAAAATTCAAGGATTAGTCCTTATCTAAGTTACTTGCCTTTTGTGTTTGGGGTATTCCTATGATTTTTTGCCCTTCTTATGTAGAAAGCACTAGATTACAGCGATCATGAAATAATCTGCCATTTCTCTGGGCTATTTGTGGTATTTTTTTCCTGCTGAATTCTCAAGTGGCAGAAAATTGAGTAGTCTTTTAATGTATTTTGTTTTTAAATAGCAAATAAAAGGGAACAAGAGGCTGTGAAAAATGACGCTGAACCTCTCTTCACACTAGACATAATATAATGCTAATAAACATCCCTTTGATATTCAAACAACAAAAGTTTTATTTTTCAGTTTCCTTTTAAACTATAATAACCTGTGAAAAAATAAAGTTGTGTAGGAAAGAAAAAGAAGAAGAGAAGAGGAAGGTTGGAAAGAAAGCAGAGAAATTGTCCGTTAGTGTTAGAATCTGTGCTAACTTCAGAAACCTGAAAGCATGAATTCAAGTTTCACTTGGCAACTGCATGACTGAATAAAGTTTTTTTATCCTGATGCAGACAGGAATTGTACAAGATTTACAGATACAGTAAAAGGCTTTCAACAAGGTTGCTGCTGTCAGCATTGAGTGTTTTTCTGTAAGGTATTTTTTCCAAGCTCCTGCAGGTAATAAAGTCTAATAGTGCATGTATCTAATTTTCCTATATTTCCAATGTAGATGTTTTCCACATCTCGCTCTTATAATCTAATATTTTATTTAATTTAAAATATTTCTGCAATATTTGTAGGTTCAGAAAGATTTGGTTTCTTTTGTGTCTCTGTAGGCAGTCTTTACAATCAATTTTCTTTTTTTATATGATGCATGTTTCCTTCAGTGCATTTTGAGAAAATAATGCCTTTTGCAATGGCAATGAAAGATCTTTGGGCTTCATAGTAATGCAGTTTTAGCTGAATATTCTTTTGCTGCTGCTTCTTTTGTAAAGTCTTTTAATAAGACTGTTCGTCTTTAAAGAAGGAACCTTTGTGATGAAGAGATTCTGTGGTGAAAAGTTCTGTGTAATGAATCTGCTTGGAGAAGGGGGATTGTATCTCACAGCATGGAAGGAGCTGGGGCTGTTGGAGTAATTGGAAGCATGATGGGACAGGACTGCTCTGCAGCTTAATGTAAATAGTCACCTCCAAAAGAGGAACTGGGAGGAAGCATGAAGAAAGTTCTCCCAGAACAAAGCTGTCTTGCAGTACTTTATGGGGAAATTTATGTGAGTGATTAGCAGCACTGAGTTGGGACAAACAAATCATCCTAGTAGAAATGATGTCAAAGTAGAGTGAGGAACAAATGTGAAAGTGAGTGTGAAAACACATATGAGAAACTAATGATGTTTGGTGTGCTGCATAGCTAAGGACATTACTTCTGTTAAAAATGTGGACTGCGTGTTGTGGTCAGTATTAATGCAGAGCTGCTTAGAGAGAAGAAATTAGAATCAAAATGGGGATCTGCAAGGAGACAGACCACGAGACCATCAGGAACATACGAGTTTTGACTTAATGAATTTCCTAAAGGTCAGTCTTATGATGCTCTCCTTTTTGTTTGTTCCTTGGCATAATCCTACAAGGTGGTTTTAAAGGTCTGGGTGTCCAAAAATGTACTTAGTTACTGTGATTAAAGTGGACACCAGAGCCCTAACCAAGCTACCATCTATGATATCAAAGTGGATTTCCTTTAGTTGCATTACAAATATTTATATACTTATCTATCTCTCTCTATTATCTCTGTATCTCCCCCCTTTTTATTTTTTTCTTTTTCTTCACTGATGAGCTATTAATAGAGTGGGTTCTTGTTCCATATTGTGAAACCGGAAAGCTCTTACATACATGCTCAGAAATGCCACAGTTTATGGAGGTAGATAATATTAGCAAATGGCTTTCTTCAGATTATCTGCTTCTTTCATTACTCCTGCAAATTAGTGAAGCCCAAAAGTTCATATCTGAAGGATGAACTCTGCAAAGTCAGCATGAGAGGAAAGCTCAGCGTTGGAATGCCTTGGTTTTGCTATGTTGCTTTATGCCAGAATTTGCCACGTTTGATTGTACATTTTGTCAAGGTTACTGGTTTTCATCTCTATGATGAGCAGAAGATCCTGAAGACAGAATAAAAGGCTCTTGGGGCATAATTTTTCAGCTAATGCCACTGGTTTAAAAATGCTCTCTCAGGAGAAAAAAAATCCTGTGCTATCTTCACAGTTGTGAGAAAATGTTGTGCCACTGTGAAGCTTACTCATACCTTGGATGTTGGCTACCCTCTTTCATTTCATATTTCACCACTGGGATGTTTGTGCTTCTAGTCAGCTTGCCCTCAGAGGACACCCATCCACCTTCTGGTGTCTCTCTTGTTGGTTCAAGTGGTGACAGCAGGAAGAGTGGTAGCTGCTTTGTTTCCTATCATAACACCTGTTAGTAGGTGATTGTGGTACTGGCTGTGATACTTGTCTGTGATCAAGCACACACCAGGTGGCCATCACATGGCATTCAGGTGCCCAGCACATGGCAATCACGTGGCAAACATGTGTCAGGCACGTCATTCACATGCCAATCATGTGCCCAACACATGATATTTGCACTTCTACATCTGACAATCATGAGCCCAACACTTCAGTACAGAACAAAATTTGAAATGTAGTGACTTAGTGTTGCTTGGGCTGTAGGGTTCTGAGGCAGTTGCTCATCTTTCTCATTAACATTTAAGTTTGTGCAAGAAAATTTGAAAAGTTGTTTTCGCTTAATTTGATTAATTCTTAAGTAAATGAAGACCCCTGCAGAAATGCTTGATATAAGAAGTATCCAGTATAGATGATCACTGCTTTGCTCTGTGTATGAATTTTCCTTGTGATGAAAGTTTCAGAATTTGCTGAAGCAGCAAAAAATCGATAATATGGAATGAAGTTAAGCCAATGAAGAGTGATAAGTGTAGTGATCAATAAGTGAGTGATTTGTGAAAAGCAGCTGATGGCAGTGAGTGTGTGTTGGTTCCAGATGTGTTTGCTGTAGGAGCAAGGCATGCTGAAATGGATAACACTGCTAGACTGCAAGGTAAGCCATGCCCATTTTCTTCCTGGCAGTTAAAGCTGACTACAAATGGCATTATTTGGCTCAATTTAAATAATGCTAAGTAAAATAATGATGATTTTGTCTAAAGTAGGGAAATGAGGAATAGGATGGAGTAGTCTCTTGTGTGCAGTGGCTTAGGGGAAGGGCACTTATGCAGTTTGGTTTTAGGCTGTGGTTTTGATGGCTTTGCTTACATGCAGTGTTCTCTCTTCATATGCCTCTGTGACAAACAAAATGAAATTGTGACAAGAATTTCAAATGGATTGCCATTAAAATGAAACAAAAGTAAATGAATGTGTGTTGAGAGATTAATTTTTTTAGCTTGGTTGTCCATAATTCAATAGTTTTTCTTTTGTCAAAGAAAGTTTTCAGGGAAGAAGCAACATATAGGTTTACAACTGAAGTAGCAACTTGACATTGTTTGGATTTTATAACCTTATAGAGCTTCTCTGCTTGGTCACAGATACATTGACTTGGTTTAATGAATTGTAGCTTTGTGAGTCATACACTCAACAATGAAGTTTTAGCTATTGTGGTCTTTGTACTTTTTAATCATTAAAGGTTTCCCTTTTCTGATTTTTGTCGTATAAATTCCTGCTCATGCAGGTAATCCCATTAGAATTCACTGACAAAATCAGTGTGAATAGTCTGGTAGTCTGGGTCTAAATTAATAAAGGAATCTCATTTCTATTCTTCTAGAGTACAGGTATATAAAACACTGAAAGTGCTTTAAGTGTTCTTTAACCCAAGCTGTAAAAGATACCATAAATTTTAAAAGTGACAGTTTCTGTAATACATAGCAAGAACAGCAGAAATTATGGTGACTGCTGAGATGCTGAAATTACTATGAATTTCCTTTAGTTAGAAGGAAAATGGGGCTCTGATTCTGCTTTTCTTGCACTATTTTTATGCCAGTGTAATGCTACTGACTTCAGCGGCTGTAAACCTGACTTGTATCTGTGTAGTGTGTGTGTGTGTGTGTGTGTGTATATATATATACACCCACATATATACATCGTGCCATTTCAGGAAAACTGATCCAAACTGATCCAGTTAGGTGTCTGGGTTTTTTTAATGGGACAAGCACCATGTTGTAAAACTCAGTCAATAGCTGAAGGTCACTACTACCATTGTATTTAACTTTTCGCTAACTTCTCTAAAAGGTTCATTTCAATCAAAGTTCTATACATGTCCAATGACCTGCAGTGTTTTAGAATATGAGGTGAATTGTAGAAGGTAATTCTGAGAAAAAACCCTTGAAATATCAGGCAGTTTAATGTTTTGACAAGTATTCTAACCTTTTGCCATAAAATTAATTTTCAAAATGAGTTAATCTTGAAAATTTCATATGTATTTTATCAACAGTGTTAAATGACTTTTAGTGCTAACAAACATTTTAATGCAAAGTTGAGTCATCATTCTGAAAAAAATAAGTAGTTGAGCAAATTCCAGAGATTTCTATAAACTTGTTCTAAGTATAATAGAGTTTATAAGCTGCTTCATCTGAATCAGCATGCCTGGAGGAGGAAACTTCATAGGTCTTCCAGGGCTTTGAATTCTACCAAGCATGACTTCTCAGGGCTTTTCAGCATTTTCAGCCTACTTGACAGGTTGAGAGACGTTGCAGATGGCCAGCAGAGCTAGAAAGTTTTTCCACACTCAGCAGCAGTCATTTTTGCAGATCACAGTGGCTGAGCAAAGTGCTCAGGCTTCCGAAAAGCAACAGCTCAGGGTTTGTGCTGTGAGCACTTGCTGCAGAGAAGTGCTGCTGTGAAGGTCTCCCAGAGAAAGCTGAAACTCACCAGCTATTTTACCTTCTCTGTGTGTGTGTGGTATTATTCCCATGCTTTCCATGATTCTTTTTCAGAAGTACATCCAGTCATGGGAGGATGTTTCAGAGGGAACCATTGATGCTTTTTAATTATTAGCAGTGCATGCTATATGAAGCCCAACAGAAAAATAACACAGTGGTGGAATCCTGAAGGTGGTGGTCCAACACAACTTTGCAAGGAAAAGATGTATAAAAATAGAGATTTCTGCAAATCTGGGGAAATCTTCCTTATTTTAGAAGCCTTTTTTTAATTTTACTGTTAGTAAGGCACCGCCATTGATTAATGTGTTCAGTAAACCCCTAGGCCTCTCTGATAGGCTTTAAGTTTTGGAAGATACACCTGAACTGTGCAATCAGTAATTTCAAATAGGGGCTGACTTTTAGAAGCAAAGTGAAGCAGCAGTTCATGCTTTAGAGGGGAGGTATGGGCTTGCGTTCTCTTGTTTGCCCATGTTTTGTTGCATTTCCATACTTTTTTTTTGGAACTCTATGTGTCCAAATTCCCAATAGGTAACGTATTTCAGAGATCTTGCATCAATAAACAATTACAGAAATAATTTCAAACCCTCCTCTTACACTTAGCTTAAAAGCTATTTTTGTATGTGTGCCTTATATAAAATATAAGCAAATTCTCCCTAATATGCTCTGCCTTCATTTTCCACATAATTCAACAGAGGAGTGAATTATACTCATGGGAAAGTAATGCAAGGAAAAAGCCAGTGCAATAAATATCTCATTGCCCAGGATATCCTCTTAGGTCCTGATATTTTATGATGCATTTTCCTGAATGTACACTGGCACATATGCTCACCCTGTGGGATTATAGCAGTCACGCCTTGAAAATATATCTACATTCACTAATAGTGAATCACCTGAATTTATCCCAAATAAAAAATAAATCATCCCGCTTTCTGTGTTCAGTAATTAGATTCCTTTTGCACATTTTTATTTTTGATGCATAAGCGTTTCTATAAATGGATTACATCTGGATGCTGTGATGAAAAGGTTATTAGAAATGTGACACAGACAGATAGTCCTTGTGTTAAAATAATTCTCCAGTGGCACAAGCGAAGCTCTGCATTGGCCTTGTGTGACTGTAACAAAAGATTTTAGCTGCTGCTCTGGGACACTGTGTCTTCCCAAGGAAACATAAATAGGTCCAGGTCCCACAATGTGTCTTTCAGATTTTTTTACCAGTACATGTCCACGATAGTCTGATTTTCTAGACATTATTTTTAGATCCCTAGTGTTGATGAAGAGATTCAGATAAATGTATAGTTGACATGCAGAAACATTTTATCAGCCATGGAGACAATAGCAAAGGCATTGTCTGTCAAGCCATGATAGAGGATATGCTTTTTAAGTTCCACACAATATGTTTATACTTCTCAGCTAAAATTGTAACAGCTACCCAAAAAAACCACATGCTGTAAACTAGCAGAAATTATATTCATATTACCATGAATGCAGGAGTGAATGCAGTATTTAAAGAGAATGCAATCGAAAGGTTCAAGAGTTAGATAAACAACAATAAACTTTGACAAGCTCTTGCAGAAACATCTGCTAACCTTTCCAAACACAACAGACTTTCACCTTGATGTGTTTGCATTGCTTGGAAAATGATCTGCTCTCCATTAAATTCAACACTAAATGGCCCAGTGGGTGTAATGAAGCAATAACATAATAAAAAAAACCCCCATACTTGTAAACGTTGCCAGAGCTATCTGAATGTTTTATAATGAGCAGATAATCTGAAAAAGATGATTCCTGCTGTGAAAGTATAAATGATAATATTCAAACATAAGACCTAGGGTTTTTTTAACAGAGGTGTTTTTAGAAATGCATTTAGAGAAAGGCAAAAGTAGAATTTTCTGTTTTATTTAGAAATATCTTCCAAAGGGTAACTGATTGAAGCACTAAAATTGCTCTCTTTTGGTCTTCTATGGTTTCTGTGTTTTCAAGGTATTTTGTTTAAAAATATCCACATAGCAATTCCCTAAAACAAAATTATAACAAAATGGAAGGGGAGATTGTCACTTGGATGTTTTTATATGTGGCAAATATTGCTATTTACTAGGACCTTAGAAGGTTTGAAAATTCAAAGCATAAAACTCTGAAAATCTTTGGACATTATCTTTCAAATACAACAAATAATAATTTCTAAAATTGCTTAGATTAAAAAAAAAAAAAGAAAAGGAAACCCCTATGAATTTCTGGCATTTCTCCTGAACTCTAAAAAAAAAACAAATCTTGTTTTTAGTTATTTCTTGCTTGTAGGCTTTAATTTTTTCTTCCGCACTGTTACTACATTTATTGCCAGTTTACTTCATTTCATGTCTAATGACTGCATTTTTTTTTTTTTGTCCATAACAAAGATTTTAGGGGTTGAACTGTCTTTCTAAAAATTATTTTTCTTTATTCTCCAGTGTTTGGGTTTCTTTGGGGAAAGTGGTGGTTGTTTATTTTTTTAAACAGAATTCCCACAGAGCTTATTCATGTGGCTTGCCTTTTTAATTCTCTTCCTCTTTCATTTTGTAGATGTATTTTCATCAGCATATTGCCAAAGTACTCATTTCTGAAATACTTAATCACAAAAGAAAAAAAAAAAAAAAGAGTGCCTGTGTATCCAAAGAGATAACCTATCAGCAAACTTGTCACAAACACTAACTAAAACTTAATTTTAAAAATTGCCTACTTGGATACAGTGCTAGTGATTGTATTGAAGTGTTAAAAATGGAACTTTCTTGTCTGCAAAAATGAGTTGCTCGTTATGTCCAAACAGCTGTTCATGCTCTTGCTTTCTGCTGAGATAAAGTTTTGGTTGGATATTTAGGTACTGGGAAAACTAAAGATACTTGAGGTGGAAAATGGCACTTATAGGATATCTGAATGACAGATTGTAGGCTGATTTCATATATGGGAGTTGATCCAGAGAGACTGCAAAAATTGATTTTTATCTATGAAATCAAAAGTAACATTCTTATATCAGCAGTAATGTGGCCAGCAGAACCAGGGCAGTGATTGTCCCCCTGTACTCGGCACTGGCGAGGGCACACCTCAAATCCTGTGCGCAGTTCTGGGCTCCCTCACTACAAGCGGGATGTTGAGCTTCTGGAATGTGTCCAGAGAATGGCAACAAAGCTGGTGAAGGGTCTGGAGCACAGATCTGATAAGGAGCAGCTGAGGGAGCTGGGATTTTTTAGTCTAGAGAAAAGGAGGCTCAGGACCCTAGCATTCTCTGCAGATACCTGACAGGTGAGAGGGGATGTCCTCAAGTTGTGTTAGCAAAGGTTTAGACTGGATATTTGTAAAAATTTCTTCAACAAAAGGGTCATCAAGCACTTGTACAGGCTGCCTAGGAAACTGATAGAGTTGCCATTCCTGGGGGTATTTAAAAGACACGTGAGTGTGGCTCTTGGGAATGTGGTTTAGTGGTGGACTTGGCAGTGCTGGGTTAACAGCTGGACTTGATGACCTTAAAGATCTGTATCAAACTAAAAGATTCTATGATTATAATTCCCTATTCTATTTTTCCCTTCCCTTTAAAACCTGTTATGACAGCATACCTTCTCAGCAGTATTTCTAAACCCAAGGTTTTATCCAGCAGAGGCAGCCTGAATTGCAGTGGGATGTTTCTGTCCCTTCTTTTTGAGCTCAGCCAACTCCGACTGCCATTGACAGGAGTTTCAAGGCTGCGAGCACAGTTTCTGTATGCGAAAATCAAGAATATGGAATAAAATAATGCACTTCAGGTTGCTTGACAGCAACAAATTTTCGTGGTAGGCAGAGCCTGCATAGCTTTGCTAGCTCTACCATTTGTCGTGTTAATTACTGCCTCAGGTACAAGGTCTGTACCATGATTTACTGCTGGTGGAGAGGGAAGTGATGAAACATGAGCTGCTCACTTTACCTGCACGGGAAGAGCATCCCTCTGGACCTGAGTAGCACGCATATAGCTGAACCTGTGTCTTTTTCTGGCCCTATTTTATGCAGAAATCTTTGTTTTCACAAGGACTGTTTTTGAAAACAGATTGAATAGAAAGCAAATGAGGGAGTTTTTGTGGCTTGTAAGTCATCACAGTAGTGCTTCTCAGATTTTAGAAGCTGATGTTTGCAAATTAATTACTTGGCCTTTAAATAGTTCCAAACCACCCAAAGTGCTCCATTATGTTAGCACAGGCTTGAGAAATAGATATGTATTACTAGCTAATTGAATAACATATGGTGTTGATTAGTGCTTAGCTCTTTTTATAGAACTCAATTAAAAAACTAACTGCAGTATATCTGGAGACTATGAGATGTCTGTTAGTTGCTTCTGGCATGAGGGAAACTGCTGAACCAAGAAATGATGAACTTCTTCTGTTTAGTCCATCTATAAGTTTCTTTAGGATCTCTTGGCTGTGATGGGAGATAGGCTGGGGTTTGTTCATTTGCTGCAGTATTGAAATGCAGCCTTTCCTGAAAGATTCAAGTGCTCTCCCGTCAAAGCAAAACAAAAGCCCAGGCTTTTATTTTCTATGCTATTGCTTAAGGTATACAAATATACAATAAGCCTATTTCAAATGGATAGATATCTATTCTTATAGGGTTCAGTTTGCAGAGATGCATTTCTTGGGAGGAGTCCTAGGACAGAGACACAAAATTATAAAGCCCTCTAACCCTAAATAACGTCAATGTCATTTTACCTCATTCTCCCTCAGCAATAAACACATGTGGAAAACCTGCCTTTATGTTTTTTTTTGCTTTGGAGATTATTTTCCTTTTAGACTTCACAAAAACACCTGAGATGATGATGATTATGATCTTCTTATTATTCCCATGGATGATTGAAATGGTGTAGCAGCTAGCAGCAGTGATCAGACTGTTTGGAACTGGTAGGATACACAGAAACAATAAACAAGAAAATAAGATGTTTCTCTCCCTGACTTTTCTTGTCCGCCCTGCTAAGATGCCTCTTTTACTCTATTTTGTGTGGAATTTTTAAAGAGCAATTTTGGTAAATATAGACTTCGAATGTGATTTGATTTGAGATGTATTAGGCACATGGTAAGAAGATATACTGAGTTTTATCCACAGATTTATCACTGACTATTAATTTAGCTCTTGGGTGTATGACCTGACAAACTCTTCCTCAATTTTTAGAAGCAAGTGATTATTCTGGCTACTAAAACCCATAGTAGAAAAGCCTTCCTACAGTGTACAATTACTTAATGCATGTATTTTCCAGATTTTCACACCAAATTTTATTGTATTATGTGCTATTTAGTATTTAAATGCAATCTAAAAGGTTCAGAAAGAAGGAGGGCCTGAAAAATCAATTGGTTTCTAAAAAGCATTTCAGACCCCAGTAGATCCACAGTAGCTCTTCCACTGAAATGATGTCCGTCCGTCCATCCATCCATCTGTCCATCCATCACAGATGAGTCCTGCAGCATATCCTGAAGGTTACTCAGGTCATTTGGGAGGGATCTGTGTTCCACAGATGCAGTGATTTCACCGTGACTGGCTAAGCTTGACTGCTTAGTCCTTTTTGTTGTGCGTTTGTTCTGCCACAGCCACGATGTGCAAAATAGGCCGTTCATGACCTAAATCACTCTGGGCTCTAGACCAGGAGCAGGTGCAACCGCGACCAAAACCAGAAAGCTGCGGTGTTGGGATCCTCCAGTGATAATGCGGGGTGGAAGAAGCCAAGGATGTTTTATTTTTGTATTCCTGATCCTTGCCCCAGGCTACCCTGCTGCCACCATCCATGTTCAAAATAGGTGGCAGTATGATTGTTTTAGGCTTCTCCCAGGAAAACATTTCTAGAGCTAGAATTTTATTCAGTGAGCTCAATTAAAGGTTGCAAAGGCAAGTTAGCACTCATGGGCTTTTTGGTAAAGGCATGACAAGTACCCAATGCAGCAGGGAGCTTCAAGGAGCGTAACATAAATAGGAAAACTTCAGCACAGAGATACCAGTTTTGGGAAGGGTCCTGGTACATAGTTTCACTCACAGTGTGAAGAAGATTCTTAAAAGCCTCATGCAAAAGTCATTGTGCTACAGTGACTTACGTCAGCTGGTGATGTCCTATCGCCTGAAAGATATAACAACCAATTTACAAAGTTTGAAAAGATAAGAAGATTCCAGTTATTGCCAGAGGGTGTAGTATACCATCCCCCAAATATGTGAAAACTGACAAGGTGAGGATATCAAGTGATCAACCTCTCTTTTTTTTCCTCATTTATCTTTTCTTGTTCTTTTCTTTTTTAAACATTGCATTAAGAACAGTTTCTTGAAAGCAGCTGATATCTCTCAATATTTGTTATGTATTATCTCAGAAAATATAATATTATTACTATTGCCTGTGAAAGCGCAGTCCTTTTAATGTTTGGAGAGACATTATTACAGGCAGAGCAACATTTGTCCCATCTAACTTGAGATCTACAGCACAGACATCTGCAAATGAAGAGGAATGTTTTTTTCTGACAACAAAACACCTGAGTTTATGCTTTAGTCTGCTTCATAGTGAGATGACTGCATAGGTCTTCTTGGTGAAATTTAAAGTGTCTAGGAATAGAGTTGAGTCTGGGAATGAGTAACTGAAATGCAAACATTTGCGTCTTTGATGATTGCTACTTGAATGTCTTTCACAGTTTTGCAAAGAAATATAAGAAATCTCTGAATATTGTAATTAGTGGACTTTGTCCTTAATGCCCTATCTTTTCTATCCTTCAGCTGTTACAGGAATGTATTTATTGTAGCAACCTGTGGGAAGCAGACAAGGAGATATGCTTTAAGATGTATAGAATCATAGGATGGTTTGTGTTGGATGGGACCTTAAAGATCAACTATCCTGCCATAGGAAGGCAACCTTCCACTGGGCCAAATTATGCAAAGCTCCATCCAACTTGGACTTGAACCTATCCAGGGATGGGGAGTCCACTTCTCTGGGTAACCTGTTCCAGTGCCTCACCACACTTAGAATGAGGTATTTTTTCCCCTAGTACCTAATCTAAACACATCCTCCTTCACCTAGAGGCCGTTCCCCCTTGTCCTGCCACTACAGGCCCTTGTGAAAAGTCTCTCTTCAGCCTTCTTGTAAGCCCCTTCAGGTACTGGAGGGTTTCTCTAAGGTCACCCTGAAGCCTTCTCTTCTCCAGGCTGAATTGGATCATTCATCAGAGGCAAGAGGTCTGTATTAAATACGACAGACTTAGCTACACAGTGGTCTCTGGGATTCGTGTACTCTGTTGGCCCTTTGAATGTACCCAACATGTTTGAGTATTGTGTACACAGAGCCAAAGTCACAGTGATTGATACAGTCCTATGCTGATAAAATGGTCTGGAAACAGAGCAATCAGTTGTAGTACAAATGAGTAATATTTCCTTTCAATTTTCTTGAATAGAAAGTGTGCCATTGGCTTGCAGCTAAGATGGTAAGGATTGTTTCAGGGAAGGATGAGATTTCTAACGCCCTACTTTCAAGCACATTTAAGAAGAGAAATCCCCAGGAAGTAGCTATGCAAGCCAGCAAACACCACAAATTGTAGTTGTGCTGGTTTTCCATGTGGGACAGTTTTCTACTTCACAAAGCTATAATGTCGTGCAAAGTTCATTTTACTGGTAAGCATCATTGAGCCAAAATTGAGTTCAGAGCCCCAGGGTAAATAAATGTAAGCATTTATCCAGAGTGCTATTTAAATTGGCATGAAAGTTTAGGACCTTAGTTGCCTAGTTCACTCATTTCTAGTGCTCTGCAGGCTTCATTAGGGCCCCTAAAATTGAGAAGCTAGCTTTCTTTTGTGGGGAAAAAATAGTTCTCTGCAAAACTGATGACTTTAAAAGATATGTAACCAGTACAGTTGACATGAACTCTATAATAGGATGGCAATGAAAGAGGGTTTTCATTTAAAGCTTATCCACACATTATCAAGCCAATAAGACACTGATAAAAATTAAAAATTGCTTTTAAAGTTATTATGTAATTAAAGAAATTACATATTCCCTGTAATTTTCCAATAGGATGAACAAAGCATTCTTTTCCTTGCCAATCCAAATTGCTGCCTAAACATTTTTACTCCAGAAAATGGAAGTATATAATGATTTATGTATGAGCTGAAGGCCTGTTGCTTTCATGAGTTAGACTGCATGTGTGCTGGTTTAACCACTGGTGGACAGTGTTAAATCTTTACAAGATTTTAAGAAATATATTTTTTTTCCTGTTTCTTTAAAAATACTATTTGGAACAGTGGTAAATTTTATTTTATAAGTATGTCAGGAAATTGTACTCAAATATCTCCCTCTTCTTCATGCCTTGCTATCTTTATTTACTTGTCCCTTAAAAATAATGAATAAGAATGACTCAGAATGTTCTATAAAGAAACTCTTTCTATTTTTTAATTATTTGTTTTCAAATTTTCAATTTTTTCTTGAATGGATCATTTTGAGTACTGCCATGTAATGCTGGCTTTAACAGTTTAAAGGTTTGTAATGTCACTTTAGTCATTTACCAGTGCCATTACATATTCAGAAATCACTGTGTATCTATAAAGAAAACGGTGATGGACTCTAGTGTAATATGTATTTCTGAAAGTTCTGTTTTCCTAGTTGTTACCTAAACTCTGGTTATAAATTATTCCCTTCCTTTGAATTTGAGAGTGACAGGGACATACACAAAAATGTATTGCTCTAATGGTGTCACACGTTTTTGTAAGGAAAACACAGGGTAGATGTACAAATCACTTATTTCCAAGGTGGAATTTCCCTTATTATTTTATTGTGCCATTATTGAGTGTGCATTTTGTAATTTTCTTTTCTGGAATGAGATTGTAATGCAAGACAGATTCTATATGCCAAAAATAAGACTTTAATGGATTGGACTGTTTTGACTGGAATGTTAGAAGGATGTAACAACATACTAATACATTTTATTAGGCTGCCAGCTTATGTGTATAAATGTTTCAAAAGGAATGAGGCATGCATACATATAGCATACAATGTTTAATTTACAAGATTCTATTTCCTTACAAAGTTGTGTGTCTGTTGAAAAATCTGGTTTTTTATAGTAATCTTATGCCTATATGGCTAGCACTATATGTCTAGAGATATATTGTTCTTGTAATTTTAAATTCATACTGCTCTCTAGTGGGGAATGCTTTCAATGCAATAGATTATATATATATATTTATATATATATATTCATCTACAATATGTATATAAACCGGGATTACTGAACTGTTACTGTCATCTAGTCCAATTCAGTAAAACTAGTTCTATTGTGATAGCATTTTAATCCTTATACTGCTTTGATGAAAGACTGAATTTGCTAATTTAAAGATATTTTAGACAGGTGGATCTTTGGAGTGCACAGTATCTCCAGCAAACTCCAGAAGGGCTGAGAGGTTGATAGATTTATTCTTCTTCCTCAGGAGAAATCTCCTCCTTCCATTAGGATAAATATGCTATAGGTCTGCTATTGAAAAACAACAGATTTTCTTCTAAGCTTCTACAGTCTCACAATGTCTTTTGCTTTGGAGTGAATTTTTTAGCTTGCTTTCTCATCTCTTGCTTTTAACAGTTACAGTCCTAGATAAGAGCTGACTGTACACAGAAGCCGAAATAATACTGACAGATCTAGCTGAGTGAGATTTAAATCTACAGCAAGTGCAGAGGTCCTCTCAGACTTGAATCTGTACTTTCTAAAATGAAATGGGATTTAGTTAGCACAGAAGAACACAGTGCTAATTAGATAGCAAGCAAATCTGTAAACTGAGATTGAAACTGATCTGAATATTGATAGACTTTAGATTTGCTTCTTTAGATAAATTTGTCTTTATGATTTGATTAGAGGGCAATAATTGTCTTTAAATCTTTAGGAGATGAGTCATAAAAGTTAAGCTGATGAAATTTAAGTCTTTTGAAGCTACCTGAAGAATAATTTCCAGCATTTTGTTGTAGTCAGACCCAAATCCAGAGGCTTGTTTAGACTTGTTTTAGACACTGAGACTTCTCTGGATCTGGCATTAAAGACCCATTTTCTTGTGTAGCTGCAATGATTTTTTTTTGTCTCTAGGTTGATTGATTTGTCAGTAAGAGACCAAATAGTATCATCGCATTTAAGGCTGCAGTAATTTTGTCACTCAAAGTATAGATTAGATTCTTTGTCTAGACCTTCATTTATTCACTAAGTCTGGGTGAACAAGCACTTTAAACATTTATATGGTGTATAAAGGTCTCATCAAAATGCTAAGTTGGTATAACATTTTGCATTCCTTGAATAGTAAATTAGGTTTGCAGTGCTCAGAGCATTTCTTCACCTGTGGCATTTCTGCTCACTTTTAATCACGGAAGCTCGTGGTTACATTGGTTTCACTTGAAGTTCTGCAGGTGGGATTATCTTCTCATTTCTGTAGTTGTTGCTGTCTGGTATTAGCTGAATCTAAGCTAACTATCCTTCAATTATAATACTGGGTGGTTAAGATAAGAAACTAACAACATGTTTATTTGTCTATGAGCTACTCTAATGAGAAAGTTATGAAGTTGTTAGACTTGCGCTTGAAACCAATCATAGGAAGTGGGGAGAGGACGACTGGGGCTGCTAAATATTTAATAAACTCAAGGGTGAAGTCTGTGAATTTAAGCTTATGGAACTAGTATATTACGGGGGAAGGTTCTTGTGTTAATTTTACCTTCTCCCCCTTTTCTTCCATTGACTGAAGGGTTGTTTTGTTGCACATTTTTTTCTCAGCTCCTGCAGTGTTTTTACCCTTTCTTAGATAAGTTATCACAAGAGGTGCCACATCCACGTCTGATGGGCTCAGCTTTGGGCACTTGACTGTGAATTTAGTCAAGTTACACAGAAGAACTGAAACGCTTGAACAGAAAGCAAAATATATGAGTGGAAATATAATGTTAAAATATAAAATGCAAAAAAAATAATTCTGCCTTTTAGTGGTTTTACAGAATTCACTGTCTTTTCTATATTATTTTGTGTTCTCATCAGTTTTCTCTCATGTCTTTTTTTCTTCTCAGAAAATATGAAGAAGCCCTGGAGCCCCGATTTACCAGTTGATGACCAGTCATACAATTCAGATTTCACATCTCTCCCAGACCAGGAAGGTGAGAGAGAATTAGCACCTGATGGCACTGAAGAAAAGAAGGAGAGAGTAAAGAAACACACCAATTTCACTTTGTGTAACGTCTGTAACATTCAGCTAAACTCTGCTGCTCAGGCACAAATCCACTACAATGGCAAATCCCATCAGAAGAGGCTGAAACAGCTCAGCAATGGAAATCTCAAAAATGATAATGGTAAGCATTATAATATCTAGATATCATTGTAAAATCTTTGCAATGTTTTGAACTGAGGATTGCAGCAATGTGCACTATGTTGATATATATGAATATAAACTTTGTTTTATTCAGACAACAAATACTTTGAAGTTAAAGCAAGGACTTTTGGTGACTTCAGAGTGCTGGAGGTCATCCCTAGTATGAGCATCTGGCATATAGCTAAACACATACCATCTGTGTTATTACAAGAGTTTTCATTTTATATTTTGTTTACATAATGATGTTGATTCAGATTCTTTCTCATTTCATTTGCATTTTGATGGTTTTCAGCATAATCAGTGATATTCCATATTTCACAGTCTACTAGAAAGGTTATCCTTGTTAGGGGCATGCTTGCTTTTAATGAATATAAGGTGGTTGTGAAATAAATTGAAACAAGTATATCACACAGGAATCCATTCCCAAACTCCTTTCACTTTAGCTTGCTTATTCTGGGTTCAACCCACAGCTAGCATAAGTTTGTTTAAAGATCATGGCTGAAGTGAAACAGAGATAGAACAAAACTTATTTTGACTTTAATCGATTTCATTGACAGCTTTGGGCAAAGCATTTCGTAGGAGGTGACATACTCTTCAACCATCAGAGTGAATTGTGATCCCCAAAGAAAAACACATTTGTGGCTTTTTGTACTAAGGCAGATTAGATAGTAGAGGGAAATGATGGTCTCTGACAAGAAAAAAACAAATGACCATGTTGCAATTTTCTCAATTTAATAACAGGTAGTACTCAACTCTGCTGTACCATGTACAGGGTTGTACGGCATTGTTCTGTCTGCTTCTGTGTACCATGTCAGAGAAATATTTACCTTAATATGTTTTACGTAGGACTTTCAGACTTTCTTTCTCCATATCACACATGTTTCTTACTATTTTGTGCCTTGAGTTGCTTCCTGCCCCACCTGCAGAAGTATATGCAAAACAGCAATCCTTAGTTAGAACTTCATATTATTATTTTAGTGGTCTCTGCTTTGTTCCCACTCTAAGAGTGGGAAATAATTTTGATATTTTGCCTGAGTATGTTGGATGCGAGAGCTTTTCTGTATATGAGGTGTTGCTCATTTCTGTAAAACACAACAACAAAACGACACCCCCATAATATTCAGCAATACAATTAAATTTATCTTTAGGTGGACAATGGGACTGCAGCATTTGACAATGTTCGCAATTCAGGCTTAGAAAAAATGTTACTATCATTAGTAGGAGCTATGGAAATGCATAAAGAAAGATGGATTTCCTAATTGATTAAAGGTGCAATGTGGTTATCCACAAATGCATTCTCTATAATACCAAATAAACACAGTCTAATTTATTGCTATCTTTGCTTAAGGAGGAATTGTTATTGTTGTTATTAGCACAACAATTTTGCTAATGATAGAAAGATCTTTTCTGCAGTTCATTTTTCCACTTTAATCCATGATAATGAAAGAATTAGTAATTAAGCAATGCTGAAATTAGTATCAAAGAGCTTCAACCATGATTCAACATTTATATTCTGGAGAGGCTCAAACTTGCAATGTAGCAGCATATTTCTTATTTCCTTTTTAAGAGTATCCTGTGTTGTGTGTAGCTGCATCCATTTGTAGTCAGAAAATAGCTGATTGAAACAAAGACCTAGATAGTCAAAGTGCAATTATTATGGGGGTTTATGTGAAACTTAAGGATTTTAAAATCTGGCAGATCTTTGAATATCATCAAAAATAGCACTCCAATGAGAAAATAATGTAGCATAGAGTATAAGGAAGGGATTTTGCACGTCACCAAGTTCAGTTCTCTTCAGCTGAGTGTTATAAATTAGAGAGACCAGTATAAATCAGAGAAACTGGTATAAAATATTTCTTGCTAGAAGTTAGAACTGAATTAGAACTGAATGTTTGAGTAACTGTCCTCCCTGCACTTTGAATAGAGACACTGTTTGAGATGCCTTTTCTGAGACAAGTATAAATCCGAACATGAGAGTCCTTTTACCATTATAGGTTTTGTCATAACTTGTATATCTGAAATATGGGCCGTGTTTTTCTGACAAATGATTGTTTTGTTGATGAGACCCCAGCAAGCTCAAGCGACATGTGACCCATGACTAAACAAATCATGACTTGACCATTGAAATTTATCGTGTACGTGCAAATGGTGCTTTTTGAAGGTCATTGATGTAACTGTTAAAAATGCACATCGTTTTATCAATGTATGTCAGAAGAATACTTTATTTAAGAGGACATATTTCTTGAGTGGAAGTCCGATTGTCACAAAAGACAGCTGCTATGCTTGATGTCCACATTAGTGACATAATAATTCTAGAGACTAAATTCTGCTGTAAATTAAAAGCATGTAAGTGTTCTGCTTTATGCATTATCTTCTAAGGTTTTGTCATTATAGTTACTCATTATGTCTCAACATATGAATGAAGTATCTGTACTATGCACAAGGAGACTTAATTTTTAAATACAGTGTTTCACGAACTGTACTCTGAGCCTTTGCACTGCTGGATGCTCCCTTGGAACTAACATACATGGAAATGTTGGGGAAAATATTAAAGTTGTGATTTCTCATTTTGTTTCATCTCCAAATTATTCCCATGAAGCAGGATAGGTTTGTGTTCTGTATCACGAGGGGATAATAAAAAGGGAGGATTGATTCATATGAAACAAAAGCCCGTGTCTTGTTCCAAAATAATTTGCAATGGACTGCTGAACAGAGGTGAGGTTCAGCTGTATTAGCATTTGACTGTGTAATTAGCAGTTGTCATGCTACAGTCATCAGCTTCCAGCTGTGTGAAGTAGCTTTTATCTGTTGGACATGAATAACAGAACATTTACTATACTTGAATATCTCTGCCTAATTCATCAGGTGAGTTGCTTATGCACAAAGTTTGTTAACATCTGCAAATCTATAATCAGTAAATAATGTGCATTGTGTTAAAAGAAGTGTTGCTTTGCTTCTCTGTTGGTATCTGGACTGTATTTGAGTACTCTGAAAAGTTTTGTTACTTGTTTATGTGTTTGTTTGGCAGCTTTACTGTGTGATACCCATGTGGTTCCTTCCTGGGGCAGAGCAAGCTCAGAATGGCACACTGTGCAGCCACAAAAGGGATGTGAACCCAATGTTTCTTGTGTTATTACTTGGTACAGTGGTTTGTGATGACTTAACAGGACATAGTGAGACATCAGCACTTCTGTTACTGAAACATGCTTGGGACCAACACAATTTTCTGTGTACCTTCCTCCTAATAATTGGCTTTTATGTCTCTTAAAAAGTCTTCTCACACTTTCCTCATTACAAACTCAGAAATATTCTTCTTACTGGTGATTTTTTTGCCTTTCTGCTCTCATGCGTGCAGTGGAAAGGTGACAAGAAAGTCAGTGGAGATTTTGAGTATGTTTTGGGATTAAAAGGAGGGCAAGATGCAGCTCCTATCTGGTCTGCTGACATTGCACCACTTCTCATAAAACCTGCCTGGACACTGTGGGAAGAGGTGACCTCTTGTGGGAAATTGTTTATTCAAACCAGCAGGAGCAAAATTCACATCCCTACTGACAGAATGGAAAAATAACTGTGGATGAAAAACTATAGCAGCACCAGTGAGAAAGCTGCTGTTGCTAAAATTTTATGTAAACCAGAATTTCTTCTGTGCATGCTTTTGTGTAAATTGCTGAATCATCGTGAGTGAATGAGGCATGGTTAGGACAAAACCTAAAACTGCTTTCCTCTGCAATACTTTTTACAACACATTAGAGAACAAGTGGGAAAATAATGAAGGTGGTGAGCAATGTCACCAAATTAATAGAATTCCTTACACTTTAAAAACTGATTTCTGAACCATTATTCTTTTGAAACATAGCAGGCAGTGAGGCATTTGGTAGTGGTTTATTTATCTAACTCTCTGAATTTGTAACCCATACCAATGTCTATCCAATTTAGTATGTTTTATTTACTATCTTTTAAATTAAATCCAACTACAAGTTTTTTTTCACTAAAATTTCATTAAAGCAGGATTTTATTGTAGAGCCAACAAGGACATTGAGTACAAGGAAAAAAGGAGCAAAAAGTATCAGAACTGAGTATATTTTTCCCCCCCTTTGCTGACTTCAAAAACCAAATCCCTTAATTCAACACTTACTATTACTTTAGAATGAATAACAATTTGATTGTTATGGTAATGAGTATTATGAAATATGCACTAAAAAGGAATGTTTATTTCCCATATTTTACTCTTTTTTCAACCCCATTTAGTAGTTGGATGTTGTTTCCTACAACAACTCTTCCTACAAAAACTCTTTCCTTAAATCTATGCAATAAATTTTTTCACACTGGTCAGAGGAAATGTTTAATTTTTTACAACTTTTCTTTTGCGTCTAAATCCTTACTTTTTACTAATCTGCAGGTAGGAAATCCAGGTGATTTATCCAAACTGCTTGCAGAATTTCTGTCCTTGCACTTTTGAGTTGCTGTTTATTTTCTGTCTCCATGCTGCTGTTGCGTTTTACACCTCTGCTGTCACGTTTTGTGATCTTGAAAACTGATAGCTTTGGGGTAGACACATTCTTACTTTTAAGTGGTAAACCACAAAGTTGGGGTTTCAGGGAAGTGGTGTCATCTTCTCTTTTCATTCTGTTAGCCTTCCTTTCAGAGGAATAGGATTGGATGGGACATCAGAGAAAAGAGGAAGTCTTCAGACAAGGTATATATTCCTTCTGAACAGGTGATTTTCCATTAATTTTCTGGCATGTAAGAATTGTCAGATCAGCTTGAGATGTCCCTGGAAGTCACATATCTAGCAAACTTTTTTTTTTAGTGTCCTATTCTGATTCAGAGCTTCATGGCCAGTTAACAGTAAAGCCAATATGTATTTTCCTCTGCTTTTATGCTTCTAGTTTGTGGGTCATACATGCCACTATCTTGTAAAGCTTCTCAGCAGGTTCCTTCTGGGTATTTGTAATATCTCCCAAATGTCAAAGCTGGAAATTTCTGGACAAGTAGGACTGGCTAAGGGCAGTGTGTTGTCACTTCCATTGCTTCCAAATGTAAATCTTCCTCTTTATTTCAAAGCACTTGTCAGTTTTCATCATATTCCTGTTTCAGTTAGTGAACTATTAACAGCTTCTGCTTTCAAGAGCACTTTTGCAAGCAAGGCATGCTTTTAAACCACCACTTGTATTTGCAGAATCTTTTTTATTTTATTCAGAAAGGTAATATCACCATATAGGACATGATAGTTCACCACAAAGTGTTATCACAAGGTGAATGAAAGAATGCCAGCTCATACTAGCCCCATGCATGCTGTTGATATTTCCTCTAATAAGCATCATAGGATGTACTTGGCTTTGTGAGTATAAAAAAAGGATGAATGGATGGTAAATGTGGGCAAACTTTTTACATGTGTGCAAATATCCATGTGAACTTGCTGTAGTTAGCTGTCTGCTATTACAAATAAATGCAAATGGACATGGCTAAATTTTAATACAAATCAGTCACAGGTAAGGCTGGCACTGTAACAAGTTGTGGGAAGGCTGTGGGGAAAGTTAATGGAGTGCACCTGGAATAGCTTCAATAACAGTGTGCAGTCACAAAGATAAAATATATTTTAGCAATTCCCAAAACATTCTTTTGGATTTGAGGGGGGAAATCCACAGGAGCTAAATAATTTTGCATGTGGCATATCTGGCATTTGGTCCACTGAATAGCACAACAAAATTTTAAAATATAGTATAGAAGCTTGTATAGCTGTGATTTTTAATTATGGATAATTCTTCAGAAGTTGGGGGATAAGTAGAAATTTGTGTCTAAATATATTTAAAGTATTTTTGAAGTTCCTTAAGTAGAAATTTGTGTCTAAATATATTTAAAGTATTTTTGAAGTTCCTTATTGTTCATCAAGTGCACTTAAGGATGTGCTTATGTTTTTTTGCTGAAGTACAGCTCTGGTCTCAGCTAGCAAATTCCTTTCTTTTTGACTGTCTTAAGTGACAAATGAACAAAGCGTGCTGTAGCAGCTTATTATCAATCAAACTGTTTAAGGTGTGTGGAGAATCTCAACCATAAAGAACATCTGCCCAAGGTTTAAATGAGTCTCTAACTGATTCAAAAAGTTACAAAGAATTCAGTTTTCTACCTGAATGTAAGACTGCACAGATTCTCTTTTAATACCCCCTGCTGTATAGAGTGCCCTCCTTTTTACCATCTTGAAGCAAGATGCTTAGTAAATTGCCTTCATCCAAAGAACATGGATGTTTGTCCAAGTTCAACAGTGGCAGCTGAAACAAGTTTAGAAGTGGGTCCTTCTTTGCTGCCTTTTAGCACGCCTGGAGAGGGTTTTTGAGAGCTATGTGAAGACATGGAGGATGGAGTACTTAGGGATGTCCTCAACAGTGCACAAATGCTGCTTTTTGCAGATTCGAGGGTGAAAATCTTCATCCACCGTGTGCCTGCTTGCTACATTTAATCTTCCATGCTCACTCCTCTGCATATTCCAAATGTTCTGTCACAGTTCTTGTCCTTTTTAGACCTTTATAACCTCATGTTTTCAGGCCTTTATTTTGCTCCTAGGTGTGCAGTTCTTTCTTCCATATTGAAAATTAACTGCCCTTCATGTCCTCAAATTTGTGTTTAAAATACACTTGGAAAAAATGGGACATCTTTCTCTTTGAACTTCTACTTAGCCTCAACGTAGCATCTTTCTAATTACCTTTTTTGTTTTTTTTTTCTTTTTTTTTTCCCCTTTCTTTTTGTTTGGTGGATTTTTTTTTTTCTTTTGAGGCTAGAACCTGCCATACGACCTATTTGAACCAGTTTTTCTCTCCCCTTAAAAGATAATACTGTTTTAGGCAAGTGATATCTTCATGTTTTAACTGTAGCAGGAATATTGATAATAAGTTCTAAATTAGCTGGCTAAAGCTCAGTTACTCTGAGAGCAGTGTATGTCCATCTGTGTTGTTTCAGAACTGTGGGAGATGTTGGTCTGCCATTCTTTGCTTCTCCCTGAGTGTGGCACCATTCTCATTTCTGAGGACGCTGGCATTTGATCTTGTAGGTGCAGATAACAAACTGTTGAAACCTGTTTTGCAGGCTCTCCATTTAGTTCTGCTTATATCACTAGGTCCAATATAGATTATGATGACCATGGCTTCCATCCAGGCCTTCTCAGTAACTCGTCTTCTTTAAATACGGTGGGTTGTTTTTTTTTTCCTGCACTGGCATCTGGTAGGCAACAGATCTTCTATGCGTCATGACAACTCAGAAAGATTATCAACATTTCCTGGTATTAATTTCCTAAGAGCTAGCTTTTCCCATATTCAGTTGTTTTCTGACAGTACTCTCCAATTAAGCTATAAAATAATAATTTCGTATGCCTCATGTAGCATTAATTTTTTAATGTTTTAGGATATCACTGAATTCATGCAGAATGTATCTGAGTAGAAGAAAAAAAATAGCAAATATCAAATGTGAGACAAATTTCACTACTGCTGGCTTTTTTTTTTTCCCCCCTCTGGTTCAAAATTCGCTGTCTTCTCGATAGTCATGTCACTGGAATCTTTAGTTAGCTTCTTATCCTCTGACATATTTCTCAGTAGGGGAAATATCTCTCAAGACTGGAGATTTAAGGCCAGTGCCAGTGAAATTACCTCCGAAACCTGTTGATTTCAAGAGAAGGAGGCAAGTTCCTCACTCTGTTCAGGAAATGAACTAATGATAGCTATGGTGGCTCATTGCAAATCATTGAGGAAGCACTAATTCTAATCTACAGTTCTGCTACTGAGGGAGCAAGTTAATCTGTATGATGTCTTTCCTTTGTTTCTCATATTGATGCTTATAGGTTAGCCTGGCTGGAGTCTCCACGTAGACAGCATTATAGCTGTATAGACATAATCAAGATTTTTCCCCCAGTTTTTCCATAAATATGAAGTTAGAGAGCTGGAAAGATATACTAATTGTAAGCAAAGCACCTCACTTAATGTTTGGTAATACTTTGTTAATATTACTGCTTAGTAATACTTTGCTATGTAATAAAAATTCAGATTTTTAAAATATTCCTCTAGAAACTTTGTCAGGATAATATGTTTTTAAATGCAAGCCCTCCCTGGTGGGGAATATGTATAATTTATTATACAGAATATAACAACTTTTTGACTATAAAAGCAATATTGGATGTTTCTTCTTTATAGGCTTTAGCAGCAAAATGACTATTAAATTAGAACCAAAACCCAGCCAGAGTCTCTCTCTCTGTGCTGAATTCTCAAATGTTGTAGAAGAAAAGTTAATGAAGAATAATTTTGTAATAGTACGTTTTGTGATCTTTAAGCAATTTAATTCCTTGTAAAGTACAGTGAAAGAAAACTGGAAATCTAAAAATTATTCACTTTGGTATTTTTACTCCAATTGGTCAGTAATGTTGTTAAAGATCATTCAGAAATGGAGTTTTCTTCTGTTGAACCTGCCCCATTTGGGAACACTTAACAACTTATCTGTCCCATTTTGGCCAGGAGAACTCCATTCCTACCTTTGATTAATTCTCATTCCATCCCAAAAGATGTAACCACATTGTTTAAAAGTGAGTAAAAACTTCCTCCTTCCACTTTCATTCCTATTCTCAAACTCAATATAGGTTTGAACCTTGGCAAGTTGCATTGTGAATGGATGTTTTTTCCACTTAGATAGAATTAGAGAATTTTGGGGTTTTTTTTGTCCACAGTCTTATCTATTTTGATAATGTCCTAATTTTTTTGTAGGATATTGTTTTGATTTGCACCTTATTTTGAAGTTATTATTATTATGGCATGTTAAAAAAAAAAAGTAAAAAAACATTTCATTTGTCTTTTTTTTTTAATTTGGTCATCAAACTGACAAAACCCAGTGATTACATGACCATGGTTCTGGCTCAGCTCTATTTTCTTCACATTTGATACAGCAGCTTTGTGAAAAAAAAAAAGACTTGAGTGTCTTTGTGAACAAAAAGTTGAATGGGATTCATGAACTACAGACTGGGACAGTACCGTGCCCAGTTTTGGTCCTCCAGTGCAAGAGGAGGGACATCATTGTAAGGGAGTGGGTGTGGAAGAGCATCACCAGGATGGTCGGGTTACCCGAGCATGTGACTCACAAAGAGAGGTTGACAAGGCTGGTTTTATTTCCTGTGAAGAAAAGAAGGGCTCGTGGGGGCTCCTTTTGCAGCCTTTCACTTCCTTGAGGGGTTTTTAGCTAGAAGATGGATGTGTACGAAAGGGCAAGAGGGGAGCATCACAAATTGTAGCAAGGAAAATTCTGGTTAGATGTATGGCTACAAGCATTCAGAACTTCAGCGTACAAGTGGGTAAGCACAGGAATAAGTTGACCAGAGAGGATGTGGAAATTATTCTCTGGAGATTTTAGGAACTCAACTGGATCTAACCTTGAAATTATTTCTGCTTTGGTTAAGAGTTTAAGTACATTCCAGAGATACCTTTCTGCCTGAATTTTTCTAAGGTTCTGTAGAAAATACTGGGAAAACTTCAGTTTTAAAGGTTCAGAGGCTTATTTGCTTGATTTACATTAGGCAGGACCAAGATATATATAGCCAAAGGCTTAGATTTTTCTTCGTAGCTGTGTGTTTAAAAAGGAAAAAGTAACCAAGAAAATTCCACCCAGAATGTCAGGGTGCTGATGGTATTTGGCAGAAGCAAAACAAATACAGTAAATTCTGTATTCTGTGAAAGGCTCTGAGATGTAAAACGAGCTGTTGAAGCCTTTTTTACTACCTTTATTTTTTCATTAAATTGCCTGTAGCATATACTCAGAACTTCTCTTGATCCATGCTACAGTGTGTCAAGTTAGAGATTATAAAAGTAAAATCCTTGTCCTCTAAAAGAGGAAATCTAGGAACAAAGCTACTAGCATACATGGATCTTGTTTTTAGACCTTTATTTCTGTCATCAGTGGTGTCAGAGGGAAGAATAGATGCTGCAGGATGCAGTAGAGAACATCAGATACCATCTTGTTCAATGATGTTTTAAGATAGATGTGATCTTCATAGCAGGCCAATATAAATAACCTTTCAAACTTTCTTTTTCTTAAAATAAATTAGCTTTTAACTTAAACCATTGAAGATTTTGACAGTAGACTCTGTCATGTAAACAGTGGAGCGATCAAACAGCTCCTTAGAAAAATGACCCAGTAATTGATATTGAATTTTTTTTTTTTGTTTTGTTTTTTTTTTTTTTTGTTTTGTTTTGTGTGGTGTTTTATTTTCTGACCAATCACGTCTCATCATGAAATTAAATTATTCTTAATTGATAACTAATTTTTGCATGTTAGGGGAAACATGGTTTTCTATTTCCACATCAATAAAAGAGTATTTCTACTGTTTTAAAATCCTGAAATTTTGAGGAAAAAAGCACCGCCACAGTAATTCACTGTATTGTATTTGATTTTATCACTGACTCTTTTGATGCCAGTGACCCTTGTCAAAACCAGATGAAATATGCTTGAGAAAGCCAAAGAAAAGATCGTGGAACTGTCAGGCTTTAAGAAATACATCTTATTCAGAATTGCAGTGTTGTCATTTAAAGACTTTTTACTCTGAAATAAATTCTTTCAAGAGCAGTGGCAAGCCTCTCTGTTCTTAGGAGCACTCCAAGTTAAAAGATTGTGGAAACAAATAATGTTACAGCTAAAGAAAGAACAACTAAATTAGCTTATAGCTGGCATAGAAGTTTCAGCACTATTCAAGAAAGGAAAATTTTAGTTTTATCAACGCTTTAATTTCTTTGCGAGCTGGAATAGTTTCAAAAGATTGACTCATATTTCTCTCTGTGGGGCTGTATGTATGTTATGAATTTCTTTTTCTCTTGGTACAGGCTTAATTTTGTAGTGTAGGTTAGTTCAATCTGTTATATACCTGCAAAATTTGTTGTTAGGGAAGTAATATTTTTTTTTTTGTTTTTCTTTGATATCGCATACAGCCTGTCCTATAAAACCCATTGAGCACATGAATGAGAGTACTAAAGGGTCTGACTCATTTTGAATACGTGTGCTTCTGAGTACAGTGATTATATATTCATGCACACGCATGTACATGCACAAAGCCCACTTTATTCTTAGTCTGCATAGGAATTTGTTAGCTCTTGGCTAGTTTGGCAAAAAATTCCAGTGCTATGCTTTATAGGGAGTGCATTTGTGCACCATCTGCTGATTAGCCCAGAGTCTTGTATGGTAGTCAGCTGTTAGTTTTTGCTCTTTGAAAAGTGTAGTCACTGATTGGTGTTTTTTTGTTTTATTTTATTTTTTTATTATTGATTTTTTTTCTGAAGTGTTGCAGTAATTTATTATTTAAAGGAATTTTCCAAATAGTATGTGTTTATTTTGTCAAATCAGAAATTGTATTCGTGATGATTTCAACTGAATCTCAGCAGGAATAGAATTTTTCAAATGGTCCAGAAGTATGAGTTACATTGCTTCTAACTCAGTTTTTATTATTTTTATTCACATGCAAATTTTATAGTCCAGAAAACCTGCTCTTTCACAGCATAATGTAAAGTTTTTCTTTCTTAAATGTTTATATTCTTCTATTCAGTAAAGTCAAGAAATCTTCTCACACGTTAGTATTCATATTATGATACAGCTGATATAAATCAACACTTAGCAAGAATAGGCATTATTACTTCTGACAGATCACTAGAATTATGTTAGTTTTTGATAGAGTTAATGAAACGTCATATCTATATGGAACACTTTTTTTTTTTTTTCTCATGGAATATGGAGTGGTATAGTTACTATGCAGTGCTATTAAAATATCCCTGCTATATTGTAGTAAAAACGTGTATTCCTTTCTGTAGTCACTCTTTTTTAATTTCTTTGGAGAATGGTCTTCATAATATTGCTTTCTTCTTTTGCTAACTAACTGTGGATATTTTATGATGTGTCATCGCAGAAAGCTTGGGTATTCAACCTTATCTGATCCCCAAAGTTACCGAGAAAGAGACTTGTCACCCTGACTTACTGTTTGTGGATATCCAAAGGATTTCTGCTTAATGTGTTCTGACAGAACTCTCCACGCTCTGCAGTTCACCTGCTATAGATGTTTCGCTGAAATGTGCTGGCTGAAGCAGCATGTGCAAACACAAAATGGCAGAGCTGGTGAGTTAATAGAACAGGTTCTTCAGAAAGACAAGGAGAGGATGAAAATAAATGATATCTGCTTCATCCTTTATATTCCTTTGTTAATAAAGCATTTTGCAATATTCTTGAAATCGATGCAGACAGAAATATATACACAAAGCATAGCAGGATTTTGAAATGTGCTCAGTTTGTTTATTTTGTGTAAAAATGAGCCCAAGTCTCCTTTTCTCTTGATATTGTGCGAGGTTGAAAAACACCCACTGTGACCCAAAGAAGCCCTATGGGAAAGACAGCATTTTACCCATACCGAGGGCACTAATCCAACCTACAGCAGCTTCCTATGAGACCATTTTGCTGTAAGAGTATGTGAGGTTAGGCTCATACTGTTTAATCTCATGGAAAAGTGAAGGCCTAGGCTCCTGTGGAGAAGTGCTCTCTTTGATAGTAAAATGCCCTTCGCAACACCCTGTGAACAGTGGCATGAACCCCTGAACAAACCTACATTTATATAGAATGAAATGGAATCAACAATGCAACATGAGGAGACTGGCTAATGAGGGGATAGTAGGATTTGGGTGGGGGTGGTCAGTGCTTTTTTCCTGATTTGATGAGAGAATTTGTAATCAAAATTCATTTTTATAGGATAGGATTAACTAGCAGAGGTAAAAACAAATACAGGAAATTATTAAAGTGAGTAAATGAACAACTGTGGGGATGACTACAGAATAGGAGAGGGAACCGTTTGTCTTGCGTGTTGAAGTAATTGAAAACCTGACAAAACATAGAATATATTTTGTTTCCTGACCATCTTGAAGCCATTAGGGAAATTAGCATAAATTTCCATAGAATTCATATGTCACATTAATTTGAGTGCCTGGTGCATACATTTCCTACTCAGATGGTGGGCTCCTTGTGCCAGACGCCGGCAGGTTGGTGTAAATTACCCAGCAGAAGCTGAAATGTTCTTTCATTGCAAGCTGACAAAGCGAAAAACATATGCACAAACCCAATACTCTCCCCAGATCTGCCACTCTCTCATTTCTTCCTCCTTCTTCAAGGAACCCTGGGAAAAGAATTCATAGTCCTTATCTGAGGAAAGCTTCAGTGAAATGCTTATCTGAGGACTGCTTGATTTTGAGCAGGTTAAAGACTTCAAAGTTCAACTGTGGCATTTCTCAGCTTTCTGGGTTCAATGATACTTTAATTTTCTCCTTTTTTTTTTTTTTTTTAAATCCAGACTTTAAAAGTAATACTTCCATGCTACACAAGTTAAAAAAAAATTTAGTAATTGGAATTATGTTTTAAGAAAAGACACTTCTGCATTGTGTTTTTTACCCCATATAAATAGTAGCAAGACAACACAATGCAAAACCGACCTTCCCACCTTATTCAGCACAAGAAAGATTTATCTCGATTTATTTAATATATTTTTTAACACTTAAGTACTGAGCAATGAATGACATATTTCCTCTGAGGAATCCAGGTCTCCTTGCACAGAAAGCCTTGGGTGAGCCTTGGAATTTTTCTCGTAGAAACATACCTCACTCTTTGTACTTTACTGGAAGAAAAAATCTCTTAGAGCATAAAAAGACGCATAGCAGTTTTTTTTGTGTTGCAGTATCATCAGTTGTTCTTCTGTCACTAGTTTAATTAGATCATGATGTGTATGGAATTTTTTAATACCATATGGTAATATTATATTTGCTATGTTGGCAGTCCTTGGGATGAGGATTCTGTTACCCTTATCACTTTGTAAGGCAGAAGGAATGTGAAGACCCGAGAATTGTACTATGAATAGCACAAAAATAACAGCATCAAAAATTAAAATTAAAGTTTATTGCTTTGGGTTTTTTTTTTTTTTCTAAATTCACCTTGTGATATGCAGCCATTTTTTTTTTTTTCTTCGTTGATGAACCTTGGCATTCAGACATAACTTTCTATCAAATTAAATTGTAAAGAAATAATTCCCTCAGAAGCTCCCTTTCAGCTTCATTACAAACTCCTTGTATGAATACTGAAAGTGTTGGCAGCTATATTTTCATGATGTTTATAGAATTGCTCAGAAATTTGCAGCATTTTTTTATTCCTTCTTTGTGGAGATCAAAGTAACAAGTTTTTATTGTTCAGCAGTTGTTAACATACAGGAACCTAATATTCCCACAGGTAGAGTAGATTCTAACATCCTTGGCTTTTTGCAATTAGTGTAAAAAGCCCTGGTGGGTATTTAATTTACCTGGCAGTGCACTGGTCTTTGAAGCTGCTGCTGGCAAATTCTAGAAGGGTTTTTTCTGAGTAAATGCTTGGGGCCTTGATCTGTGATTTTTTAAATGCCTTTGGGAGGTGAGATCAGATGCGTAAGAATGTGATTGTGTTTATTTTTTACATGAATCTCACTGCTAGAATCCTTAGGGATTTGCTGTATCAAAGATATTTATGAGAATATTGCCCTTGGCTACAGTTTGAAAGGGAGCAATGTAGGACAGGGACAGATGAAGGGTAGGCAAGCTGGTGACTCTGGTCACAGAGAATGTTGAGAGTCTCCTAGATCTGGATACCCTTTCTGATGCATAGCACTCAAGCAAAATAGGAGAGTGAGCAATATTCAGCAGTCACATTTCCACTTCAGGGGTTTGTTTGTGTATTACAGTTCCTGAATGTTCATAATTTAAGAAACAGCAAAGCATGACCAGGATTAATCGTGCAACGTATGGATTCAGTAAATGCCACTGTCCGTGCACGGCCTCGTCTTATTTGGAGAGCAGAATTGTCAGGCATGTGACTATTATATTTAACCTTTGGTGTGAAGCAAATCTTTGTTATTTTGACGCTTGAACTTCTGTGTTCTTTCAATTTTCCTGCCTTACAGGGAAGAATAGGGCAAGAAAATGGCAATAACATCTGGCAGGTTTGTCATAGCAGTTCCTCAGCATGTCTACATTTAGGTTTCCCATGAGTAAAAGGTAATAAAAATGATCAAGCAAGCATAAAGAGGGGAGAATTGTAACACAAACTTATAGCTGATTTTTTTTTACTGAAGATATATTGTTCTAGTAATAAGAAGAAATTATTTGTCTTCAATTCAGCCAGAGAACTTGTTTAATTCAGAGAATTGTTGGACTCAATGATCTTAAAGATCTTTACCAACTGAAATGATTTTATGAACTAGCCAAAGTGCCATTTAAACAAATTAAGAAAGGTAACATTTATATTAATGTTGCCAACCCGAATAGTCCAATAATCTTTTAGTAATATACATCTGCTGATTTATGAAAGTATGTATACACATGCACGTGTGCATACATACAGAGGATTTTAATTAAATGCTGAGATAATTTATAAATCTCTGCCCCTTTAAATTTGCTGATTGAAAAATGAAGAATTCCTGCCCTTTAAATGTTCAGCTTTCACAGAGGTTACAGTAAATCTCTTAATCTCCCGAGCACTTATTCTCCTCTGTTTTTCACAGACATTTATCCACAGGACATTTATTTCCAATCTGTATTTAAATCCAGGAATAACTATGTGGGCTTTGAGCTATCTGCTTTCATCCACTGCTAATGGGCTCTACACAGGAACTCTGGATGAGTTGTGGGGGGGAGAAAAAAAGAGATTCAAACCATGTTCGGCTTCTATTTCAGCTTAAGCTGAGATATTTATTTTTGGCGAAGAGAGCATTAAAGAAAGCAATTATTTGGGGGCAAAGGAAGGGCAGGAAAGATCCACAATAAAGGATTTATTTATTCTGGCTTTATGGAGAAGGCCAATGTATCAGATTTTCAGGCTTATAATGGAACGTAGTTGAATTTATCTGCTGAATGGGGTGTGAGGATTTGAAACATATCCTGGATTTTTGTCAAATACTCTCAGCACTTTTCCCCATGTTCCTTAGAGAATTTGTAGTCCAGAATCTTGGATGTAAATGGTCATAGTTTCACACTGTTTTGTGAAGACACAGGAACTCAGAGTAGCATGTTTTCCCATTATTCAGTAGATACTTTGCAGTCACTATGCTGAATGGCCCATTTCTGAAAGAGAAATGGAGTGTTAAATTAATATTATGTTGTAAAAGAAAACACAGAAACATAGTGTTCTTTGAAGTAGTTACAATGAAGCTGCCTCTTGACCTTTTGGCGTTTTCTCTCCTGCACCTCAAAGAATTCGTTTCAGTTTTCTTCAGAGCCTCCTTAGGGAGGCAAAGTACTTAGGGAGGGAGACAGAAAGAAAATGTGCTAAGGAGATCTTTAATTCTGCATTTCCAGGTTATGTAAATTAGCCCAAATTTGAAAACTTTGCCAAGATATATCCAGAAAAATGTGTGGTACTACCCTTCAACATAAATCCTTTCAACAATGTATTTTGTCCTTCTTCTATTGTTTTCTTCCCATCCTCTTGTCCTCTCCAGCATAATTTTCTTCATTATTTCTCTTCTCTATCTTCATTCTGTGAGCCTTTCTCCAGAGTACAAATCCTTTCCCTTTCTGTGTGATGTATTTTCTGACTGTTCTCTGCTAAACCAGCTTTGTTTTGGTGTTTTGGTGTTATAATGAACATGCTATTTTGTCAAAGACAACTAAATAGCTTTTTGTCAATAACAACTAGGTTAATTTCGTCTTTCCTGCTTATAATATTAGATATACTTCCAGTATTATTAGTATAAAGATTTGGAGGAATGATCATTATTTTCTGGTAAATGTGCTTAACTTTTGAAAAGTTACCTTTGAAAATATTCTCTTTAGAGAGTGATGAGGAATCATTTAAGATTTTTGTTTATCTTTCTTAATAGTGTGTTTTAGTCTCATGTAAAGCTGCAAGTGAAAATAAACAAGCTAATAAAACTGTAATGCTTATTAAAATTCTTCCAAATTTGGTTAGACTCTCTTTCCTGGTGCTCGGAAAGTCTAACTCAAATCAGCATTCATATAATGAGTAAACTCCTGGATAGATGGAGATTGGGAAAACATGTAGGGTCAGATCTTGTGAGATGCTGCTTACCTCTTTCAGTTCAGATGAAAGAGCTCAGATCAAAGAGTACAGTGAAAGGAAACAATGGACTTGCACCAGTGTCTTGGCCTCTCACAAGAGCACAAAAGGGCATTTGAAAGAACTCCTGACTTGTACCAGTTTGAGGTTGGACTTAATTTACTGATATGCATAACTTAAAGAACAGGTGATAATATGGTCTAATTAAGTGTTATCCAGTTACTTAGTAAATGATTTAGCAAATTTATTTAAAGTACTCTGGTGCCAGGAAAAGGATAGGAATGAGTCTGAAACTTGGTTTTTATTTATGTATTTATTTTCCCCTTCTTAAGGGACCAAATTTCTGTCCAACAGTTCTATGTTACTGCCTCAGCAAATTTATACATTGTGGATTCTCTAACTCTGTTTTCCTACTGAGTTAAGAGAATGAACAGTGGTTTTCATAACCAGAAAAGTATTGCTTAAGATCACTGTGCTTTTTAGGTTATTTAAGCATGAAGCTGACATATCAGCCTGCAAAATGACCTGTCCTCACACTGCAGGTTCCTAGCTAAAACTGAAAACAAACAAACAAAAAAATGCTCAAGGTGGAATAAAGATAAAACCTGAAGAAAAGGTGATTTAAAATTTGGGTAGCTTTGAAGTAGGAGTTTTCTAAATCTGGAAATCTACTCATTCATAAAGTGTTCAATGGCTTCTTTTCAAACACAGTGAGTTTTTGATCACATCAAGTTCTTGTTGGCTGTAGAATGCTGCATGTTGCTGATGAATGTCTGCTTCTTAGCAATAACATTTCTTAATATAATTGATCATAGCAGTAAATAGAAATTGTCTGTGAAAGAAACATAGA